>CM034149.1:809202481-809802481 GCA_019776745.2 Taxus chinensis
ATTAACTGCAGCACCTCCATCAATTAAGACATCATGAATTGAAATACCATTACATAATACCTCGGCTTATGGAGCATAGGGATCCGCCTCTGCCTCCAAAATAGGGACCTCAACCTCCTTCCTTCGAGCATTGAGTCCACCTCGCAACTCCCGCCTCTTCTCAGAAGACAGCCAAGAGTTGACCATATGTAATATTTGCAGGCCTTTTGGACAGATCTTCCAAGATGAAGTATGGTCCTTGCCCCTGTGAAATCAGAAAATCCTGCACACCCAACTTTCTTCTCCTATGTTTCTTACTAGTTTCTTCTTTCATCTTCTTAAGATCATTTCCATCTTGATTATCTTTTTCTTTCTTTCTTTTTGTTACAAACACATCTACTTCATTATTTCTGCTCTTATCTACAACATTAAAAGAATTCACAGGTGTTTTTCTTTTATCATTATCTCCCTTACCAGATGTAGAAGCTCTATCTGGACAATTATACTTATAATGACCTTTTTTATAACAACCATAGCAAACAACTTCAGAAATATTTATTTTTGGACCTCCATCTCCTCCCTGAGAACTAAATTCCTTTCCTTGAAGAAGATTAATAGTTAACTGACCCATATTTTTGAGCAGATCTTCATACTCAGTAGATGTACTAGGAGAAATATTTGTGGTCACCGGGAGTGGTTGTGGATTTTTGACCAAAGGTGCTGGTGTAGGCTCTACTTTAGCAACAATTTCTTTGGGCTCCTCTTCTATGCTTTCTTCTTGCCTTCTTGCAATCTCCTTTGCTTGTTCAATGGTAGCTGGGCGGTCATACTTCACTCGTTGTCTGATCTCTGTCTTCATCCCAAGAATGAAGTGCTTACAGAGGAGATTATCCACGCCATTCATCAACCCATCCGCTAGTCCTTCCTTCCGGATATGGGCATTGAGCTTCCTCCTTAGCTCTACAACACGAGCATGATAATCCCTTATCTTCTCCTTCTCTCCTTGGGATAGCTTTGTGATCTCGATCATGAGATCTGCATATTTTTGTTGTTCACCAAATTCTTCAAGAAAAATTTCAGTTAATAAATCCCATGAATTTTTCACATTATCACCTAGTGTTTCAAACCACCTAAGTGTTGAACCATCCAAAAAGGTAGGAAAAAATTCAGTCCATTGTTCCCTTCTTATAAGTCCATTACAAATACAAGATCATTTAAACTCTTGAATGAAAGAAGAAGCATCTTCATTAGATTGAGCTGAAAAAAAAAGGAATCTTTCCCATTTTCAAAAGTAACCACCGTGAAATACCAACCCACAAGTACAATTAACAAGACATATGTGCACAAATAATTGGAGTCACTATACTAGAAAGTGACTTTACACCTTTCTACAGTAAAATATAAATGACCATGGTAAACTATGGTAAAACTTGACTTACTGTGGTAAACACTATTCATGGTAAAAAGTGAAGTTACTGTGGTAAATACTATTCACGGTAAAAAGTGACTTTACTGCGGTAAATACTATTCCAACAAAAATGACTTTACCATGGTAACTACTATTCATGGCAAAAATGACTTTACCATGGTAACTACTATACACAGTAAAAACAAGGTTACCCTCTTATTGATTTTTGACTAAGTGGGAATATCTCTCCAGAAAATCCACCAATGAGGAATGGTCCCGGCAACGGAACCAAAATGTCATCACCAATCCGGCACTGTGATAATTCTTCACCGGGAACTCCTCGTGCTATGATTATTTACTAATGCACAGCCTTTAGTTTGGTGGATGTAATCTGGAAACAAAAAAACAACATAACACAAGAATACCATCGACTATGATAAGATAGAATGATGACAAATCTGAAATATCAAAATAAATTATAATATTAACATGTAACTGTTACAATCTCACCCATGAGGTACTTCAACTATTATTGACTTCACTTGCCTTTCACCAAGACTATGGGAGAAACTTTACAATTACACCTCTTAATGGCTTCTTCAACACACCTTTAAACTGATGGCTTCCTTCGCACACTTCCTACAATATTTCTCACTACTTCCTTCTATGTTAAATGAGGGGGGTGGCCTCTCTATTTATAGAACTTCCAGGCTTATCCATCTTATCTCTAAGATAGGATAAGAAATCCACTCTGACGAATCATATTCCATACCTTAGCTCTTATCTGTACATGTAAGCTTATCTGTTAAAGATAAGATAAACCTTATCATTTTACATGGGTTCCACATTTTTAGACTTTTTACAAATAAAATATACAAAATATTTATGACCTCACTCCTTATCTTTATTACCAATATAATATTTCTAATTCCTAATCATGGAGACCCTACTTCTCTAATTACCCAAACTTTGACATTTTAACATTACCGGACCACTTACGAAAAATATGTACTTTTTACAACATTCCTATTATACTTTGACTATTACCATACTCCACATTATTGGCGCCACCGTACTGACGGTGCTGTTATCTTCTATCAGACGCTACTACTAATTATACTTAACAACATCCTATTCCTAATACATACATTAATGAAATAGAAATTACGGAGGAAAAATTTATTGTCGACAGGTCCTCCCTTGTTCATCGATATTGTTTGTATTACCAATCACCCTTGTATTTTATGACCATTTATCCAATGTAAATAAAAAAGGGTCCTATCTAAACTCTTTCGAAAACCACATCTAATTTTTCCATACTGATATAATCTCCCTAATTAGGGGGACATCTTCCCCTCATCCTTGAGAATTTTTTTTGCATCGATTCATCTTATACCCATCCATAGAACTCCCTTGATGTTGGGGGACTTCACTTTTGACATAATTTTATTGAACCTCATCCAATCCGTATCATCCAATATTAAATCCAAATTAATCTTGTCTGATTCCTCACCTCGATTGAAAGTAAAGCTTTGTGGTCATACTTATACCCTACTTTGGGTACCAAATTTTCATTTCAAATTCCACATTTGTACTTCTCTTAGGGGGGCATTTATTCTCATCTAAAATCCACAATTGTGGTCATATTCGTCCCCCTCTTAGGGGACCATCTACCCATATTATTAGGGATTCACCTTTTCATTTCCTTAAGGGTAACACTTAATTTTAACTTTTTTTCATTTATCTCATCATATCCCACCCTATCAATGTTTCATTTGATATCAAACATGACTTTAATCATGACATTGCATGGAAAATTTTCCTTCTCTTGAGTGTAAACTAGAAGTCAAATTTCTTAATGCTTTACACTTGAGACCAGTCTATTGTTATAATTTCTTCTAGTGAGCTTTTAGTCCCATATTTATATCATCCCTTCATATTATCCCTTTCTATCTCTCATAGTAATGATTTAGAACTATGTGGTCTTCTTTCACTTTCCTATATGTGACCTTAAATATGAGCACTACAACTCTGCTTGTAACATATTCCTCATGGATAGGTTCTCCTTTTTATGATAACTTCATGATCATTACATCCATTATCCTCTCATTTACCTATTAGAACAACACAAAGGGTCCAGGGGTGTTTATTGTAAATTCATAATCCCCTTCTAAGTGTTCTACTTAGCTATTCCAAGCTTTCCCTATGTAAAATAAAAATCAAAGTTATAAAAAATAGACTGATCCCTCGAAGAACAACTATTATATATTATTTTGTCCATCTATATTATGTATACAGTAGACCATACCTTTGAATTATGGCTATTATTTTACTATGGTGTTTGAAGGCTATCCATATTGACCAGCCTTCCATTTTGTTAAGCATCCAAATAAATCTTCCCACATTGATAAACTTTCTTCTAAGAGTACTCTTTCCACTTCCCAGATCTGGGGCATAGTCTTAGGGAAAATAACTTTTGGAGAACCCTCTTGCCACGTATAGGTTACATCTTAAACCGCTTTGTCGTATAGACATTAGGTTTATGATTTTTTTTTCATCCATTCCTTCCTCAACATCTTTGGTACAACTATTTTTCGTCGGTTATTTACTAACATTTTGTTTTAGTCGTATGTGCCTCACGTTATCTAGATCCGATTCTTGTTTACCTCCAATTTAGTTAGAGTCATCCTTTCCTTGCACATTCCTTAATTTTATGTAGTGTCACTCATACACATATGACATCTTTGAGTCCCATATTATCCTACACCTCATCTAATCTTATCCATCTATTTCATCAAATATTATCCATTTTATATCATCTTAAGTCCACTTTTGCGGCCATCTTTGTATTCCCTCTTGGGGCACCGTATCTCAAATTTGGTTATCTATCCTTTTGGGCCATCTTTGTGCTCTTATTCTAGGGCACTATTTCATTATTTGATTTTTTCCTCAAGGTCATCCTTTGAGGCCTTACACATCTTCCCATTTGGGAATTACATTCATTATATTAGGTCCACTATTGTGGCCATATTCGTGTCCGTCCTTGGGGCACCATTATATTTCATCAAAATTCCACATTTTTGGCCATGTTTTCCCCCTCTTTGAGCATACCTTTTCCTTTTTCCTTTGTGGCCATACATTTCTCCACTTGGAGAATATTTGACTTTTCCTTTTTTTCCGTTGTATCCATACTTACTCCCGATTCGGGCATATTATTTCACCATCTTCCTTTCACTTTTCCTTATTGGCCATTTTTTTTATGTCCCGCTGGTCACAATAATTTCATCCTCATCAATTGGGGACACATAACGTTTTGCTCAATTCCTCTTTTATGATGGATTTTGCATACCTTTCACATTTAGTCACACATAATTTGATGTTTTCTTATGACCCATTAGTCATTGCGGCTTGCATCCATACTCCAGTGATCCTTATCCACTCATTGGCCAATAGAATGTTGTATCCCATCTCTGTTGAGACCACAATTTTCCTCTAGTAATGTTATATCAGAGTCACTTCCATGGTCCATGTTTTTATTATTATCCTTTTTACTTTGGGAATATTTCCTTACACTATCCTTTTCCCATCTTTCTTCACCCACTCTCCCTTCATCATCTACCATTTTTCAAACACGTCATTGATTTCCCTTAGCATCATCGATCCCCCATTAGAGGGGGAGTTCATAATATACCTTTTATCAATCCTCATCCAGCCCTCATCATTTCTTTCTCATGGCTTGCTAGCATAAACCAGTCAACAAAAATGGGAAAAATGTAGACATGCAAATTCGGTAACTACACCCTTAATCACCTGCACGCACATAATTATTTTAATTCATCCCCATTATTCAATTTAAATCTTATTTACCCTATCATTATACAATCCTCATCAATCAACATTAATTAATTAATCCCTATTAATTAATTAATTAATCATTTAATATTTATTAATTCATCTTAATTAATTGATTAATTGGTATCCACATCCACATTCTCTAATCAAAGCTTCTATTTAGGATGCTTTAATTGTAAATATATATCCCCATGATTTTATATAATTTTTCTAACCTATCTTTATCCTGAACTCGTCCATATCACATCCCTTCCCACCTGTTTTCTTTAAATCAAATTTTCCACTCATCAAAACACAAAATCCTGATAAAAAACCTAAAATCTTTCCCATTTGGGAAAATTTCCCTGTAATCAGTGGTGACCGACCCCATTCTCCATCGACCCTATAAAATCCAATCATTCATTTCCACAGATCATCAGATGCATGCAAACATCTGGCATCCCTTATGACCTGCAAGATTTCTCTCTTGCTTAAGAATTCCTGCTAAAATCATAGATATCCCATACATCATTTCAACATGCTTACATCACTTATGATCATCGTTCACGAGACTTCTCAGTATATTTTTTTTGCTTTATTCATCTTTTTATAAAATTATCTTTGAATAACTTTTTGCCAGTTCATATCACCTTCAATAACACTCAGAGATTCTCCAACAACCTTATTTTCTATTCTATTTTCTTAAAGGTCAAATTTTTCATCCATCTATCTTGGGCTTGTTAGTGCTCATATTGATCTAGCCCCATTTATCCTTAAAGTTCTTCAATTTGCGGGCTCTATCGTCTTCTCTATCTCCCCATATTGATGCATAATTTTTTTGTTCCCCATTTGGTTTCCATTATCAGTCCCTTAGTCGAGGATCACTTAACAGTCCAAAATTTGTTTTTCGCACCTCTTTCCATGAGAAAGAATCTGTAACTTGGGTAAAAAGTCAGGTTTTTTCCTTCCTTCCATTCTATACAGTCATGTTTTGTTTTTCCTGTCATTTGTGTCCCAAATATCTGTGGAAACATGATTGGATACAACTTAGAGGATCATATTTGGGCCTTATATCATTTCCAAATTCATTTTCCTTGAAGAAGGCTTCATTTCCAGGCGCAAATGGTGATTTTCCTGCATTTTACAGTTTGACGAGTGTATTTTTCTAGGTAAAATTTACATCTTAGAAATATGTGGAAACGTGTCCCTTTCTGGTTGGATGTGGCTCAGTGAGGCACTTTGAAAACTCTAAGGCCCACTACAACTCAAAATTTGTCCACTTGGAGGGTTTGTTCTCATTTGAGGATCTACCTCAGGATCCCACCTAAATAATTGCGACAAGGAGACATGTGGAGGCTTCCACTTGCTCCACTCTATACATAAAATTTCTAATGCAATTTTTAAAGGCCTAGGACACCTGGAGGGACCACCCCTATTTTGGGACCAAACAATAAAATTTATTTTGAAGAAGTGTCAAGAGAACACTTGGAGGCTTCCGCTCACTCTACCCTTGCTTGGAATTTTCAACAACTAAAGAAATTGTCTCACACCCTACACACATTACACCTTCGGCTAATCCTTCAAAAAAATTATTAACTTTGTCAAACTGAGACACATGATGAGACCGCACTTGTGGAGGCTTCCGCTGGCTCCTTTTTACTGAGACTTTTTCAAAGGACAAAAGGAACCTTTCTTAAGCCTAGGGCACGTGGAAGGCCCATGCTTGTTTGGAAACATGCCCCTATACTTATCCTTTATAGTTGTACTAAGGAAATATGTGGACGACTATAATATAAAGTATAAAAGGTGCACAATCAACGGTTATGGTGTATTACATCTATTTTTCTACCATGTTTTCTCCAAGACTCCTAGAGATGCGAATACACACTATTTATCATCATGTTTTTATATAATTCCTTTTTGTTTTTGTCTACAAAGCGATATTGAAGCGATTAAGAACTTAATTTGTGAGTTCAAGGATTGTTAAGATCGATATTTTGAATTAGGAATTGCTTGAGAACTTGCAAAAAGTGAATTACTAGAGAAGATGGATGTGGGGAATATTCATAGAGGAAAAAGAGGGAAAAGGATGAAATGATGAAGGTCGCAAGCGTAAAGGATGGAAAAGGTGTTTCCTCAAGAGCAAAAAGGATTGTTTATCAAATCTAGCTATGTAGAGCCTTCAACGAATGATTAAAATAAGGATTTCTTGCATGACATAATCATAATGATTAAAAGGATTGTCAAAAAGGTTGTGGCATGGAATCCAAGTCATTAGTTGAGTGTTTGAGAACCGTGATCAGTTCATAATTTGTCCACCTGGCGACTTTCAGATGTGAATTTGTTAAATGTCACATTCTGAGGAAAATTGGTAACAAGCAAAGGTCCCTTGAATATCCTTCTTTTTTGGTGAGATAATTGAGTGAGAAAAATGTATAAATGCAATGAGAATACTCTTGCAAAGGGTTGGGGATTGAATTTTTAAGTGAAAATTTTGAAATAAGCTATCTTCCTGAGAGACCAATCTGAGATAACTTGTTTATTTCTTCTATGTTACATTTTCTATCATGTCAAGTTCATTACAGATGTATAGCCATTCATGAACACTGATATTTCTCTAGAATCTTTCCCCTGCTAATGAATTTAAGCAATTTTGAAATTAATTTGTCTCAATCTTGGAGAAATTAGTGTCTGCTTTGTTTCAGAATGTCTGTAAATGGTTTATTTAATTCCTATTACAATCTTACATTGAAATATTTATGAAATCACACAAGATCTCATCCCTCTGATAGTTTAGTGGCATTTTCAATTTCTCAAGAAGAACCTTCATCCTATGATGAGATAAAGGATTTAAAATCACTCCACTATCATTTGTTGATAAATATTGTCTGTAAGTCTTTGGGTGTACCTTAGGTGTGATTGTTCAAATATTTTTTTGTTTAATTGAGTCTTTTAACTCAAGCCTTCATGTTAGTTTCTGAAATATTGAGTGAAAATGTGTTGATCTGGGCATCCATTGAAGCACACCTTCTGGCTAAAGGAACGTTGTAACTATTCTAAAGCTTTATATTGTTGATTTTTCATTTGTTACGAAGTTTCTCAAATATCTGGTATAATCAAATTTATCCTACTAAATCTCACATAAAAATTATTCAAAAACCATGAATCCATCTTGAACTACCCCTATTTTCCCTATATACCAACAAAGGAATAAAATCTATTTACTAAAATATGTAGAACAATCAGGATCTCATAATGTCTTCAGTAACCTTAGCCTTGTTTGATAAGTATCATTATATTTTAGAAGTGACAACTCTTAAGATTTACATTATGGAGTATTGAACATAGTTTCCCAAGGTTTTACTCATAAAATTTGTCTAAAAGAAGGATATCTCCATCTCGTTCATCAAACAGAGGTTACACTATGTGTCTTCTCACCCTGGTCGAAAGGCACAACCTGAAGTAGTGAGTGTAGGTCAAATACTCTTGAAGGTGTTATCCATCTCTCCACAAATCTGAGTAACAAAGGGCCAGTTAGATCTCATCCATGGCTATAAAATGACACACATCATGATCTATCTATCTCTAAGATCTGTGCCAAATCTATGATACCACTCAAATTGAAAGGGATAAAACATTTAGATACCAACACTGGTGGCACCGCTACCGGTGATAATTCGTTAATTTTTTGTCAATTCATATCCATTTGGCCCATCAACAACATTGGTGGCACCGCAGCTAGGGAATCTTTGAAGTATATTAAAAATGCAAAACATATAGACCCTGTAATGTTTCTTACATGATCTAAGTGCAAATAGATTTCTAAAACATCATTATCTGTTTAGATCTGTAATGATTGTTTAAAGTTGTAAGTTCTGAGTGTAATATTTCTATCCGATATAGTTATTACACTAAATTTTGTATCATCATTGATAAATTTGGGTATAAGAAGAGCATATCTTGTAAGATTTGCATCAATCTAGTATTGACAGACAAGTGATAGGTCTTTCATAGTGCATTTGCACAAACTAAGGTGAAAATCCTTAGTGGTGACTCCTTGTTATTTAAATTCTTAATAAATACCAATGTCTTAACATATATCAAGTAATATTTTTCATTAATATCTTCAAATTTGTATGAAAGAAGATCTATCTTCACCAAGAAATCTAATAGAAAGTTATTTCAAGAGTTGGGAAAGTCTAATTCAAAAGGACGAAGAATTTGGATGGTTGTTGGAGATCAAGGATCAAGAAAAGATATTTCCATTGGTGAAACTGATCAACCTGTTATTGAAGATTGCAATAATTACTTAAGTGCTTCTGAATCAGGTAGCCTCTCTTGTTGAATTTAATTCTCCATCTAGAGAGGGTCCTTATTTTCTATTTGAAACAATTTCTTCTCAATCTTCCCCAGTATTTTCCAAATCTAATAGAGTTTTCCAAGAAACATAGCCTTTAGAAGGGAAATCATTCTGAAAACATCCCTGTACCAAACACACCTCTCACTCCTCATTAGTTTGCATCTCCTCCAAGGTCACCTCCTCAAAATAATATGGCTCAGCCACCACCCAAATCTCCATTTTTTGTTAATACTTTTGGCCCCATCAATTTTAGAGGTATGGTTGGCTATGCAAATGTTGTGCCACAAGATGTAGGAAATAGATTTCCTAATTTTCAAGGAAATAATGCAATCACTGGTGATCAACACTTGAAGCTCTTTATCAATATGATGGAGGACTTTAAAATAGAATTTGAGGATGTATACATTAATTTTTTTATCCATACTATAGAAAAAATATGCAAGGGATAGGTATAAATCTTTTCCAGATAATTGCATTGATTCTTGGACTGATATGAAGAATGATTTTAGAATGTAGTATGGTGATAAAACAAACCCTCAGTTTCTTTTATCAAAATTTGAAAATATAAAAAATAATCCTAATGAATTAATGCATGATTTTAATAAAAGATTTAACAAAACACTGATAAGACTGCCTATTAATTTGAGGCCATGTGATCAATCATGTCTGATAAAGTATTGAGATGCATTTGATAATAAATATTATTACTATTTAAGGGATAAGAACCCAAGAACTTTGAGGCAGGCCTTTACCATGGCTCTGCAAATTGACAACAACATTAAAGCACTCAGAAAACCTCCTAAGAGGGAGGGTGTTAAAATGATTAACCTAGAGAAGCCTCTATCAAGTAAGGTTGTGGATCTTGAGGAATTTGTAAATACTTTTTTCAGGGCTATCAAAGAAATCTCTTACAAGCTAGCAAGGGTAGAGAAAGGAATTGGACATGGTTCTAAAGGTCAGCATAGGCAACAAGGACAAGACAGATTTACAAATCATCCTAGAAATGATCAGAGATATGATGAAATACATAAAATAACCATGGGATCTATACAACCCCAAGCTAGGGAAAATAGAGTAGTGCCTGATCCTCTAAATGCCATATTTGTTGTTGTTGAAGAGAAAAATGAAATTGATTGGTGTGACAAGTGTTTCTTGCCCCACCCGCCATGTGAAGTAGATCAGAAAGTTTAAGAATATCATGATGATGATAACACTGACAATGATGCTTGCATGGTGGATTTCTCTAAAAGCTCACAACAAAGAGAAACTTCAACTAAATTAATAAGTGCAAGAACTACTACAAGTTTTTTGGGACTGCATTCACTGGGTACCTCTTCTTTCTCCCTCTCATGCTTTAGAAGTAGATATGATACAGTATTTTAAACTTCCTAATAATTATTTTGAGTACCTAAGAGCTCTAATGATTAAGATGTATGATGGACGAATCCCATCAGAAGAGGATAGAAAAATATTAATGAATGTTGTTGTTTCCCAAGAAAAAGAGTATAACATAAGAAGTAAAGTTTTCAAAGGGGTAGGGCCTCAAGCTAAACCAAAGACCCCAGTTCTCACCAATGTCCCAAAAGAAACTCCAAAAAAATATGCATCTGGAAAAGGCC
Source organism: Taxus chinensis (assembly GCA_019776745.2). Classification (NCBI taxonomy): domain Eukaryota; kingdom Viridiplantae; phylum Streptophyta; class Pinopsida; order Cupressales; family Taxaceae; genus Taxus; species Taxus chinensis. The sequence continues at coordinate 809,213,679 of CM034149.1, forward strand.
TTGTTTTCTCATGTAGAAATGGTGTTCTCACCCATGCCTAAAATGTGAAAAATCTTGTGCCATCCAATGAGTTTGTCAATATTTCTCCAAATGTTGCTTTACCCAAATACATTCTTTATGACATTGCCCAAGTCTTGAGTCAGATCAAGATTTTTATCCTAATTACTGAACTTCTTAGGATTTCTAAGCAAAAGAAGAGGAACTTTGAGTATTTGGGATTTCAAGAAGATAGGAGTACCCAAGGCAGAAATATAAATAATGTAAACACTCCTCCTTCAACCATTGAAAACCTAGAAAAACCACCAGCATTAGAGGAGATAGGTGAACCACATGAAGTTTACTTGGGAACATATTTGGGTGAATCTCAATTAAATGTTGATCCTTTTTTTACAACGATGATTATTAAGGACAAAGTGTTGCACAATTGTATGTTTGATTCCGGAGCATCAAGTAATGTTATTCCTCTAGAGGTCATGAATGAATTGAACATTAAAGTGAAAACAACTTATGGCAAGTGTACTTCAATGGATTCTAGAGAGGTTATAGTTTTAGGATGTGTAAAAGGCTTGGTAGTACAACTTATAGCTTATCTGGGTAAGAACTTTAAACTTGATGTTGTTATTGTTGATATCCCTGCCAAAGGGGGCATGTTGTTATTAAGAAAGTGGGCTACAAGTGTTGGTGGAAGTGTTCAGATGGATATGTCTTTTTTCCACCATTCCAATTGAAGGAAACCTTGCTAAATTACCTGGTGAAAACAAATATGTTATATATTATTGAGGACCCGAACAATTCTTTTTATGAAGTATTGTATGCAAATATTGATATTGGTAACTCTGTGAGCTATGTTGCTTTCAAGGAGTATGAAATTCATCAATGCAGGTATCATGAGAAAGATGATTTTATTGAGACTTTGATGTGTGATGCAGCCTCGAAGGATGTTCAAATACTTGACCAAGGCACAAAGGACAAGCCTGAATTTTTTTTTTCAGATAACGACTTGGATGGAAATTAGAGATAATCATATGACTAGTTAAACACATATAAGAATGGCTTAGCATGGTCATATCCATAATGGCAGGTACTTGAAGATTCTCCTTGATTGTTTGCTTTGAATCAGTACGCTCGACATTGTATAGTGTATAGTATTTTGGTTTCTTTCTGATTTCATGTTTTTCTATTTTTATTTGTCCTAGTCCTTGGTGGTTGTTTTGTTGGTTTCTCGTTTCATCCTTGGGGAATTCGTTATTATTGTCTACTCTGCAAGATTATTATTTGAATCCATTTCCCAGTGGATGTTTTTGGCACTTGGTCTACTCTATTTGTTCTTGTGGTACTCATAGGGAGTTACAATCCCCAAGTCAGAGCTGATGTTGGTGCTCAAATTGATCTCACCTTGGTTATCCTTAAAGTTCTTCAGTTTGTAAGCTATGTCATCTTCTCTCTCTGCCCGTATTGAAGCATAAAAAATTTGTCCCCCATTTTTTGTCCATGGTCAGTCTCTTCCTTGGTCGACGATAACTTAAAATTCTAGATTTTGTATTTCATTCCACTGTCCATGTCAAAGAATATGTAACTTTGGTGAAAATTCAAGTTTTTCCCTTCCTTTGGATTTCTACAGTCACGTTTTGTTGTCCCTATCATTTTTGTCCCAAATATATGTGGAAATGTGATTGGATACAGCTCATAGGATCATATTTGGGCCTTATATCATTTCCAAATTCTATTTCCTTGAAGAAGGATTCATTTTTGGGTGTAAATGGTGATTTTCTTGCATTTTACGGTTTGACGGGTACATTTTTCCTAGTCAAATTTACATCTCAGAAATTTGTGGAAAATTGGACCTTTCTGGTTGGATGTTACTCGACGCAACACTTTGAAAACTCTAATTCCCACTTCATCTCAAAATTTGTCCATGTGGAGGGCTCGCGCTCATTTGAGGATCTGCCTTAGGGTCCCACCTTAACAATTGAGATAGGGAGACATGTGGAGGCTTCCACTCACTCTACTCTATACTTAAAATTTTCAAAGTAATATTTTAAAGGCCTGGGAAATGTGGAGGGACCGTGTCTTTTTGGGGACACACCCCTAAATTTTATTTTGAAGAAACGCCAGGTTGACACTTGGAGGCTTCTACTCACTCTGCCCTTACTTGGACTTTTCAACGGCCAAATAAAACTATCTCGAACCCTACACACATTACACCTTCTGCTGATCCTTCAAAAAAATTATTAACTCTGTCAAACTGAGACACGTGGTGAGCCCGCACTTGTTCAGGGTCTCCACTATTGAGGACCATACTAAAGGTGCGCCAAGGTGACATGTGGAGGCTTTCGTTGGCTCCTTTTTACTGAGACTTTTTAAATGCCAAACTTGGGCCCAAGGCACATGGAAGTCCTGTGCTTGTTTGGAAATTTGCCCTTCTACTTCTCCTTTGCAGTTCCACCGAGGAAAAATGTTGATGGCTATAATATGAAGTAGAAAATGGGAAGAATCAACGGTTGTTGTGTATTACATCTATTTTTCCACCATTTTTTCTTGAAGACTCCTAGAGATGTGAATACGCACTGTTTTTCATAATTTTTTGAGAAAATTCCTTGTTGTTTTTTTCTAAAAATTTCCATTCAAGGGATTCAGAACATAATTTGTGAGTCAAAGGATTGATAAGATTGATATTTTGAAGTTTGAATTACTCGGTTAGTTGTAAAAATGTGAATTACAAGAGAAGATGGATGCGGGGTAGAGTTGCAGGGGAAAAATGATGAAATGATGAAGGTTGCAAGCGTAAAGGATTGAAATGGTATTGCCTCAGGAGAAAAAAGGATTTCCTGTTAGATACAACTATTGAGAGCCGCCATAAAATGATTAAAATGGGGATTTATCACATGGCTGAATCAAAATGATTAAAAGGATTATCAAAAATGTTGTGACATGACATCCTAGTCATCAGTGGACTTTTTGAGAAGCGTGATCAATTTGTAATTGGTCCACCTAACGAATTTTAGATATAAATTTGTTAAATATCACTTTTCGAAGCAAACTGGTTACAAGAAAAGGTCTCTCAAATATTCTTCTCTATTGGGGGGAAAACTGAGTTAGAAAAATGTAAAAATGAAATGAGAAAACTCTCACAAAGGATCAGAGGTTGAATTCTTAAGAGAAAAATTTGATAAAAGTCATCTTCCTGAGAGACCAATCCGAGATAACCTGTTAATTTTCTTCTATGTTATATTTTCTAGCATGCCAAGTTTGTTACAGATGTATTAACCATTGACAAGCACCAAGATTTCTCTTGAAGATTTCCCCTACTAATGACTTTTAAGCAAGTTTTGAAATTAATTTGTATCAATCTTGGAGCAATTAGTATCTTCTTTGTTTCAAAATTTCTACAAATGGTTTCTTTCGTTCCTATTACAATATTACATTTAAATATTTGTGAAATCACATAGGATTTCATCTGTGTGATAGTTTAGTGGCATTTGCAATTTCATTTCAAGAAGAGCCTTCATCCTGTGATGAGATAAATGATTTAAAATCACTCCACTGTCATTTTGTTAATAAAGATTGTCTGTAAGTATTTGGGTGTACCTTAGGTGTGATTGATCAAAGATTTTGGTCTTTAATTGAGTCTTTTAAATAGATCCTTCATCTTAGATTCTCAAAATATTGTGTGAAAATGTGTTGATTTGGGCCTCCATTAAAGCACACATTTTTTTTTGAAGGAACGTCTTAACTATTATGAAGCTTTTTATTGTTGATTTGTCCATATTTATGAAGTTTCTCAAAGATCTGGTATAATCAATTTTATCCTTCTCAATCTCCCACCAAAATTATTCAAAAAACCATGAATCCATCTTGAACTACCGTTGTTTTCCCTATATATCAACATAGGAACAAAATATATTCACTAAAATATGCAGAAAAATTAGGATATCATAATTTATCCAGTAACCTTAGCCTCTTTTTCAAAGTAGCTCCATATTTTAGAAGTGACAACTCTTAAAATTTAAATTATGGAGTATTGATCGTAATTTCCCAAGGTTTTTTTCATAAAAATTTGTGTGAAAAAAGGATATCTCCATCTCCTTCATCAAACAGAGGTTACACTATGGGTCCTCTCACCTTGGTTGAAAGGCATGGCCTAAAGTAGTGAGGAGATAGGTCAATTCATCTTGAAGGTGCTATCCATCTCTCCACAAATATGAGTGATAAAGGGCTAGTTAGATCTCATCCCTGCATACAAAATGACACACATCATGATCTACCCGTATCTAAGCTCTATGCCAAATCTGTGATGCCCGCTCGTTTTGAATGGGAGAACAAATTTGGATACCAAGAAGGCCTTATCACAGTCTTCTACAATCAACACAGACCCAGATCCAATTGGCATACACCCAAATCAAGTTAGCATAGACCTAGATCCAATATACATAGATTCAGTCCAGTCACCGTCGACATGGCTCATTTACCATTGAAAAATTCCCAATCAGTGTAGAACCGACCCATATTCTAAAATCCTTATCTGTCCATAAAATATCTTTCATGTTTGTTGCAGGTTCCTTTCACCTAATTTGGTCTTCGTTGACCTTCCTCTACACATTCTTCATTGGTCATCAAAGACCTAGACTAGGTAACATTTACTTTGTAATTATTTCAATTAAATCATTATCTAAATCAGAGCTCAGTTACTTTCAAATTCAGTATTTCTTTAGTTTCTTCATGTTATTAGAATATCCATCATTTATATCACTTTTTATTTAAAAATGGGGGGTGTACATCCACCAAGGATATCATGAATATGATTAAGGAACTAATCACACTCAAACCAATATTAAGGTTAGAATTATAGATTACTACAAAAACAGTCCCCTTACTAGGAAAATAACTCACTTTTCACAACCTATGAAACTCCTCAAACTAGAAATTTTAGATTTATAGTGAAATTTTGATTATGCATTCAATGTACCATGTCCATAGGTCCTAATACATGCAAAAATTACAAATAAAATTTAAGGAAAAAAAGAAACCAACAAAAATTCTTCTTTCTCAACATTATCCTTGAGCTTCTTAAGCGAAATGTTAATGGTTGAAACTGGTGTGGAATAGGACCCATGGATAGGGGTATATTGATTGAATAATCCAATTTGCACTATAAAGATAATTTTTTCATTTTGAGTAGTTTCTTATCTTTCCAAATGTGAGTTTAAAAAAACAAGTAATGGACTATTTTGTGGTTTTTTATCTTTCTAGCGTTGATATCGGTTTGAGTGTGATTGGTGCTCTTCACAACATACAATATGAGTAATAAATAAATCATCTAAAAATTAAGTAAAAGGTAGTCATGAGGTACATAAATCATGATAGTCTATTATAGCACACAACACATATGTTATTCATGGTACTATAAGAGATATCATAAATAATGCAGCCAAATTAAGAACAAACCAGATATGCTGTAAATATTATGAACTCAAAAAGAAAATAGATCTCCTTATTTGTTATCAAATAATGAATTAAAATGTTTCCTAAATAGGAAAACAACTCCCAACTCGCGTTTCCAAGTAAACTCTAGCAAACTTTGACTAAATCTACTCTAGGTGGCGGAAATTACTATTTTTAGCAGTTTACTAGAAACTACTATTCTTAGTAAGTTCGCATGCTTATTTCTATGGGCACAGAAATTTCCATGCATCTTCTACATCCCTAAATTAGAGGAATTTCCAACTTTATAACTCATAATGCAACTAATAGACTAAAATTAACTAATGCTCAAAAATAGGAAAAAACCAAACTATAACTTAAATCCTAATTTTCAGCCTCAAGATGGCGGATTTAGGCCCCGAAAACGTGTCAAAAACTTGCCCCGACTGGTAGGAATGGATTTCTACTATGTTTCATCTCATCAAAACACGTGGTTTCAAAAAAAAAAAGGACTCAAACGGACACCCAGAGCTCAAGTTATGACCTTGTCAAGTTCCTGCTAATTCTGGCGCATCATTCTCCCCTGACTTGAAAAAAATGCAGCTCCTTCAAGTTGTCTTCTTCAAACTGCTTCCATTTATCTGAATCCAACTTCTGAATCTCCCACTCTGTGACCCAAGTATTGTCCTCTTGTTCCATGTCCTTTCCAATGTACCAAATATTTGTTGTATTTCCCATGTCGCGTGTCCATTGTTTTCTTATCTAGAATCTGATCCACTTCTTCTTTCTTCTTCACCGGAACCTGCTGCCTGCCAATCTACTAATTCATCAATATAATCCCCTTCTGCACCATCCCCATGAAAAGAATAAAAATTTGAAACATTAAACACTGGAGAAATATCAAAATTCCCTAGCAATTCTACCTCATATGCATTATCATTTATTTTTTTCACGATTTTGCAGGGACCAATCTTCTTGTACTTCAGCTTGTTATAGGTTCCTCTTGGAAACCTTTCCTTCCACATATATACGATAACCAACTCACCAATTGTAAATACCTTTCTACATCTATGCACATCTGCTATTTCTTTATACTTATCATTACTATTCTGCAGCTTCTTCAGCACTTCTTCCTGCAATTGTTGTATATGTTCAGCAAATGCTTCTGCATCATCACTGACTCTGCCATCAATTGGTAGTTGCACCAAATCTAACACCCCATTTGGATTACTCCCATACACAATTGAAAATGGAGACTTTCCCGTAGATCTGTTTATGGAACTATTATATGCAAACTCAGCTTGTGGTAATGCTAAGTCCCATTGTTTCTGCTTTTCCCCGACAATACACCTTAACAGGTTTCCCAAACTCCTATTTACCACCTCTGTTTTCCCATCTGTCTACGGATGATAGGCACTACTGAACTGTATTTGAGTTCCAAATTTCTTCCATAAAGTCTTCCAGAAGTGACTTAAGAACCTGGTGTCCCTATCTGAAGTAATAGTTTTTAGAACACCATGCAAATGAACAACTTCTCTAAAAAATAAATCTACTATGCCTGTTGCATCACTTGTTTTCTTGCAGGAAAATAAAATGAACCATACTAGAAAACCTATCAACAACCACAAAAATTGAGTCATTACCTCATTGTGTTTTTGGTAATCCCAAAACAAATTCCATACTTAGATTTGTCCACGACCCTTTAGGAACAGGAAAATTCGACATCTTTCCACATATCTTACCACATCTCTTTTCAACTTTGGCCAATAGTATTTTTCTGCTACCAAGGCTATCGTCTTATCTTTACCAAAATGCCCAGCCAACCCTCCGCTATGCAACTCTTTCACTATATTCTCTCTCATAGACCCAACTGGAATACATAATTGGCATCCCTTGAATAGGTAGCCATCCTGTAAAATATACTCATCCAGGACATCTCTTGGCATTGTCTGACAATGGACTAATTAGTCTTTCAACAATATCCTTGAAATCAGAATCAGAAGAATACAAACCCTTTATTACTTCAAAACCCACCACCTCATTTTCCATTGTGGTAAACAAAGTCACATGCGTACTCAATGCATCTGGAACTTGATTCTGTTTTCTAGATTTATCTTTTAGAGAAAAAGTATATCCCTGCAAAAATGATACCCACTTTGCATGCCTACTATTCAACTTCTTTTGGGTATTCACATACTTCAGGGCTATGTGGTCTGTAAATAACACAAACTCCTTACACACTAAGTAATGCCTCCAAAGCCTTAATGCTTGTACAATTGCATAAAATTCCACATCATAAGTAGAATAGTTCTTTCTTACCTCATTCAGTTTCTCACTAAAGAAAGCTATTGGATTTCCTCCTTGACTTAGAACATCCCCACTACCCACATGTGAGGCGTCACAATCAACCTCAAACACTTTATCAAAATCTGGTAGAGCCAAAATGGGTGTCTCTGTCACCTTCTTCTTCAAGAATTGAAAACTATCCTCAACTGACTTTTTCCACAAAAACTCCCCTCCTTTTGTGAAATCTGTTATAGGAGCTACAATACTACTGAAATTTTTAATAAATTTTCTATAAAATGTTGCTAGACCATGAAATCTCCTTACCTCTATTATACTCCGTGGATTAGGCCATTCAATAATTGTCTTTATCTTTTCTGAGTCCATCTGTACCCCATCTGCTGAAATAATAAAGCCTAAGAATACCAAACTCTCTTGCATGGATGTGCACTTCTTCATATTTGCATAGAGTTTCTCTTTTTCTTAACACTTCAAATACCAACCTTAGATGCCTCAAATGTTCTTCTTTAGTTTTACTAAAGATCAAGATATCATCAAAATAAACCACAACAAACTTACCATTATACTCCCGTAGCACGGTGTGCATCAATCTCATAAAATTACTAGGTGCATTGGATAACCCAAATGGCATCACCAGCCGCTCATATAATCCATTTCCCATCTTGAATGTTATTTTCCACTCATCTCCTTCTTTGATCTGAATCTGATGATAACCACTTCGAAGATCAATCTTGGTGAAATACTTAGATCCAGCAAGCACATCCATCATATCATCAAGGCGAGGTATTGGGAACCGATACTTGATTGTAATTTTATTGATCACTCTACTATCCATGCACATTCTCCATGTTCCATCCTTCTTTGGTGTTAATAAAGTTGGTGTTGCACATGGACTCATGCTTTCCCTTACGACCCCCTTTCGCGCGAGCTCTGCCACTTTCCTATTCAACTCTGTATGCAATGTCAGACTCATCCTATAAGCCGCTTGATTTGGGAGTGAAGACCCTGGAATCAAATCAATGTGGTGTTGAATATCTCTTTTGGGTGGTAATCCATCTCGTATCTCATCAGGAATAACATCTGAAAATTCTTCTATTAATTCTGATGTTTCTATTGGTATTTGAGCACTTACAAGTTCATCCTTATTTGCAACTAGTGCATAACAGAAACTCGGTTGCCTTTTCCTCCTTCACAAATTCCTTTGCAGAAAGCATATTTTCAGCCTTCCCCTCTTCTTTAAGAGGTATCAAAACTATTTTTGTGCCATCCTTCCAGAAAGTATAAGTATTTTTTCCCCCATCATGAATAACTTTTCTATCAAATTGCCATGGTCTTCCTGTGCAGTATTATGACATGCATCCATAGGAATAACATCACACCAAATCTCATCCTTATAACTGTTCCCAATAGAAAAGCTTATTAAACATCTCTTATCAACAGTAACTTCATTACCCTTCTTAAACCATGCAATACGATAAGGGTTAGGATTCTTCTCACAATGCAGACCCAATTTATCAACCATCTCATTTGAAACCATGTTCTCACAACTACCACCATCAGTAATAACATTACGTAATAACTTTCCTCCTAAAGTGCATCTTGTTCTGAAAATATCTGTACGCAGTCATGCATCCCCCTTAACCTCCTTTCTTGGAGCAATCATCGTCCTCTTGATCATCATACTTTCTCCAACATCTGGTGGGATTTCCAGGTCTTGTTCAACTTCTACTTGCTCAGCTTCAACAAGATTTACTCTTGGGGCATCTCCTTTCCTTTTTTCATGTGTATAAGTATGTGGGCATTCAAAATCTCGATGCCCTTCTTCACCAAATTTGTAACAAACAAATGGTCTTCGTGGATCCTCCCATCCTCTATTGCCAGCATATCCTCTGCCCCTAGGAAATCCTCTGCCTCTTTGTTGATTCTGGAAATATTGTCTCGTATCCTCTTCCTTTTCTAATCCACGAGATGATTCTCCCCTACCTTTCCTGAAACCGGCTCGTCCTCAAAAGGAAGTTGAGGCCCCCCTATTCATTCCAGATGATCTCCTAAAACTTTGATGATTTTGTTTTTCCTCAGCCTTTAAGGCTAATTGATAGGCATCCTCCATGCTTTTAATCCTATGCATACTTATCTCATCTTGAATAGAAAATTTTAATCCATTAACATACCTTGTAGCCATTTGTTCCTTAGTTTCTTCATGCTCTACACAAATGGACAACTTATAGAACTCATCTGTGTATTCTTGCATTGTTAATAAGTTCTGTCTGAGATTCTGAAACCCCCTGTAAAGGGTTTGTGCATAATCCATAGGGAGAAATTTATCTTTCAGCTTCTTCTCCATCTTACTCCACGTCCTAATTATTTCTTTCCCCTTTCTTGACCGCTCTTTCTGTAGGTGATCCCACCATAACATAGCATTACCTTTCAATTTTGTGCATGCAAATTTTACATTCTTTTCTTCTGACATAGTCTTCCACTCAAAAAAATTTCCAATGTCAGTCAACCAGACTATTAGCTCCTTTAGTTTTAGACTACCACCATACTCTGAAACATCAAATCTTATCCCATCATTCTTTCCTTCTAATGGTCAAAGCATCCTTTCTTCAAAAGCTAATGGTGGTGCTTGCATTTCCTCCTCTTCACAAACTTCTTCTTCATCTGTGTCATCTCCACCTTGATTTCCTCTTTGGGTTATCATTGCAGCAAGTGCAGCAACTTGTCTCTACAGATCTTGCATATTTCTATTCATCTGTGCAATACCACCTCCTCTTCCTCTTCCTCTTCCTGCCATTTTTTTTTTTTTTTTTAAATTCTTCGAACCAACTCTGATACCAGATAATGCAGCCAAATTAAGAACAAACCAGATATGCTGCAAATATTTTGAACTCCAAAAGAAAATAGATATCCTTATTTTTTATCAAATAATGAATTACAATGTTTCCTAAATAGGAAAACAACTCCCAACTCGAGTTTCCAAGTAAACTCTAGCCACGTACTCTGACTAAATCTACTCTAGGTGGCGGAAATTACTATTTTTAGCAGTTTACTAGAACCTGCTATTCTTAGTAAGTTCGCATGCTTATTCCTACGGGCACAGAAATTTCCATGCATCTTCTACATCCCTAAATTAGAGGAATTTCCATCTTTCTAACTCATAATGCAATTAATAGACTAAAACTAACTAATGCTCAAAAATAGGAAAAAACTTGAACTATAACTTAAATCCTAATTTTTGGCCTCAAGATGGCGGATTTAGGGCCCGAAAACGTGTCGAAAACTTTCCCCCACTGGTAGGGTGGGTTTCCGCTATGTTCATCTCATCGAAACACGTGGTTTCAAAAAAAAAATGGACTCAAACAGACACCTGGAACTCAAGTTATGACATTGTCAAGTTCCTGCTAATTCTGGTGCATCAATAAATTTCATTTAAGTAATTAATCATGATTGAGAAAATAAAATTAACTATATATAAAATAAAAAAACCTATATAGTCTAAAATATGTCCCCAATGGATCAGATAATATTAGGAATGGACAAAACCAATGGGTATCATTGTGTATCAAATTGTGTATTCCCTTCATGAATTCATGTGTGTAAAGAGTATATAGGAAAAAATATGTTATCTATAAATTTAATATGACAAACAATATATGTTAAAAGTAACAAGATAACAAGTCAAGCAAAATATCGGTCCTAATTTTATATTTTTAGAAATATTTATTTATATTTTTGTTTTGTAATTCATTTTAGTAGATTTTGTGTTTTTAAAATAGTTATGTATATAATGCATGCTATCATATGACATTGTCAATGTGGTGAGTTCAAGAATTGTGTTGTTCCTCTAATGTAATATCGTAAATATTATTCTATTGGAATACATATGGATTATTTTCTTTGATGCCATACTTGGTCATTTTTGTTTCTTTATGTTTGGGAAAAATATGTTGAGAGATAAGAAATAATTATATTGAGCTAGTATCCTCTATAGGTATATCTTAAAGAAATGTTAACCTATTGAGAAACCATTTACTAATAATTGTGTCTAGTGTGTTTTCCTAATGAATTATTTTTCGTTACTCAAAAGCCTTAATAATGAAGAGGATTTTCTAATATTTACCTTAAATGATCTATTTTCTATTTTACAAGGCCTATAGAGATAATCTAAGAATCCTCACCATCAATGATTTTAAAATTGAATATGTCTAAGTTTTTATTAGATATAAAATTTGGATAACGTTAAATTTTATTAGAATTAGCTATCGCAATATCTTTTTGTTCTAAATTAATTAGTAATGGTGAATCAGGGACAACCTTATAATTTTTGTCTCCCCTACATGCATGCCTATGTATGATAAAATATATCTATAGCCATATGTAAGTTATACTTTTAAATCTTATATTTCCCATTTATCTCCTTTGTTACTTCTTCTTGTATGCTGCATTTTTGTTCCTTTTATGTTTACACACTAACATGACGTGGCTCTGAAATTGATATTGAATTCTCTAGGCTATGTATCACTTCCAATCATCTTGGGGAATAGATGTCCTCTAATTGTGGGAAAATATGTATTATTTAGTATATCATTATTTTTGTTTTATATATGTGTAAACATTACGTACCTATATAGATTTAAGATATGTATATGAGCAACTAGGTGAGGCTCTACTCAAAGTGACATCATTCAAAAGAGGTTCATAAACCAATACATCCTTAGAAAACCCCTCATGGGAGACCACAACCTCTAAATTTAAATTCATCAGAAAAGGAGATACATATCTATCAATATATCATCTATTAAAAGATACAATGGACTTTATGATCAATTTTATGTATCTTCCATTGTAAAGCATAAAAATCATTACCACAATAGCCATTGATACTTCATGATAATTCTAAAAATGGATTGACTTTAATTTTTATAAGAAATGTAGGTGATACAAATATTTTCTTATTGAGAAGATCATATAGAACAACATGGGGTTTATCAAATTATAGTCAAATTGAAGACATGTTTCCAAATGTTGTTGCATTTGTATTGAAAGTTGATTTTTTGGAAGATAAGTTTTTTTCTCTTCTATATAGGAATTTCACGTGATTTTAACTAAAATATGTGTCTTTTATATCATTTTTATCGTGTAGTTTTCCTTTCACCTCAAATTTAAATTCACCACAATGAGTAGATACATGATTTACATTGACAATCAACATATTTGTGAATTATGTAATTTCATGTAGTGCTTTAATCTTAGTAGTCAAATATTGAATGTGAATTTAAAAATGTGTTTTTAATGCTAGAATAGATTTTGGGATAATTATGAAAATATGTCAAATTTATGACCATTTATTGATGAGTATGATATGACCTAAAAGAGTTTATTGAGTTATTTTCATTGATAATTCATTAAAACATATTATATCCATTTCAAATAATCCTCAGATGATTTTATATATACCATATATAATAAAAATTATAGATAAAAGTAGGATGTTATGTTGTGGATAAGAGTAATTTAAAATTTAGTAATAGAGTTAGGCCCAAAAATTGATTTTTTAGGAAAACCAAAAGTTATATTTATCAAATTAGTAAGATAATTTTTTATAAAAATAGAATTTTGATTTTATAAAAATAAGATATGTATTTTATTATTTCAATATTATTCAAACAACATCCTAGGTATTTGAAAAAAAAGTAGAATATTTTTTAAGTTATTGCCTTATTAATTAAATAGAGATTTTGAAATTTTTAATAAAGATTAGGACAATAAAAAATAGGTATTCACGTAATTTATGAATGTAAATGACATCCTATTATGGATTTGAAAATATAATCTTTATTATTAAGTTATTTCTTAAAAAGGTTATTTTATTATTAGGAAACATGACAAAGATAGTGGAAGAGGAGTATTGAACATGAAACATTAAGGAGGATTTTGAATCTAGAATATAGGTCATGAAATAAATAGAAATAAAAATAAAATATGATTATGAACCCTACAATATTGATAAATTTAACACCCTAGGGGTGTTATAAGATTTTGTAAGATCAAAAGTTGGGCTCACTAAATGTTTACACTATAAAATCAATAGTTAGGGGTGTAAGGTTTTGATTACATTTGTTTCATTATGTATAAAATGTATAGATATAACTTCATCACAAAAATATTCCACATTAACCATACGATCTATAATATAGATATGAATACAATAACTCATAGTAAAAAATGAAACAATAGAATACAACAAAAGTAATAATGAATACATAGTTGTGCATAGAGATAAAAAGTAATATAAACATGAAGAAAATTTACTTAGAGGATTGTAGCTAGAAATTAGTCCTATATGTGAATACACAACTCTTGGAATGGTGTTAGTATGTCCTTATCCTACTTTGTATAGTTTCAAACCTATAAATGGTGGATCTTTACAACTATAGCTATATTTTGTTGTTCTACAAATGTTCTTCATATTTTATCTCTAGGATTTTCATAACTTGTAATTACCTTAACTTGTAAGGGAGACTTTCTCTTGCTAAGAAATAACTCTATCCCCTTTGAATGCAATGGTAATTGTGGAAGCTAAACTCTTGATCCTAGTTTGAGATCTTCAAACAGATGATGTCGTATTTCTACAAAATATGAATCTTATTATGAAATATTTAAGAGAATAATCATTTCATGAGTTTTTATATTTTTTAATAGTTTTATCCTAAGATTACTAGGTGAGTTATGAAATGCATTTTACTTACTTAAATATAGGATTTTAGATGTTAGGTATTGCCATATGAATGAGTTAGGTGAGATGAAATGATGCATAACAATATTAAAATTTATAAAAAAATAATTATAGAGCAAGGGATCGGATGATATATGTCATAAAAAATAATAGTATATCTTGCCTTACTTTATATATTCGCCACTAGGGATTTAATGAATATGAATTCAAATTCTAGGAATGTTCCTCGAGGATAAAACACTACTTTGGATAATTTAGTTTGCAAGAATGAATGATAAAAAAAGTGTGTGGAGATTTAAAATCCATTCTAGAGAGACTATGATATAACGTCAATCATGTTAGTAATTTGAGTGTAATTCATATTAGACAAACAGAGAAATACTATTACAAAAGGATACATTACTAGATTTGAGTTTCTATATGTTTCAGGAATAATTAATTTTGGATTAGAAATATGGAATTTAATTTTTTTTAAGAAATAAATTAAATTATTTTATTTAAATAGAGAATAAAAGATACATTTTATATGTGCACATGCAACTAAACACGATATCATAGTGAGAAACTATGACCCCTAATATAATTTATATAATATATTGTAAGGAAAATAATAGTAAACATAAACCAAAACATGTTTTGAGCTCCCACTGATGAACCCCAAGATGAATGATGACTATTCTCCAAAATAACCCTCTATATTACCCTTTATTTTCCTCTCTTCTATTTTACCTTCTACCACACACCTTATGTGGGTTCCAACATGACTAATTGAAAATCCAAGGGATTTGAATGTGTAAAAAACATTGATTGTTAGGGTTTAAATCAAATGCCAACTCCTTTTCATAATATTCATTTTCCAATTCATCTATTATCTTAAGTTATCCTGACATGTTTTCCACCTTTTGATATCCTCTAAAAGAGAAAAAAAATCTTCTCTTTTATCCTCTAGAACAAAATCAGGGCCTTCACCCCACTCAATTTTTTTTTCCATTTTTATATTTTTCGACTCTGGGGTATATTGCTTCCCCCTCTTTATCATCATATTCAAATCAAAATTCTTGGTATGGAAATCTCCATCTTTTCGGAATTGACCTTTTATCCATTTTTTTAAAGGATATTCCCGAGCTTTGGGAAATTTTTCTAGTAAATCTCTCATGATTTTACATATATGACATTAAAATTATGTATTTTCATAAATTTATTTCTCAAGTATGTTGATAAGTTCCCCTCTTTAGTACCTATTTATTTGATAATTCCTTACAAAGATTTATTTCCATGAATATTTGATCATATGTAAATAATTATCATGATTATTTTCTTCTCATATATTTTAGTGTATGTACACAATGCTCACCCTATCTCTCCAATATAAAACATAAAATGTAAAGGAAGATCAAGGATACGTACCCAATAGGAATTTTGGTCACTGAGAGTGTAAAAGGATCAAATAATTATGATGGGGGTGAGGAATAACCTTATATTTCCCAAAATCAATCTCCCTCAATAAAATTCAAATATGATTTTAATTCAAATAAATTGACAATGAAACCCCCTTAGAGAAAATAAAAATCTCCCAATTCTTAGTCCATGTCATATGTATCCAATGGTAAAGAGCTGAAAATCAGAGGTTAGAAGTCCATTAAATCTATATATAATTAAATTTATTTCTATTATTAACTTGCGATTATTTACTTCCTTCAACTTAATCTCCACAGTTGGGGCCACTTCCTCATGTTCTAAAATATAAGAACTTATTCTAAGTTAAGAACGCAAATTTAATTATGTTTATTACTTAAGGTACTATAGAAATTATTGTTCTACTTTTTGTTTCAGATAAAATTGGGTGCTTAGTGTACATTTAAAAATATTAGTGTGTGTTATATTCTATTCTTTACTTCAATTTTTATGTAGGGAAGGTCGATGAGGTGTTCCAACAGGGAAAGAATTTCCCACATCTACTTACAAACTTATGTAGTAAAATCATCCTTAAGAAGAGCTCAAACCAACATTACACAAATTATAAAACAATATATACTTATCTCCAAGGATAAATCCTTTCTCTTAGATCAATATTGCGGGTATACAACACAATAATGTAGCTTATAAATATCCAGAATTATACAGAAGTCTCTATATGGAATAAAACATCCAACTCTATGGCACACTGCTTCGAAATTTAATATCACATCTAGACACTACTCTATGTGCTACTCCGCACTTGAGAACGAAAAAATTACTCTTTAAGGTCATTAATATTGTTTAATTTCACAGTTAAATGCTAGAAAATTATTAAATAGATAAAATTATGTTCCAAAATATGCAATTCAAGATAAATCGACCCATTACTTTGATTTAGTCAACATTTCTGAGTTTGTTGGATTTAATACTCTTTGTCTAATTTTTTGAGGATTCTAATTAGCTTCATAATATCCCAAAACATTGAATATAGACTTGGAGTTTGGTTCGGTGATGTAGAGTTATATTGCATCATCCCTTGCTTACAAGATAACGCAAATGTTTATGAAGATTAAAAAGTATACTTAACAACTATGTTTTTTTAAAATAAACACTATACTAACAAATATGAAATAAGTTTTCACATTGTCCAAATGGAACACAATACTTTTTGGTCTAGTAGCAGTCATATTTAGTCATTGTGTGACCCACGAACATAAAAAAATGTATACATAATGTAAACACTAATTCAATTTTTTTTAATTGATAAAAGATATCATATAAAACCTATATGATATTGCATCATATGCCATACATAAGAAGAAATTTTAACATGGTACTGACAATCATGCAATCAGGGGTAGAATCATCCACTCTTCCTTTTTGTAAAAAAATCACATATTTACATGCCAATTGGATTTATGCATCATCTAGCTAGTGCTAGAATTTGGTTAGTTAAATTACTCCCTCATACAAATGTGGTTAATATCCTTCTACAAATTACATCGTATCAACTTCAATATGATCTCTCAACTTTGTGTAGCCTACATCCTTCATCCTTTCTACTTGCTTCCTCCGTGTAATATGTTTACGAACCATATATATATAAAAGTGTCCATTATGGTCTCCCTCAATGCATGCAGTATCCTCTAACACTTGTTTTTTACTTCATCCTAATTATTAAATATTCTCCTTACACCAAGTTATCATTATTTATAACTTCTTATCAATTTGCATTATTGTGCATGTTCTTTCGTTACTAACTATATGGTGGTCCAAGAATGTGTCTTAATGGATTGTAGTACTAAATATTCATTTCTAAAAGGGTATTTCAGTAATCAATAGGATACACACATGAAATGACCTATAATGATTTGATTTCAAGGGGATATGGAGAATGCTAAGGTCACATATCCCGAGGAAAGTAATCCCTACACTAGGGTCAACCTAGAATTTCCAAGGCCTATTGTCAAGATATAGGAGAGTACCCTCCTAGGATATCAGTAAATGAGGGAGAGTTATATATAAATAGTGCATAAGACAATCATGGACAATATTAATAAAATATAAATGAGGGAAATATAAGGAGATGATGAAATAAGATCACTGTAGTAAATAGCATCATTGTACATATAACACTAAGGTAACATAAAGCAATTGGGAAGGGAGATTAACTAATCTATGTAAAATGAAAAATATATTTAGAGAACTTAACTATGGGGTGATCACTGATGCATCTATATCTGTAAAGAATAATCACACCAAGAGACAATCACTATTTGGTAGAAGAAGGGAATACCGTTCATATCCTAGACTCACTATATATA
Source organism: Taxus chinensis (assembly GCA_019776745.2). Lineage (NCBI taxonomy): Eukaryota > Viridiplantae > Streptophyta > Pinopsida > Cupressales > Taxaceae > Taxus > Taxus chinensis. Next base: position 809,231,922 of record CM034149.1, read on the forward strand.
TGCAAATAGTGCTTCCAATCCACTCAATAATAAGAGTTCCCAATATAATCTAGGTCATATGAAATATGAACCAAGGGATGAGAGATAAGATGCAAATTTGTAAAGGAGAAGCGTAGATGATAGTTCTTATGATTATGGTTTCCTTCCTTATGATATTTCAAAGTGTGGTATGTATATACATTTTCATCACTTCTGGAAAATGACATTAGCTAAGGAAAAATATAACACTAGAACCATTAACCGTGGGTGATGGCATCATTGAAGGATGCTAAATTTCATGTAAATTAAAAAATACGTGTGATGGATCAAGAAAATAGATGAGAAAAGTGACAAATGGTGAAATAAAAGAAAGGTATTAAGAATCGAATGTGTATGAGATATAGAGGGGAGAAGGATAACTAATGCAAGGAAAACTAAGTATTGAGATGAATAGTGAAAATCTCTCTTTGTACTCTCTAGAAATCATAATGACCATATGAATAGCCATACCCTATTCTCAGAATTCCCCTTAAGGAACCCTTTCAAGAAATAGATGCATCAGCGACCCTTATCTAGATAACGGAAATTGTTAGTAATATGTTTGAAAGATGAAAAGTGACAAATTAGGTGTATACATATGTGGGCAACCATTCATCACCACGTATCACAATAGTGAAATATGGGGGTGGTCAATGTAAAGAAATAGGTATATAACATTGATATCAAAAGTAGCTACTAAAATTAAGAAACGAATACTTGAAATGAAATATACCCACCAATGCATATATATGATAGTGTTGTTCATCCTTCCATGTGTAGGTAAAATCAACAGTTCAAGAACTTCAAGAATAAAACCTAAAAGGAAACACTAGAGGATCATCAGTAAAAAAAATACATAAATCACCTAGCTAGGGACCCATGGGAGGGATTTCATGTCATGGTGTGAAGATGTCATGATTTCATATAAATCATATGGTCGTTAGGCATTAAAATAATTTTAATGTAAATTTTATTGGGATGTATACGTGTGATAGATAAAAATGAATGACATGACAACACGATCAAGACAAAAGGAAAAAAGCATTTTGTAGATTTTTGGGAGCCAGAATGAAAGTGGTTGAAAATTTATGGTTATTGTTACTAAAGTTAATAGAAAAGTATACTTTTTATATAGTCATTTGGTATTTATTTGATTTTTTTTAATTTTTGTAATTGAGAAAAATGTGCTCTGGAATTCTGAATTTGAGTATATTTTGATGATATGGCGCAAGTAACAAGGTGGTGGCAGAGGATGATGAGGTGGTGGACGAGGTGGGGTGTGATCATATGTAAGTCCTTATATTTATTGTTATTGGGTAGATTATGTTGTATTTGGTTGTTTTTGATTTTTTAGGGCATCGTTATTCTACAAATTTTTTTCATTGGGTAGGTTAGGATAAAATACAAGTGGATTTGGAAGGGATTTAAATTTGATTTGGTTTTTTTTTCATTATTTGAGAATCAATGCTAGGAAATTCACTATCACATATTTTCTTGACACCATTTGTCCCCTTTATAACAAGAGGGTAGATTTAATCAAGGTTAAAAATGATACCTTACTAGGGGCTGATGCTATAAGGATTATGGGGAAAAGGTTTCCAGGGTCAAATGGAATTAGCCAGAGGGTCGATGGCATAGGGATGGTTTTAGATGTAAGAATGAAAATTATGATTTTTAGCTGTAGATTAATTATTTAGATTTATAATGCTTGTTTTTTTATCATTTTGTGCATAAATGAAGAGCATAACATCTACCAATGGAGGAGTGTCGATGTATCTTAACTTAGTTGATTGATTTCCAAAATGATTCAAGAAGAGGTGATCTACTTATAGGGATAGGGTTCTTAGGGAATCATGTAGATTCCCAGGATACCATTGGATTAGGACCTATTAGATATGTTTTTGGTTGCGTGGGATACCAGATTTGAAAAAATCGGTGGTGGATTGGACATGAGACCATGGAGATCGAATTGGGCTTAGAGGGTGTTATTTGGTTTTTGGGGTTACCCATTTGTTGGACCTGTATGTATTGTGATATGATTTAAAATTTTACATAGAAAATATCCATAGTCGTATGGGCTACTTGAAGTAGGATATATAATGTGTATATGTTATGTGTTTGACTCAACAAAGTGTAGAACGTAGGAACTCTAGTTTTCTAGAAATTAGTTATAGCAACTGTTGTCGCGCATATAGTGTTCCTTAAGGAAGATATGGCCATTCCCTTATTTTTTATAGTCGTTTCTACTGATTTTGTATATCATGGGGTGTTGTTCAGTTGGGACACCACTATATGGGTACACTTGATGCATGATTTTAATAGGGTTAGACGTAGAGGTAAGAGGGTCGTGGGATTCGTCTTATTATTAACATCTTGGATATCTGACATGTTCCTGAGGTATAGGTTGACATGGACTATATTCGCAGTAGCAACATATACTCAAAGATTACTTTATTTTGCACATGGTCCACCAACAAGAGGACTTAAATAGTTTATGCCACTACTACAGGTGGGTCGGGATAATGTTACATTGTAGCTCTATTTAGGGAACAATGATCAGTGGCATAGTTTTTCTATAGAAGAGTATACATAGAGACCGTCATCGAGATGACATGGAAAATTTTTTATTGGGTGGAGACCGATGTGATAAGAAGCTCCCTGAGTAATTTGGTCAGACATCACTCATGGTGATACCACAATTACCATCCTCCTAGGGTTGTCATGCTAGAGAGGCCACAAGAGCGAAGGAGAGGGTATAAGAATTATGACCCCATACGATGCATGTAGTAGGTGTACATTATCGGAGGTATAATAGGCATGGTGGGGATTCTTGTAGCCCACCAAAGATCATAGACGTGACTAGTTCAGAGGAGGGATCCAATGACATATGTTCACAATTTTAGGGTATAGGTGGAGTTAGTCCTATTTATAGAGGGGAGTAGTAGGGAAGAAAGTAGCATTGCTAATGGAGTATAAGATGTTGCAAACAAGAGGAGGTTATCTGACATTGATTAAGGTCTAGATGGTCCTGCACCTAAGACAAAGAACTAGACCACAAGAAGGAGGGAAAATGATATCGATGCCCCAATGTAGCTAGGAAATGTATGTAGGTGCCAAATATATTTGCAATGACAAGTAGGAGGTATTAGGAAGTCATTGAGATGGAGAGACCTTCGTGGAGAGGCCCAAGAAGCCACATATGTTTTATTTTATGTTATTTTAGATTATTCTTGAGAAATGGGCTTTGTGTGGTATATTTGTATTATAAGTAACATGTTTCATTTGGAATTTATTTTGTAGAGAATATGGTGGAGGATTGGCACTAAGTGGTAGAGAGTTCCGACCATGAGATCTTAGATTCCTAGGATGCTATAGTGCTACTATATCCAGCAACACTTTTAGTACCTGATTCATAGAGTGATTTTCATCTTGTGGGAGTGGTTTTAAGGAGCCTATAGAGATATAAATAACCTATGTAATATATGTGATGTTACATAGTATGTTTCATGCATACTAAACCATAGTTCAAGAGTAGAAATTCCGCATATCACATGCCCGTAAATAGGCAAGAGGATAAAATCATTGGAAACGCAGTTGGGGAGAGCATAGGCAGAGGCCTCTAGAGCCTAATCTAGGACAAATTGTATATGTTGCATAACCTGAGCTACTAGCACGAGACACTATCATAACCCTATGAGCTTAAAGTATCCATAGACCAACCATAGGGAGTGATGGTGATTGAGCTATTTTTTAGAGGGTGTACAATTATACATTTTATTTTGTATCTTTTTTTATGTATACAAACTAATTTGATATATATATATAGATGATGATTTTTGAAATATTGTGTATTAGATGATTGTTATATGTTGTTTTTCTTATCATGTTCATAATTTCCACATATATTTATAGAATGCTACTCATGGTAGTTTAGGAATAATGGTAATGTTATTATAATGGTAAAACCGGTAGGAAGGGGATAACCCAAACCAAAAAATGTGAAGAATTCAAGATGTGAAACAAGGAAAATATGTCCAATGGTAGTATGTCAAGCAATGATCAAGTAGATAAATATAATTAAAGACATAATGCTAAACAAGGATGTGCAAGATTTATTGGTGATCAAATGGAAAATTATGGGGTATAAACAATCCCAAATATGAAGAGTCGGGACTAAGGTAATCTAATGGTAGGAGAAATGAGTTTGTATATTTAGATAAATACAAGCTATGGATTGAGAGCCGAAGTGAAGATAAGAGGGACTGGGTGAAAAAAAAATGGGGGTCAAGATCCAATGCGATGGTTAGGGTATAGCATAAAGATGAAAAATAAAATGTGATGAAGGTATTGTAGATAACTGGCCATGAGGAGAAAAATATCGTAATGTATCGGTGATTATGTCATCAACTTGATTCAAGATGGGAATTCTATCAAGATTCCTTAGGTCCTCTATGGTATGTTCCGTAATACAAATTTTGTTATGTACTTCATGTCACATAGAAAATAAGGTGTCATAAATCTGATCCTCCAGCGAGGAAAGATTGTCATTCTAAATAACATCCATAGTGGGATGAGGATCAGGGCTACATGGTCATCCGTAAGTAGATCATGGTCTAATTGGTTGAGGGGAAGGTGGTCAGCTCCTAGAGGATTCAAATTCATGGTTATGATGGTGGGAGGAGTTTTCTAGCATTGGATTATTTCTACGCAAAACCCTAAAATCAATTTCGATGTGTGTGCAATACATGTGATGAAAGAAAAGAACAAAGATAAAGAAAAAGGTTGTGTAGAATTTATCATTTGGTCATGTTTTACCTTAGCTTCAGTATTCTTCATGTGATGTTTATATGATCTATAGTCTAAAACATCATTCCCCGCGGCCCCATGGCATGTAAAATATGGCTAAGTCTTGAAGGAATGAGAAAGCCATAAGTGAAAGAGATAGGGAGAGGAGTGTTATAAGTGAAAGTTAGATAATGATAGTATTTGAGGAAAACATTGATGTAGTGGGTGAATATAGTGTCGATGGAGTAATGTGTTTTTTATTCATCAATGAACAATGTATAAGATCATCACCCATTATATCATCGACTTCGTAGTCAAAACCATCAACCCAATCATTCTTTTCTATAAGCGACAATGGGTTAGCTACGTTGATGGTAGTATGTCGAGGTATAATTGGTTGATAAATCTAAGGCTTCGGAACCATTTGGGAAAAGTTAACAACTATACTCAATGATTCCTCTTATATGAGGATTATGTTCCTGTCACGAGTGAATTTGGTGTGAAGAATATATTCATAACACAAGACTTCCTTATCACGAATATGGTCATAACTAGCCAAGTGGGGATCATCTCAAGCATAAATCTCATCATAATTTGATGTGGAGGCATCCACAACACAATAATTTACTATGGTCTCTAGTCAGACGACATGATTTTTTTGGTTTAGTGTATGATAGATGACTATGGGAACCAAAGGATCCTTCTTGTGAGAACGAGGCCGCAGGAAAGGAATCCACTAGCTTACAATTATTTCAAAAATATGATAAGTTTTAATTATAATCAAGACCACATTGGTCTCATATTCATCTTACTCTAACTGATTGGGAGGTGTACACCTAACCCATTCGGGATGACTGAAATTTTGTTGAAGAGAATCTATCAAATAGTTAAAAAATTTATACTATCAAAAGGTAATAGGAGGTAATTTGTCCATGATTGGGAGCTTAGATGTCCAATTTCGTAAGAGAGTATCATATTTCAAAGGATTAAAATCCCCATGAACCTTATAAATTTCTCCTTGGTGAGTTAAATTGACACACTAATACGTGGAAGAAGTGATATTTCATATTCGATGAGTCCAAGGTTGTCCTATTAGAATATTATAATCTGAGGAAACTTGAAGAACATGAATTTGACATGGAAAATATTAGGATGGATGGTGATGGATCACCAAATAAACCCCATATGAGGCATTTATTTGCGATCACCCCCCTTTTCCAAGTACTGCATGTGGATTTCAAATTATCTATGGAATAACCAAGACCCTTTAATCAACTCTAATGAGGCCACACATGTGCTGGCTACTTTGTTAAGGAGAGAAATACTGACCGTAGTGTTAATGATATGAAATAAAATTAAAATAGGTTCATCATCTCCTCAAAAAAAGAGACCATGATTGATCATATACGCTATAGAAAAAATACTGCAAGAGTGGGTGATATGAATGAAGAGCTCCTCGCATTGATGGAAGATGCTTTCCTCTGAGTCATCGAATATGGGAATTTTTACAAAAGAGGGAGGAAAGAGAATTTTCATGTCAAAAAACACTATCATGAGACACTCATGGCAGTGAGGTGATGTACATATGAGTTCTAATTGGGCATGTGACAATGGAGTTGGAAAAGTGCTTGAAGGGGATCTCATATGTAACACCTATTCCATCCTTTCATCTGCACTTACTCATTTTGAAGTGGACTGAAACGTAGACATGTGATTGTTATTGAGTTTTTACTCAATAGAACCAATTAATTCATGTTGCTAGATTAATGTTTATCTCAGTTGATATTTGTGTATTTAATCATCCATTTATTTGTAGTGTAATCTTGAATTGTACTGTTTACTTAATTAGTTCATGAAATGAACTGGATGTCCTCAGGTTGTGGAAAGTTTGAATTTTGTTCTTGGAACTATTAGGTAAGCTAGTAATTTGGGAAATTACACAAAGTATAGTATAATCAATTTTTTGTTATTAAGAACTGATTGAGAAAATACCTCTGACCATTTTAATATATCGAAGGCATTCACTTTATTCAATCTGAAATTATGATTGAATGTAAGAGATTGTAATTATTCTTTGATTATGGATTATCAATATTATACGAATTGGTTTTGATGATTTTGTTCAATTTTTCCTATGTTCTTAGTCTAGTGTTAAGGGCTGGAAAGTGTTTGGGAGCCAATTTTTTGTAGTAATGATCCTTACAAAAATTATTGCATGGATTGGTAAGGTATTTTTTGTGCAGTTGCGTAACACCTAGCATATGCCTAATGTTTTGATAACACTAAAATTCCTAAAGGTCTAACCTATGACAAAGGCATACAAATTATTAAGGTGGCTTGTGAACACAATCTAAGATATATGCTAAGTTGATAAGTATTGAAATGTTATCAATTAAAACTTAACCTAAGCTAGCAAAAGGACATGGAACCTAACTCAAGACTAACCCTTGTTGACTATTGTGGATGCATGGTAATGTGGTGAGGTTTGTGTTTTCCCCCATCATGGCATGTACTTGAAAGTCTTAATGATGGACATTAATGGTGGTTACTGCCACTCCTTATCAGTAAGTAAACAAAAATTTGAAAAGTTGTTAAAAACTTGCACTAAAACTAGTGGCATGATCATTTCAACTATTAGTGAATGGCTATGTGGAGTAGAGAAGGTCAGTCGGTTGATGGGATAGATGAACCATCCTATCTAGCATTAATGATTTTTTAGAATCGTTCTAAACCACCATGGGGGAAAAATATGCCAGATTTGGAAAAGAGTTGGTTTTTTTTGTTTCATTGATACTCCATCCATTTTTGTCTCTCTAGTTTTACATCTCAAGATAGGGAGTGTTTGGTCTTGTTCTATCTTGGTTTTAAAAGCTTCACTTCTATTTTTTGTGGAGATATTGTTTGACAATATGTCAGTGGAGAAGGAATGTAGGGATTTTTTGAAGGTGCATTTGTTTCGACTGTTGAGGCTATCATGGGAATTAGAAGAGGAAACCTGGGAGTTAGAAGAAGACTTCACAAAGCTCTACCAGGAATGATATGCTCTAATCCATTTCTAAAATTTATTCTACCAAATTAGATCATGAAAATAACACTACTTATAATAGAAAGCATTTTCAGGTTATGCATTTTTGATATAGCATATTAAAATGGAATCTCTTTTCTCGGTAAGTGGTTTATGAACTGGTTTATGATCTATCTTTTCTCTGAATGTTTTTAAATTAATTATATGTCGATATTTTCCACTCTATCTATTCTGGGAGATTGTAAAAATTACTCACCATGACTAAAATGGAAATAGCGAAATATATAATTTGAGTTTCATGTTTAAGTGGTTTTTAATCAAACCAAATAGTTGGCTTATTTATGCATGTGTGATTGTTTGAATACCAAAACCAATGGTGGCATGCTTTATTAAAATATTATCTTTGTATGATGGGTCGGGTAAGAACTCGAACACCCATTCGAGTTGAACTAGATCTGTTAAATGATTTCTTGGTCTGACCTTTTTTGGTTTGTATTTGTTAAAATTGTTTAAATACTCAAACTCATGAGATCTAGAACTATACGTTTTTCGGGTTGCATGCTTAATTTTATTGACTTCATTTTTAGTGGAGTTGGAAACTCATACACACGTTGGATATAAACCATGTCTATACATGATGTGTTTTAGTTTCTGTAAGATCCATTTGGATGTTGATAACCCAGGTCAGGCTTCAGATTATTTAACCTTTTGGATTTTGTTTTTATTCCACTTTGATAATATATATATTCATGTCATCCTTATTCAAAAAATTATTTTGGCTATGCATTGATACTTTTCCTTTATACCTTACTTCTCTAAAATTTTGTTGGGGTTTACCCATTGTTGTGGTTGTATGAATTTGGGTTCTTTTCCCTATCTTTATTATTGTTTCATCTTTTGTTACTGTTGAGTAGACGGTTTGGTTTAACATTTCATTAATCAGTGTGATAGGGTTGTGGTAATATTTACCTAGAAAGTGTGTTCATTTTATATTGTATGAACTTAGTGGTTACATGGGCAAGACCGCCAATGTTAAGGGTATACAGAGTTATCTTACCTTCTAGTATGAATAAGTTTCGAACATAGTTATTGTTTGATCTTCCTTGAAAAGTTGCATTACTCATTATCCTAACCTAGAACTGTTAAGAGGAGTTTAAATGATTACCCTTACCTCTAAGTTAATTAATTAAATTCTTATCAATACCCTTGATCATTTCAAGAAGATCAAGGATATTGATTATTCATATTTAGATGGTTGTATATTTTGAGAGCATTCTATGTTTGTTGTTTGAATCATTATGGAAGCTTCCTAAGTAATATATTTGTTAGGAAATGGCCTTTATTGGTTATGATATGGATTACATATCATGATAAAATGCTATCTTAATTATTAATATTGTTATGTGTAATTCCAATAACTTTCATGCATTCTAATTGGTTGGAGCCAACTGTTAATGGATGGATTTCTTTATGTGTTAAGAAAAAATGGACTGCGGTTTTTGAGAGCTTGTTGTTGTTAGTATCATCTCTCTTTGTCTTCAAGCTTGCATCCAATTCTTGTTAAACCTGTAGGTTGAAGCTCTATTGAAATTGAATATTTATCTAAGGAAATTTTCTTTAACCAAGTACTATGTATTAATCACATAGTATGGACTACATGATTAAGGCATTCCTACTCTAACTTGTCTTTTGTTGTTGTTATAATTTCTTTACATTATTGTCTAATATTGCATGAAGTGTGAAGGTTTAATTTTCATACTATGGACTCCATGTGTGGTTGTGCACTGATTGAATGTTAAATCTTTTTGTTAATAGACTTCTAATTGTTAGAATTCTTTCTTGATGGGATTTTGAGATGTTGATAATTGCAAGGTTTTGTGATACAATAGAGTAATGTTCTCCTAGAAGTGCTCAAAAATTAAAAAGGATTTTTCTAAACCTTTGACCAGTTTCTATTAATAAGAAGTATTCCTTCTTGAAGTTTTTAGTTAGAACATATGGTTCCAACGATGTAGTTCCTATCATGCTTAGTTCAAATGAATTGATAGATTGGTAACAATCTTGTAGATGAACTTCATGAAAGAAAAAAAGAGGAATACTTTTGGAAATTTTTAGTTATCATGCTAATTTAAGAAATATATTTTGATGAAAATGTTATGTTTTCATTTATTGATCTACTTTTTTGTTGAAGTAATCATGGCCTATGGTCACTTGAGTAAAATGCTGAAACGATATGATTCATTATTTTTTACTTGAATTAACATTTTTTCCAGGAAATAAATGAAAGTTTTTTCTTGATTTATTCTATCTCAACTTTTTAATTTGTGTGTGAATGACATTTTAAGTTAAAAGGATTCTTTAATTTGAAAATTAATCTTGTATGGAATTAGTTGATATGAAATGTTTTATTCCTTGATATTGTGTAGTAACTTAGTTGAATGTATATCAAATATTTTCAAATTTATACCATTATTATGAATTAAACAATAATATTTTTTATCCTTGATATTGTGGGAAAAAAAGATATATGTGAAGCATTCTATTGCATGATAAACTTATATGAATACTTTGATTGAAAATAACTTAAATATAAGATGATTATTGTTTTATTTGAATTATGATTATTGAATTAATTTTTAACAAGACGGTAAAACCAAATTGTAATAAACAAATTATATTGTTGTAGGAATTAAGTTATAAATGATTATGTTTAATTGCAACTTTATAAGCCAATACTTATATCACTATTTTATAAGGGTTTTTATAGAATAAGTATGGATTACATAAATAATATTAAGGATTAAGAGCATAGGGGATAATCATAAATATTACTTAATCTCATTAATTAAATATATAAGAATTTTCCTTATAAAAGGGCTCTAAATGATTATAATAAAATGTAATCCTACCTATCCTAATGGATGAACTAAGTGCAATAAGGAAATGAAATTGTACTTGGGAATGGATAAACATGTGTTATCAGTGAATAAAAGCACCCTATGGTTTGCACAAGTGTGTGTGCTTGAGCTCACAGTATGATTCGATAACATGGGTACTATCTCCAAGTTGTGGGACTTGCTACTTGAGATAAACCTCCAGAGAAAGTTGGTTCTTGCTCCTAAACTACCTACCACAATCTACTCTAATGCATGCAAAAACTATCTAATCCTAATCGAACTTTCCAAGTGACTAGGGAGAGAGAGTGCATGTACAAAAATCCTATAGTAAAGTTGTGATACACCAAAAAAGGAGAGTGTGAGAGTAGTCTTCCAATGTGTGAAAAATGGAAGTAAAGTGCATACTAGAAGGGGTGATAACAATTCTCCATAATCTAGTAGAATGCATTCACAACAATTCTTCATACACACACAATGAGAATGGATCCCTACCACAACATAATATATACACAATATTTATGCAATGATATTGAAAGGGCGAGAGTAATGCAAACAAACATGGAAGGGGAAGATACATTCACAAACTTGCATCTATTGCTTCATAAATATGCATAGTTTAATCTATTACAAGATAAAGGACTGGATCACAATGCAAGGAGTCTACTATAAGGGCTTTCAGCACATTGGCTTCAAAAGACAATTTTGACATAATTTTACTACTCAAAACTACCTTCCCTTACAATGAGCCGAAAACTCCAATTTATAGAAATTTGAGAAGAGAGAGAGTTAGGGAAAATTAAAATCCCGAAATTTGTCTTCTAACCACTTGCAATATGTATTAAATGAAGTGAAATGATGTTATATTTCATTCAAAAGGCTCCCCACACTGTCCCATGAATTACAGTAGTGATAAATGTCAGCCCATGCTCCATTGAATGTATCTCAACTACCAAATAAAACACTGTTATGAACCTGGGTGCGTTTTCTACAAAATATTCATCAATTCTTAATAAATTTTTAGATTTCTTAATTTATCTGAATTTATCTTGGAAACATGATTCCAAAGGTACCAATTTTGTGCATTTTTGTTGAGAAACACAAAGGTTATGGCCTTTTAAGTGCGGGTAGCTATTTTGGGTCTAACAAGAATTTCTGTCATTTTTCGGGAATGATCACTTGATTGAATTGGGCCGAATATGTTTATATGGCATAGAGGACATTGTGCTCATTCCATAAAGTCACATTTTATGAAAATAATAGCTTGGAGTTGAAATTTATGGCCGTTTGAAGTTTGAGAGGGTCAGACATTTAATTTTCCTTTGTATGAGGGCATATCAACCATTTTGGGTCTTGGTGTCCTAACTGTCCAAGAAAAAAATATCTGCTCCACCCACAAGCCTCCTTCTAAGGAAAAATTGGTTTTTATTTCCCAAATGTCCTTGCATTTACCAAGCCGTGAAGGCCATTAACCTCCACCTTTTCTGCATCTCCCTTTGACTGCGACCTTTTCTGGTTTTCGGGTCCTGCATGTCCCTCACATACCTGTGCTACCGAGATTGCTTCAACCCAAATTTATGGAACAACAAAGGAATGAGGCCATTTCATATTTTTGGGTCCCACGTGTCTTGATGTCACGTGGACTGCACAGACTGAATATACCTGACTTTTCTGATTTAAACTACCTGCCGCGATTTTGAGTTTTTGGGTCCTGGATGTCCCACACGTACCTATGTAGCCTATGCTCTAAAAACCTGAGTTTGCCAATTATTTTTATAATAGATCATTTTGGCCATGTGGGTGTTTAATTGTGTGGCTTGGGCTCCAAACACCTAATATTTCCACACAACACTAGCACAAGCCAAATGTTTTGCATCTTTTGCAATTTTTCAACTTCTTGGATTTTTCTTGGCCAAGAGAGTTAGAGAGAAACCAGAGGAGTCCCTAAAATCCAATTTTTTTCCCTTCCAGCATTTTTTCTTGCTCCAACATGAGGAGATTATGCAGGTTATCCAAATTACCTTGTGGGGTGTATATTGCATAACAAGATAAAATAATTGGATTAGGTATATAGCTTGAATTAATCCCTAAAAAATTAAGAACAAATTTCTTCTTACTATAACGATGCAGTCATTAATATGATAAATATTTGACTTGTATCCATAATGTAATCATGTTATGAAACCTTAAGGAAAGGGGCTTTTCACTATGTGGTAACAGAATGAACCTTTTGGATAAAATATAAAGTGGATGTAGAATACCCTGCCATCATGGATGATTTATAGTTAGGGGATATTACTTAAATAAGTTATAACAGGTCTAATAGTTGAATGAATTAAATGAAAATTTATGTTAAGTTAAGAAAAATATTGCAGGTTAAAAGTATGGAATGCATTTAGAGTCTAAAAAAGGGACTCTCTGTTACTCCTAAAATATATATGTTTATATGTGGTTTTTTTCCTATCATATACTTGTAATATGGTTCGAAGATGCTTAATCAACTGGAGGAAATTACATGCTTAAATTGATTAAGTTAAGAGAAGATTTTTTCTTTAAATCCTCATTATTGATTAAGTGGGAAACATAATGTTTCTTGTCTTGAATGTTTATAGAACCTAAGTTAGTCCTTAGGAATGACACCTAATGACTTAAAATGACTAGTGTGGGATTAAAAAGCTGTGAATTAAAGGGATTAATGTACTTTTTAAAATAGGATGATTCACTTATAGGAACTTAATAGGATGTTAATACATAATCACTTCTGTAAAATACGCATCAATTGGTGGGGATTCAATAGATGGTTAATGTGGAGTAGTATTTATGTCACAATAATCAATTCAACTCCTCTAAGCAAGTCATCTCTAAGTGGGAAGGATTGACATAAGTCATAAAATTCTAATCAAGATAACAATTTCAAGTGTAGTGAAAGACATATTCCTATATGACAAGTATGTCATATTAGAATATAGGCATGGAAAACATGTATGATACTTTGGCTAAAGTATCCCAAGCTGCTGGTTGCATTGTCTTAAATTAACCAAACTAAAGGTGTTTGATATAGGATGGGTATTTGTAATAAATACCTAGATACGCTCTTTGTTAGTAACACTTGATGAACCCTTAAATGAAAAAGGGAACCACAAGTATACTAATTATATAACGAAATGAAATCTAGTAGATCAGTTTTACACCAAGTTAATGAAATATGAGAGATCAGTTTTACACCAAGTCATAATAGTTGTATATGGTTTCTGTTGAAGTATTGATTAGTGGATTTTAATGTGGTTGTAAATGCTGAACTTCAAACAATGAACATTGAGATAATAATAATAAAAAATTCCCCTAATTTTGTAATCATGAAATAGGGATGTTATGTAACTCATCAGAACTAAGTTATACAATACACTGAGAGTGGTAAGAGTCCTTAAAAAAAGCTAGAAGAAGTAGGTTTGATCAAGGAGACTTCTTATTTTTTGAATGCTCACCCTCTACACCACTGACCATGTAGGTTTTATTTTCATAGGTGCTGATGGTTTTTAGCTAGAAATAAAGATCCAAAGAGCATTGACACTATAGAAGAGTTTTCACACATGGTGATGGTGTTTGGAGGAGGAAAAATTATACTATGGGAATCCTTGTTTTGAGGTACATAGGGATATATAAACCTATGAGTTTGAGGATGGTCTGATGTGGGATATTTAGGTTCCATATATGCTATGACACATTTTACCTAATTAATTACAACATTTTTTTCAGGTGGATAATCTATGTTAAATACATTAATCTATGCACACTCTAATTTATTATAAATTTTAGCAACATTATGATTTAGAACGGAATTAGAGAATATTTGTAACTTCTCATTATGTTCATTCTTAGCTTTGAGACAATATTTTTGTTTAACCACATTATGGTCTTTGACCACTTTAGTCAAATGATCCCGAGTCATGGTATCATGGCCAAATTGGGACCTAGGATAAATTTTAATGCAATTATTCATAGTACATGCTAGTTTTCAAGAGAGTGACCCCAATTAACATGCCACCAACATAATTGAATTGCATTATTCCATTGATGAACATGCCGAGAAGGATCATGGATCACTGTAAACGTATTAGGTAAGATAAGTTTCAACTCCTCGTTCCTCAATGGTTGATGAGAGTTAGGCCAATTCTTGTATTGGTTAATTTGTTGGTTAATGTTAAAATAATCATTTTCGAAGAAGAGAAAGGATGAAGAGTATTAGATACCCCATCATCTATCCCATTCTTATTCTTAAAACAATGGAGGATTTTAAAAAAATTAGTAGCATGTGTCGTAGGAGGAGATTTCTCAAACTCCATAATGACAAAATCCTTCCTATTATCTTGTTCAAAGGCTTCTTCTAGAGAGGTGAACACTTATTTCACTAAATTTGGACATATTCCAGTGAATTGGGACTCCAGTATTACAAGTATTGGAATAAATCCATCTCCTTTTTTTTGTATATTGGAATCCTATTTTGGCTATACTACACTCCATTAGTAGCAATATTAGATTCCATTAGTAGCAATATTGTATTCCAATATTTTCATTATTGGACTTATTCGTGTTCTAATTTCTCTATTATTGGATTCCAATTTCACTATTATTGGATTTTGATTTCCCTATTATTGGACACCAATTTGGCTATTAGTGGATTCCAATAATGCTATTATTGGATTCCACTTTCTTCACTCTCAGAATCTAATTACTAAATCCCAATTTTTGGATTTCATTTTCACTATTTCAAGATTTGTATTTTGTTATTATTTGATTCCCCCACATAATCCTAATGGCCACCCACTTACATAATTCTACCAGTTACTATTGGTTGCGAATCACAGCACCCCTGAATGTTTGCAACTCAATGGGTTGAGACTCTCAGTGTGATTGCATAACATGGAGCTTTTCCTAAGTGTGGTACCTTGCAAAATCAGAAAATCTCTCCGGATGAAGGCCGATTCCTACTCCTCTGCTCAGATGAACACATAAAAATGCAGAGGATTTATTGAAAAAACCTAAACTAACCTACCAAGTAGACAGGGTAAGAAGATGCATAAAAAATAAACCTAAACTAATAAAGGTGATGCACTGAGGAATGAAGAACACCTGTCTTGCCAATAAACACAAACCATTAAAATGCAATGCAAGATCATGCACAGATAACAAAAATTGCAGTGAAAGATCAAGAGAATGAAAATGAACACAGAGAGGGTTGATAATCATCCACATACATGCATTATTTTCTCCAAAGATTGATACAATACACTACAAAATGCCAAGAGGCAAAGTTGCATTACAATTTCAGATGGGAGGTTTGAACTCCACAAATTCACCTTCCAAAGAGAAGAAGGGAGGGGAAAACAATAATTTCCAACCTTTAGAAAGAATCCACTCCTTACAATTTATAGGAATAATGCGAGAGGGAAGAGAGAGGAAACCCAAATCTACCCCAACCACCTCCAGGTTACATTTAATTCATCTCATTATGGTGGTAGGTGAGAACCCTAGCAAACCCAAAAAGTGGCGAACTGTATTTTGCATTTTTCAGAAAATTTTCTCACCCAATTAAAGATATCCAATATTAGTTGGATAGAGGACCTTGTAAGCTTTCTGAAAAGTCCAACCTTTCACGAATCTGAGCTCCCTATGAAAATTTATGGCCATTTGAATATCTGTGTTAGGGTTTTCTTTCTGTCGGGGTGTCAACACTCAAAATGTTGTGCCTCCTGAAGATGCACCTCAGCGCATCCATCCTTATGTCAACATACTATTACGTGTGCCAAGGCATGAATTTATTCATGTTGACACCCTATGTCATGTGCCCTTTACCTACGCCAAGACGCGAATTTCTTCATGTCGACACCTTATGTCATGTTCCCTTTACCTGCGCCAAGGCGTAAATTTCTTTATGTCAACACCTTATGTCATGCACCCTTTACCTGCACCAAGGAAAGAATTTCTTCATGTTTACACCTTATGTTATGTGCCCTTTACCTGTGCCAAGGCGTGAATTTTTTCATGTCGACACCTTATGTCGTGCGCCCTTTACCTGCACCAAGGCACGAATTTCTTCATGTCGACACCTTATGTCATGTGCCCTTTACCTATGCCAAGGCGTGAATTTCTTCATGTTAACACCTTATGTCATGTGCCCTTTACTTGTGCCAAGGCACGAATTTCTTCATGTCGACACCTTATATCGTGTGCCCTTTACCTGCGCCAAGGCACAAATTTCTTCATGTCGACACCTTATGTCGTGTGCCCTTTACCTGCGCCAAGGCACAAATTTCTTCATGTCGACACCTTATGTCATGTGCACTTTACCTACACCAAGGTGCGAATTTCTTCATGTCGACACCTTATGTCGTGATCTCCATATTCTTCTATTTTTCCCATATCTACCCAAGGGGGAAGATATGTACAAGAATTTGGTGACTCAACGGGGGCCGCATGCCTGCTAGGTAGAAGATCAATTACCTTTTAGCAATCCATTGGGCATGGAGTCATAAGCAATAACCTGAAACCAACTTGATCTTTGATCCTAAGCCTAATACCACAAATCCTTCAAGAGAGCATGCTGAACTGTAGAAATTCAACCTGAGAGCAACAAAACCTGTGCCAGAGAACTTAGGGAAATTGAAACCTAACTACAACAAGACAATGTGCATACGCACTTAGAGGAATTGAAATCTAGGCTAATATTTACAAGGATAAACACTTTCCCTTTTAGTACCAATGTTTAAGGTAGATCCCGTTAACTTGAATCGGGAGTTATTCTCCATCCAATGTAGACAATTGGAAGGCATTACTACTTTTACATCCCGTGACCATGTAGGGGCCACTCCAAATGGCATCAAACTTGGAATGCTTTCCTGGTTTTGCCCAATCTGCATCCCATTTTAGAACTAGGTCCCCTTCCTGGAAGGTCTTTTCTCTTCCCTTCTTATCAAACCATCTTTTTATTAAGGCTTAATCCTTCTCAATCATCTGAACTGCATATTCTCCAATTTCTTCTAATTCCATCAACTTTGCATACCTGGCCTCCATTGGTTAAAACTCAGACAACTCCAACTACTTCATGAGCTCTAATGCTAGCAATTCTAATGATATAGGCAATACTGCCTCTTTCCCATAGACCAACTTGTAGGGAGAATTACTTGTAGATCTCTTTGGTGTTATCCTATCAGCCCATAATGCTGATTTTAGCTTGGTATGTCATGTCCTTTGGTTTTCATCTAGATTCCTTCTGATGATTCTTAGCAAATTCATCTTCTTGGACTCTGCCTGTCCATTACCCTGCGGGTAATAATTTGAAGAGGTGCTAAAATATATTCCATTCTTGACAGCCCATTCTGTAATATTGGAACCTATGAATGCCAATGCATTGTCTGATATGATAGTGGCTGGTGCACCGAACTTGGTCACTATTCCTTCATAAAAGTCTAGTATGTTAGACTCATTTCCTTCTTTGAGAACTACTGCTTCAGTCCACTTGGTGAAATAGTCTGTTGCTATGAGAATCCACTTGTGGCCTTGCCTTGAGTTTGGGTTGATGACCCCGATGAAGTCTAATCCCCATTGCATAAATGGTTGGTGAATCAAAATTGGGTGCAATGGAAGCACTGTTAGTCTTTCTTTTTGCGTGCAGAGTGCACATTTCTTGCACTTTCTTATCCATGTATAGCATTCATTGAACACTGTTGGCCAGTAATACCCTGTCTTCATTATCTTGAGAGCTGTTACTTGTGGGGTGAAATGTCCTCCAGAATATCCA
Source organism: Taxus chinensis (assembly GCA_019776745.2). Lineage (NCBI taxonomy): Eukaryota > Viridiplantae > Streptophyta > Pinopsida > Cupressales > Taxaceae > Taxus > Taxus chinensis. The sequence goes on from CM034149.1 coordinate 809,250,442, forward strand.
TCATGAAAATATCGTAACACCCTCCCAATTTGACCTGTCCCAATGTACCTCAATAGAACTCCATTGATGTCTTTCTTGAACAAAACATCATCAACGAACAAATATGGGATGGATTGTAATCTAAAGTATATCCTCTTTGCTTTGCTCATTTCTGGAGGACATAGGCTGCTTGTAGGAAGTGTATCATATTCTGAGTCCAACAAGGAGTGGCCACATCATCATTTTCTTGTTCTTGACCATCCTGCAGTACCAAGGCAGTCTCTTTTTCATCACCTGCTTCAACTTTCTGACTCAAAGCTAGTTTTTCACATATTCCATTTCCACATACTAGCTTAGTGACCTTAATTTCAATGTCATATTCCATGACATGAATGATCCATCCTGCATGTTTCTCATTCAGATCCTTGTTTAGAAGGAAGTCCTTGACTCCTGCATGAGAGACAAATAATTAGATCTTATTGTTTGAGACTAGGTGCTTGAATTTCTTTAAGCTCCTGATCACTGCAAGGACATGCTTGTCAATGAAAGAGTACCTAGTTTCATATTCCTCCAAGCCTTGACTGAATAAAGCAACTGGTTATTCTAATCCTTCTTTTTTTTACTGTACCAGGATTTCAGAAATTATGTCTCCACCACCAAAGGCATATAGCATGAAATCCTTGGAGAATTATTGATTGACGAGACTCGGACCTTGAGGTATAGCCTCTTTTATTGCCTCAAAACTTGCCTTGCCTTCAGATGTCCACTTAAATGTCATGCTCTTTTTCAACATCAGCGTTATTGGCTTTACGAGAGCTACAAAGTCTGGAAGACACCTGTCGACAAAATGGATCCTTCCCAAGAAGCTTTGAAGAGCCTTCTTATGACTTGACAATGGCAACACTCAAATTGCTTCAAATCTTTCTAGGTCAATCGTCAATCCCTCCTTTGAAACAATATGGCCTAGAAGTTTTCCTTCGTGAGCCAAGAATATGCATTTTTTGGGATTCAATGATACCCCAAATCTTCTACACCTTTGAAATACCTGCCTCAGATGAAAGATTTGATCCACTGCATTTTTGGAGAATATAGTGATGTCATCAAGACATATCAGAGCTATTTTATTGATCAACCCCTTGAATGCCATATCCATTGCCCTTTTGAAAGTGGCTCCAGCATTTGATAGCCCAAATGGCATCTTCTTGTAGGCATAGGTGCCCCATTTGGTGGTGAAAGCCATCTTAAACTAGTCATGTTCTTTCACCATTACTTGATTATACCCTAAGTAGCCATCTAGGAGAGAGAATCTCTCCGAACCGGATACCACTTGCAATATTTTTTCCATTGAAGGAAGTGGGTAATGGTATTTAAGAAATGCCCTATTGAGGTCTTGGAAGTCTACACACAACCTGATTTCTCCACTCTTCTTCCTGACCAGAACCATGTTTGCAACCCAACTTAAGTGCTTGAACGCAAATATAATGCTTGCCTCTATTAGCTTGTTTAACTCTTTCTTCATTAGAGGCTCAATGTGAGGGTTGAATGGTCTCTGCTTATGACTGATGGGCTTAGCATCTAGATCCAATTCTATGGTATGTTGTGCCAACTTCGGATTGAAACCTCTCAAGTATTCATAGCTCCAAGCGAATACATCTAGAAATTCTTAGCAAAGTTGTATGAAATCTGATTTCTCCTGCTCAGTTGCCACTTTTCAAATTTTAAATGTTTTGCCTTCCCCAACCAAAATTGGCTCATAATCTTCTCTCTTGACCTGTATGTTAGCCTTTTCCTTACAGAACTGGTCGTTAGGGTTGAAGATAGACTCCAACGTTAGTAAACCCTTAGAAATTTTATATGTCTGAAGTTGCACTACTTGATCCCCGTATTATTGCTCTAGTCTGTCCTGATTCTTAGTTGAGAATTCAACCTCTTCTTGCAAAAAATTAACGATCTGTTGATCGTTCTCAAACACCTGCGAGCTTGTGTTATTATCTGGAACTGCTGGCCTCACAATCACATGCATATGTGGTTGTGTTTTTCCCCTTCTGATGTTGTCAACCACATCGAACGTTGCTCCAACTGCTGCAATCCTATATGTGGCTTCATTTTTCTTCCTTGGTATGGACACGATATTGAAAGCTTTGAAATCCTCAACGAGGTCCCACACCCTATTCTTGTAGTTCTTTAGCAGTTCATTCTTTGTAGCATGTTGTCCCCTGACTTGATTGACAATTAGCTCACTATCTCCAAACACCTACAAGTTCTTTATGCCCTTTTTCCTGGCCCAATGAACTCCATGAATCAAGGCCTCATATTCAGCTATGTTGTTTGAACAGGAAAACTGGAAATGGAAAGCTGAATAATATTTGATGCCTTGAGGTGAAAAAAGCATAGCTCCTCCTCCTGTACCTTGCCTACTCCTTGATCCTGTCGACACTAAAATTTTCCTCCGTAATTTCAATTTCATTAATGTATGTATTAGGAATAGGATGTTGTTAAGTATAATTAGTAGTAGCGTCTGATAGAAGATAACGGTACCGTCAGTACGGTGGCGCCAATAATGTGGAGTACGGTAACAGTCAAAGTACAATAGGAATGTTGTAAAAAGTAAATATTTGCCGTAAGTGGTCTGGTAATGTTAAAATGTAAAAGTTTTGGTAATTAGAGAAGTAGGTTCTACGTGATTAGGAATTAGAAATATTATATTGGTAATAAGGACAAGGAGTGAGGTCATAAATATTTTGTATATTTTATTTGTAAAAAGTCTAAAAATGTGGAACCCATGTAAAATGATAAGGTTTATCTTATCTTAAAAGATAACCTTACATGTACAGATAAGAGTTAAGGTATGGAATATGATTCGTCATAGTGGATTTCTTATCCTATCTTAGAGATAAGATGGATAAGCCTGGAAGTTTTATAAATAGAGAGGCCACCCCCCTCATTTAGCATAGAAGGAAGTAGTGAGAAATATTGTAGGAAGTGTGCGAAGGAAGCCATCAGTTTAAAGGTGTGTTGAAGAAGCCATTAAGAGGTGTAATTGTAAAGTTTCTCCCATAGTCTTGGTGAAAGACAAGTGAAGTCAATAACACTTGAAGTACCTCATGGGTGAGATTGTAACAGTTTCATGTTAATATTATAATTTATTTTGATATTTCAGATTTGTCATCATTCTATCTTATCATAGTCGATGGTATTCTTGTGTTATGTTGTTGTTTTGTTTCCAGATTACATCCACCAAACTAAAGGTTGTGCATTAGTAAATAATCATAGCACGAGGAGTTCCCGGTGAAGAATTATCACAGTGCTGGATTGGTGATGACATTTTGGTTCCGTTGCCGGGACCATTCCTCGTTGGTGGATTTTCTGGAGAGATATTCCCACTTAGTTAAAAATCAATTAGAGGGTAACCTTGTTTTTACTGTGCATAGTAGTTACCATGGTAAAGTCATTTTTGCCATGAATAGTAGTTACCATGGTAAAGTCATTTTTGCTGGAATAGTATTTACCACATTAAAGTCACTTTTTACCGTGAATAGTATTTACCCGCAGTAACTTCACTTTTTAACGTGAATAGTATTTACCGCAATAACTTCACTTTTTACTGTGAATAGTGTTTACCAAAGTAAAGTCAGTTTTTACCGCAGTAAGTCAAGTTTTACCATAGTTATCGTGGTCATTTCTATTTTACTGTAGAAAGGTGTAAAGTCACTTTCTAGTATAGTGATTCCAATTATTTGTACACATAAGTCTTGTTGATTGTACTTGTGGGTTGGTATTTCACGGTGGTTACTTTTGAAAATGGGAAAGATTCTTGTTTTTTCAGCTCAATATAATGAAGATGCTTCTTCTTTCATTCGAGAGTTTAAATGATCTTGTATTTGTAATGGCCTTATAAGAAGGGAACAATGGACTGAATTTTTTCCTACCTTTTTGGATGGTTCAGCACTTAGGTGGTTTGAAACACTAGGTGATAATGTGAAAAATTCATGGGATTTACTAACTGAAAGTTTTCTTGAAGAATTTGGTGAACAACAGAAATATGCAGATCTCATGATTGAGATCACAAAGCTATCCCAAGGAGAGAAGGAGAAGATAAGGGATTATCATGCTCGTGTTCTAGAGCTAAGGAGGAAGCTCGATGCCCAGATCCGGAAGAAAGGACTAGCGGATGGGTTGATGAATGGCGTGGATAATCTCCTCTGTAAGCACTTCATTCTTGGGATGAAGCCAGAAATCAGACAACGAGTGAAGTATGACCACCCAGCTACCATTGAACAAGCAAAGGAGATTGCAAGAAGGCAAGAAGAAAGCATGGAAGAGGAGCCCAAAGAAATTGTTGCTAAAGTAGAGCCTACACCAGCACCTTTGGTCTAGAATCCACAACCACTCCATGTGAGCACAAATATTTCTCCTAGTACATCTACTGAGTATGAAGATCTGCTCAAAAAGATGGGTCAGTTAACTATTAATCTTCTTCAAGGAAAGGAATTTAGTTCTCAGGGAGGAGATAGAGGTCTAAAAAGAAATATTTCTGAAGTTGTTTGTTATGGTTGTTACAAAAAGGGTCATTATAAGTATAATTGTCTAGATAGAGCTTCTACATCTGGTAAAGGAGATAATGATAAAGGAAAAGCACCTGTGAATTCTTTTGATGTAGTAGATAAGAGCAGAAATAATGAAGTAGATGTGTTTGTAACAAAAAGAAAGAAAGAAAAAGATAATCAAGATGGAAATGATCCTAAGAAGATGAAAGAAGAAACTAGTAAGAAACATAGGAGAAGAAAGTTGGGTGTGCAGGATTTTCTGATTTCACAGGGGCAAGGACCATACTCCATCTTGGAAGATTTGTCCAAAAGGCCTGCAAATATTACATATGGTCAACTCTTGGCTATGTCTTCTGAGAAGAGGTGGGAGTTGCGAAGTGGACTCAATGCTCGACGAAGGAAGGAGGTTGAGGTCCCTGTTTTGGAGGCAAAGGTGGATCCCTATGCTCCACAAGCTGAGGTATTATGTAATGGTATTTCAATTCATGATGTCTTAGTTGATGGAGGTGCTGCAGTTAATGTAATGACCGAGTCTGTAATGAATATGTTGGGTTTAAAAATTGATCGCCCTTCAACACTTATGTTAAGGTCATTAAATAAAGGAAAAACTAAACCAGAAGGTGTAGTTTCAAATGTGGCAATATCTGTTATGGGTGTTGTATGTGTGGTAGACTTTCAGGTGATGAAAAATGGTACTGTTGCGTCACTGCTGGGAAGACCATGGCTAAGGAGAGTTCATGCAAGAAACTACTGGAATGAAGGTTTCATGACACTTGGACGTGGTAGAGAGAGGGTGAAGATAAATGTGATCCCTCAACATCATAAGGCAGAACCTGTGGATTCAAGTGATGAAACTGATGATTGGACATCCTCTGATTACTCTAGTACCAGTGAAGTGGACACTGAAGATTTGATGTTTCAGTCATGGATATCCTTCCAGTCACACCAACTCATGACCCCATAAAATTATCTGAAGAAGAAGTTGATGATCGTCTCCAACAAATAAAGATTGGTGATGCTGTGATGGAGAGTGAGAAGGAATCCTACATCTTTCGAAGGTACATCACCTATTCACTTTTGATTACAAGGAACTCCGTCAAGTAAGTTGGGTAGAACATTGTATTGAGCTGGTAGATGGTGCTAAGCCCATAAAGCAAATGCCATATAGAATGAATCCTAATTTTTCCAAGACTGTAAAAGAAGAAATAGATAAGTTGCTTGATGCAGGATTCATATTTGCTGTGGAGAATTCAGAATGGGTTTCTCCCATTGTGATCTCAATAAAAAAGAATGGGAAGCTACACATTTGTGTTGATTACAGGAAGCTCAATAAGGCAACAAAGAAGGATCATTACCCTCTTCCATTTTCAGATCAGATCTTGGACAAAGTAGCTGCACAGGAGTGCTATAGTTTTGCTGATGGATATAGCGGCTACAACCAAGTTCGTATAGCAGAGAAAGATCAGCTGAAGACCACGTTCACCACTCCTTGGGGAACGTTTGCTTATAGAGTTATGCCTTTTGGGTTGTGTAATGCTCCAGCAACATTCCAGCATTTGATGAATAGGGTGTTCGAACCCTACATTGGGACCTTCATCAGAGTATTTCTGGATGATTTTTGCATCTATGGGAGCAAGTTGGACCACCTGCACCAAATGGAGACAGTATTTCAAAGGTTAGATGAAGCACAAGCCTCACTAAACCCTACAAAGTGTGTCTTTGGACGTTCTAAAGGTGTTTTGTTAGGGCATGTTATATCCAGAGATGGTATTGGTACTGATCCTGATAAAGTTTCAAAAATCAAAGATTTACCATTTCCTCTTAATAGAAGTAAGTTGAGATAATTTTTAGGCCATGTGGGTTACTATAGAAGGTTCATCAAGAATTTCTCAAAGATTGCATAGCCACTAACCCAGTTCTTGAAGAAGGATGTTACTTATGAACCAGGAAATAAGGCGCATGAAGCTTTTGGACAATTGAAGGAAGCCCTGGTGTCTTCACCTATTTTGAAGAATCCAGATTGGAGCAAGCCATTCATTGTGTACACTGATGCCTCAGATGCAGCACTAGGAAGTACTTTGAGCCAAAAGGATGAAAATGGGAATGAACATCCAATTTACTTTGGGAGCAGACAAATGAGCAGTGCTGAGGTAAATTATACTGTAACTGAAAAAGAGGCTCTGGCTATCATTTTTGCTGTAAAGAAGTTTAGAAATTACTTGCTAGGGAAAAAATCTCTAGTTGTAATAGATCATCAGGCTCTAAAATATATTGTAAATAAGCCTAACCCATCAGGGAGGATATCAAGATGGATAATTTTTCTACAAGAGTTTGAATTTGATATTATAGATAGGCCAGGAAAGAAGCATGTCAATGCAGATGCACTCTCTCAAGCCTATGATGGTTTAGGATCATCTTGTGATGATGATGATTTCCCCAATGCAGCATTGTTATCCCTTGACACAATCCCTCCGGAATACATAGATATTTGGAATTATCTGAATGAATTCAAGTTTCCTGATGGTGCCAATGCAAAGACTAAGAGAAAGATTACTCAAGCCAGTTGTCCATATTCTTTTCTGCATGGAGTAATATTTCGAATAGGACCTAATGGACAGTACAAGAGGGCAGTTGGATGTGATCAAGGGAAGGAACTGCTAGAAGAATTCCACAATGGTACATGTGGAGGGCACTTCTCTGGACAACTTACAGCAAGAAGGATCTTGGATGCAGGTTATCAGCGTCCCACTCTTTTTAAAGATTGTTATAATTATTGTAAGACATTTCAAACACATGGTAACCGTAAGACTTCATCAGCTCCATTATGTCCTATTCTTCCCCTTGGTCCCTTTGAAAAGTGGGGAATAGACATTGTAGGTCCACTTCCAACTACATCACGCCAAAATAAGTATGTTGTAGTTGCCACAGATTATTTAACCAAGTGGGTTGAAGCTAGGCCATTGAAAACAACTTCCACGGATGAAGTGGCAAGGTTCATGTATGAACGCATTGTCACCAGATTTGGTTGCCCATTAGAAATTGTAACAGATCAAGGAAGCCACTTCATTAATGAGGTGGTAGAAGCCCTAGTCAATAATTTTTCTATTAAGCACAGGAAGGAAACAACATACAAGCCAAGCACAAATGGACAGGTGGAACGAACAAATTTTGTGTTGTGTCAAATTCTAGCAAAAGATGCAACCTTGCAGGTACATAAATGGGATAAAAGGATTCATGCAGCATTGTGGGCATATAGGGCAACATCAAAGTCAGCAACAGGATACTCCCCATTTCAGTTGGCCTATGGCATTGATCTAGTTCTTCCTATTGAGTTTGATATTCCCACTATGAGAGTTATGAAAAATGAAAGGATGGATGAAAGTGATTCAGTTAAAGAAAGGTTGGTACATCTTCATTTGCTGGAGGAAATAAGAGAAATAGCAAAGGATACAAGCCATAAGAAAAAAATGAAGCAGAAGGAATACTTTGATCAAAAGATCCGGTGGTCTCCATTTCATGTGAATGACTTGGTTCTAGTATATGATTCCAGATACAAAAAAAGAAGACAGAGAAAATTTCTTCCAAAATGAATGGGGCCCTACAAAATAGCAGCTGTGCATGAAAATGGTACGTACCGACTAGAGGAATTGGATGGCACTCCCATTACGAAATGGGTCAACCATGACAATTTGAAGATTTTCCAAGCACCAGAATAGTCTACTCCGAGGACGGAGTAGAAGCTAGGAAGGGGGAAGATGTCGACACTAAAATTTTCCTCTGTAATTTCTATTTCATTAATGTATGTATTAGGAATAGGATGTTGTTAAGTATAATTAGTAGTAGCGTCTGATAGAAGATAACGGTGCCGTCAGTACGGTGGTGCCAATAATGTGGAGTACGGTAACAGTCAAAGTACAATAGGAATGTTGTAAAAAGTAAATATTTGTCGTAAGTGGTCCGGTAATGTTAAAATGTCAAAGTTTGGGTAATTAGAGAAGTAGGGTCTACATGATTAGGAATTAGAAATATTATATTGGTAATAAAAACAAGGAGTGAGGTCATAAATATTTTGTTTATTTTATTTGTAAAAAGTCTAAAAATGTGGAACCCATGTAAAATGATAAGGTTTATCTTATCTTAAAAGATAAGCTTACATGTACAGATAAGAGTTAAGGTATGGAATATGATTCGTCAGAGTGGATTTCTTATCCTATCTTAGAGATAAGATGGATAAGCCTGGAAGTTCTATAAATAGAGAGGCCAACCCCCTCATTTAGCATAGAAGGAAGTAGTGAGAAATATTGTAGGAAGTGTGTGAAGGAAGCCATCAGTTTAAAGGTGTGTTGAAGAAGCCAATAAGAGGTGTAATTGTAAAGTTTCTCCCATAGTCTTGGTGAAAGGCAAGTGAAGTCAATAACACTTGAAGTACCTCATGGGTGAGATTGTAATAGTTTCATGTTAATATTATAATTTATTTTGATATTTCATATTTGTCATCATTTTTTCTTATCATAGTCGATGGTATTCTTGTGTTATGTTGTTGTTTTGTTTCCATATTACATCCACCAAACTAAAGGCTGTGCATTAGTAAATAATCATAGCACGAGGAGTTCCCGGTGAAGAATTATCATAGTGCCGGATTGGTGATGACTACTCCTTGATCCATCAAAAAATAACTGCCATACCTCATTGTCATCCTTATGGTCTGGTTTGGTGATGCTAGGAATAGGCTAGTTTTCTTCATGTATGCAATAGACTCCTAGCTTAGATTCTTCTATTTCTTGGTAGGGATCAAAAGCATGTACCTTGCTTGCCCATTCATCCAGAGTCAAATATGGGATGCTTCCAACTTTGGTGTCAGCTTCATCTGTGCTTTCATAATCTTCTTGATCAAATGCTAAACAGTTGCCATTGATTTGGCTTGGAGTATGAGGCTCAATATGAAAGTTTGCAATTGGTTCAGATCTGATTGTGACCTTAGTACCATATCTTGTTCTGAACAACATGTGTGACCAGTCAGCAGATAAGTAGCCTCTAATTCTAGCTGTGAAATCCCTTGATAAGCATAGGGCAAAGAGTGGTGACAAATCTACTACTGACACATCTTGCAAAATGGTAACATTCGGGCATGCATGCAAGATAAGATTCAAACCTTTAATCACTCCCACTATTGCTACTGTTGTCCCATCCAATTGCACTACCCCTTTAGATATGACTTCTTATTGGAGACCCAGTTGATCAGCTATTTGCTTGGGCATGACAGAACTACTTGCCCCAGAATCAATCATGCAATTATGTACTAGTTTATTGCCAATGATTAATGAAACAGAGAATGGAGGGGGCTTCAAAACTTTACCTTTTTGTCCTCCATTACTCCCTTCAGGCTGAGCAGCATTTGTGAGGACATGCTCTCACATATGGACCTACTGGTTCGAAGTTGACCAATTCTTCATGGCAGCTTGTAGAAGATCTCTTTGGCCTGGGATGGATAAAGATTCCCACATTGATATATTCACATTTGTCTTCTTAATTTGATCAATGATGCTAAATGGGGATGAAAGATCTCTTTGTTGTCCTTTAGGCTGCACATTCCTTTCTTGTGCATGGGCAGCAACAAGTGGCATTTGAGTTGGTTTAGAAGGTGGTTTGGGCTGTCCTTGCGTGTTTGGAACTGTATTTTTCTTACCAACACCTTTTGGAGTGATGGAAGGTTGTAGATCACTTGGAGCTAATGACTTCCCTTCACCAATATTCCTCTTCTTTGATCTTGTGTTAGCTGCTACACTCTGAGAAATTGTTTGATTCATGCCACAAAAATCCTCAACTTGTCAATTCACAAGTGCGGTATCATTTGGAGCTAAGCACCATTGAAGCACATAGATTGGTTGTGAGGTTCATTACATGGGAAACACCAATCATACTCTTGAGCTATATTGTTTTGCACTGGCACTAATGCTTTAGAAGCAGATGCAACATTGGGGTTATAGGGCTAAAATGGTCTATTGGTGGGAGGCCTTACTTGGCTTTGATTTGCAGCTGGATTGGGTGGCCTATTGGGCTGGTATGGTGGCCTATTAGGTTGAGCTTGAGGTTGATAAGAAGGTCTAAAACCTTGGTCCTGCTACCTCTTGAGTGTAACCAACTCATTTCCCAAATTTTGCAATTGTTTCATGACCTCTTGGAGTTCATTTGAAGCATTAGTGGGTGCTTGACTAGTGCTTGGATTTTCTAAGTTTGCATACAAGGGCATGGGAGGCCTAGGAGCCAGCTTACCAGCTTGAATAAGACAATTTTCAGCCCTAATGGCGATGTTATAAGCAACAGGTAAGGTTGTGCCTCCCATAGATTAAATTAACATAGAAATATCATAATTCAAAGCCTTAAGAAAGTATAGAAGAGAACCTTCAGCTGTTGGCCTAACGGCCACTGGAATTCTATCCCAATACCTTTGAAATCTAAACCTGAAGTTAGTTAGCTGCTCATTGGGAGCTCTCTTAATAGTCATCAATTGTTCAAGTAGAGAAAAATAGTCTCATTTTTCTCCAAACTTCTCATGGAGAACTATGCATAACTGATTCCAATTTTGGATAGAACCAGCTCTAAGGCTCCTAAACCATTGCAATGCCTTCCCTTTAAATGAAGATGCCAGCAATTTGACGGCAACATCCATTTCATTTATCTCATGGATTGCACAAATGTTAGCAATTTCTTTGACATGATCACCAGGAGTGGTATGATTTTCTCCAGTGAAAAATGGAATGTTCTTTAATGCTGCGATTGGAACTGGATTTTGTGCATTGAGGGCAAGTGGGCTGCTGCCAGTGAAGTTGAAAAAAGGGTTTTGTTGCACTATTCTGATTGGCCTGAGAACCCTTGTTGATTGGATGAAAGGTCTACCAGGTGGAGGGGTTGATAAAATCCTATTAGGTGGAGATGGTGATCTTTGTGGTCTTCTTCCTCTCCTTCCTCTACCTGGTGATAGCTGCAAGTGGACAAATAACCCCTCCTCTCAAGTATCAGACCTGGTTCAAATTCTTCTTATGCACCTAGGAAAATTTCACTACTACACCACTGAATTCTATCCCCTTGGAGTCACCAGATGTGTTGGGGAATGAGCCTCAAAAGGTTGGATTCTACAAAGCTACACACCAAACTTGACAATATTAAAAAATAATTTAAAACTTTGAAGGACCCAGAAGATACAGTTCTTCAATTCGGTTATCGGGACTTGTTGTGCATCTACTAATCCTTGAAAGGTATAGATGAAACTCAGGTCATGTAAGGCAACTTACAAAACCTAAAACACACTCTGTCAGAACTTGGGACATGGTCAACACCTGGGAAAACCGGAAATACTAAAAACCATGAAATTTTGAAAGTCAAAATCTCAAAAATATAAGAATACCCTTATGAAGATTACCCCAAGATCTATTAGTTGGTGAAATTTTGACTTGTTTTGAGCAAGTTAAGCCCTTGAAAATTGATTTCAAAGTTCAGCCTAGAAGGTGAAAAATCTGAAATTGTAAAACCTACAATTTTTAGTCTAAATTTATTGAAAATTCCTTCAAATCTATGGAATGACCTCTTGGTCCCACCGAGTGTGCCAAAACTATTGGTTGCAAATCACAACACCCCTAAATGTCTGTAACTCAATGGGTTGAGACTCTCAGTGCGATTGCAAAACATGGAGCTTTTCCCAAGTGTGGGACCTTACGAAATTAGAAAATCTCTCCAAATGAAAGCCGGTTCCTATTCCTCTATTCAGATGGACACATAAAAATGTAGAGGATTTATTGAAAAAAACCAAACTAATAAAGGTGATGCACCGAGGAATGAAGAACACATGTCTTACCAATAAACAAAAACCATTAAAATGCAATGCAAGATCATGCAAAGATAACAAAAATTGCATTGAAAGATCAGGAGGATGCAAATGAACACAGAGAGGGTTGATAATCATCCACATACATGCATTATTTTCTCCAAAGATTGATACAATACACTACAAAATGCCAAGAGGAAAAGTTGCATTACAGTTTTGGATGGGAGGTTTTAACTCCACAAATTCACCTGCCAAAGAGAAGAAGTGAGAGGAAAAACAATAATTTACAACCTTTAGAAAGAATCCCCTCCTTAAAATTTATAGGAAGAATGCGAGAGGGAAGATAGAGGAAACCCAAATCTGCCCTAACCACCTCCAGGTTGCATTTAATTCATCTCATTATGGTGGTAGGTGAGAACCCTAGCAAACCCAAAAAGTGGCGAACTGTAGTTTGCATTTTTAAGAATTTGTTCTCACCCAATTAAAGATATCCAAGCGTACTTGGATAGAGGACCTCTTAAGATTTCCAAAAAGTCCAACCTTGCATAAATCTGAGCTCCCTGTGAAACGTTATGGCCATTTGAATATCTGCGTCAGGGTTTGCTTTCTGTTGGGGTGTCAACACTCAAAATGTCTGTGCCTCATGAAGATGCACCTCAGCGCATCCATCCTTATATCAACATACTCTTACGTGCGCCAAGGTGTGAATTTCTTCATGTTGACACCTTATGTCATGCGCCCTTTACCTACGCCAAGGCGCAAATTTCTTCATGTCGACACCTTATGTCATGCGCCCTTAACCTGCGCCAAGGCGTAAATTTCTTTATGTCAACACCTTATGTCATGCACCCTTTACCTACACCAAGGCAATAATTTCTTCATTTTGACACCTTATGTCATGTTCCCTTTACCTGCACCAAGGCGTGAATTTCTTCATGTCGACACCTTATGTCGCGCGCCCTTTACCTACACCAAGGTGTGAATTTCTTCATGTCGACACCTTATGTCGTGTGCCCTTTACCTGCGCCAAGGCACAAATTTCTTCATGTTGAAACCTTATGTCGTGTACCCTTTACTTGCGCAAAGGTGTGAATTTCTTCATGTCAACACCTTATGTCGTGATCTCCATATTCTTCTATTTTTCCCATATCTACCCGAGGGGGAAGATATATACAATAGTTACTATTTTACTTAAGCCAAGTGATTGCTAACTTACATAAGCCAAGCAGTTGGTAACTTACAAATCCCAAGTAGTTGCAAACTTACATAAGCCAAGTGACCTCTAACTTCAAGATACTGCATAAGTGATTGTTGTCATTTATGCCACATATAGATCTTAATATCATGATACATATACAACTAGTCATGCATACCTTATTTAAATCAATAAACGTTGACATTGAAAATCCCTTCCCTCAACATCTTGGAATGGTGTAAAATTTGATGGTTGTTTAGAGATTTTTCATGATTTTAAACATAACATACTTTCAAATATTTTATATAACTAGAACATATGAGTCACATGTTTAAAAGGTGATCGTCAATATTTATAGACATTTATATAAAAAGATTATTTGTATATATTAAGCATAGTTTAAAATATCTAGAATTCTCAATTATAAATTTTGTAAGTAGTGTATAAGTGCGAGCCTCAAGTCACAAATCTATATACTTGCACTTTAAGTGCAAATATTTACTAGAACTTCTAAGTACAAGTATCAAATCACACTTCTAAGTGTGAGTCCTGATTTGCACCATTAAGTGTAAGTCTTGATTTACACAGTTAAGTGAGATAACTCATATGTCAAACATGTTGGTACTCAAAATATTCTCACCCCAGTTTGCCTTTAAAAATCTATCAATTTGCACCCTCTGTCACTTTATTTTTTCCCATGTTGTGCCTGGTTAATATTTCTTGCCATTTTAATCTGTTCATGGGTCATAGATCACTTCTAGGTCCATGGTTTTCTTCTTGTTTCTTTGCTCCTCTGGAAAAGATCTATAATTTGGGTCTCCCATTCTCTATTCATCTAAAAACTTGGGTTCTTAGAAATTTTTTGTTCTCCACAGTTGAGATTTTTCTTCCTCTTTGTTTCTTCCCTAAATACTTGAAAAAAAATGAATGGATGAATCTCTGATGGATGTGTTTCAGCCATGTAACATTTCTAAATTCTTTTTCCTTTGAGAAATTTTCATTTTCAGGATTAAAGATTGTTTTTCTGCATTTTATGGTTTGACAGGTGTTTCTCCCAGAAAAATTTACATCCTTTCATTGATAAGGGACATGGGACCTTTTAGTTGGACGCGGCTCAGCTGGATTCTTCAAAATATTCTATGAATTGCCTCAACTTAAATATATTTCCACATGGAGGCACATCACTCGTTTAGGGATCTACTTTTTGGTCTAGCCTTGGAGTAGCGTCAAGAGGACATGTGGAGGCTTCCAAAGGTTCTTCCCATACTTAGTCTTTTTCAAATGGTTTTGGGAGGTCTGAGACACGTGGAGGAACCGTGCATGTTTGAGGACCAGCCCTTGAGTTTCATTTTAAAGAAGCCTCAGGAAGACACATGGAGGCCTCCACTCACTTTGCATTTTTCTTAAACTTTTCAATGGCCAAAAGAGACTGCCTCAGAGCATCACACATGGCTCCTTCTACTGAGCTTAAAGAATTCTAAAAAACACTACCAGGAAAGGACACGTGGCGAGCCCGCGCTCATTCAAGGTATTAAATTTTTGAGATCATCTAAACATGTGCCATGGTGACACGTGGAAATTTGAAAATTCAATAGGGTGGGGAGGTGGACCATCGGGGGAAATTTGGATTTATTTCCCCTTGACATGCAAGTGACTAAAAACATCAAAATGGCCTGCAGGCCTGATAAAGGAAAGGTCAAAGCTTGCTCCGGTCAACGGCGGAGGTGTCGACTCTTAAGGGAAATTTGGAAAAATTTCCTTTTGGGAGAAAAGAGTTAAAAGTAAAAAGGGAAATTCGTTCCGCTTGAACCACATTAGGACACGTGTCAGGCCCGTTTTTTAGGGGCAGAGCTATGGGGAAAATTAATTTTTTTTCCCTTTTCCAAAAGAGAGGTGAAATGGTAGAATTTGGCCGTGGTCCCACTGGGGCCCACCTTAGGACACGTTTCAAGATCATTTCTCAAGGGCAGAGGTGCGGAACAAAATGTTAAATTTTTCCATTTTTTCAAAAGTTGTAAAAAGCCAAAGGAAACCCCTGGGTGTGTTTTTAAGTTTTAATCTTCCATGTGGATGGCCCAAATTCAAAGTAAAGATCAACGGCAGCTGAGAGACTGAATATGATTTTCCCCCTATTTTTACTGAAACACAACTAGAAGTGCATGTCTTCATGATTTCTCGGTATTTACTACACACCAAGAAGAGAGGGGAGTTAATGGTTATATCTGAGTTTGGTGGGAAGATCTGGAATACATGTTTCACCATCAAAATGGTCTGACTATCGTGCTTGACTGGATTTTCTATTTTTCTTTTCCCAAGCATGCAAGGACCCAAATTTGACATATTAGGGGTGGAAGTGGTTGGAATTTTGAAGAAAGAGTGATCTACCAGAGGAAGGAATTGAATGTGGGAGATATTTGATGAGATCTACTCCCTCTAGCACCTGGTGACTTTTTATAGATCTAATTCTATGAATCGCAATCGTGATCAAGACAATCAGTAGTAGCACTCAAGGTATTGATTTTGGAGGAGAAAAGGGTCCCTGTTGTAAATGTTATAAATGTCACAAATGTTTTGTGTAAATGGTTGGAGTGTTAAGCGTTGGTACTTAATTTTCTAATAGAAAAAAGCTTGACAAATCCCATCATTTTTAAGAAGCCATATGAGAAGCTTGTATATCTCATTTATATTAAATTTGATCATGTCAAGCTATTTGCAAGTGTACAGGAATTGAAAAGCTCTAAGACTGGTCTAGAAACTTTCCCCTACTGTTATATTTAATCAAATTCGAGTTATTCTATGTTGTCTTGAGAAAAATGTGTTTGATTTATTTCTGAATGTATGGGAGTACTTTTTATTGTTTCGATTGTAATATTATATTAAAATATGATTCAATCACACATGCCTCAATCCTTGTGACAGTTTAGTGGCATCTACAATTTCATTCCTCAGAAGAGCTTTCATCTGGGATTGGAATAAATGATTTAAAATCACTTTTCTTTCATCTGTTAATAGAGATTGTCTGTAAGCCTTTGGGTGTACCTTAGGCATGATTTGGCTAAGATCTTGATACTTTGTTGGGTTTCCTAACTCGAGCCTTTGTGATAGAATCTCAAATTTTGTGTGAAAAGGTGCTAATCTGGGCCTCCACCTAAGCACATGTTCTGGTTAAAGAAACACTATAGCCATTATGTGGCATTCTATAGGTTGTTCTGGTTCAACCTTCCAATTTGTAAGAATTATCAATGATCTAGCAATTCAAGTTCATCCTACCCCATATCCCACCAAAAAATTCATTTAAAATAACCAATCATACCCATACTACCCCTATTTGTCCTGTGTGTGCACAAATGCATAATTTCCATTACCAAAGCATGTAGAAACAACTGGGATTTTCCATGTCTTTAGTAGCCTGAAACTTTCCCAAAAAATATCTCCATTATCTAGAGTGACAACTCGTGAGAGTTATATTTTTTTGCATTGATCATATTTTCTCGAAGGTCTCCTCAGCAATTTCATTAGGATGGATACTCCTATCTCTTCCTTAAACAATAGGCTACAAAAGGATCCTCTTACCCTGGTTGAAAGGAACAACCTAAAATAGGGAGGATAGATCAAATCCTCCTGAGAGTTCTATCCATTTCTCTACATTTGAGTGATAGAGGGCCAGTTAGATCTCATCCCCATCTATAAAATGACTCACCATGATCTAATATGTCTCTAAGCTTCCTGTCAAACTAGTGATGCTGCTTAGACTTCGAGGGAGAATCAATTTGGATACTAACACCTAACTCACGCTATTGCTGGAGAGTTCAGTTCAAAATCAAGACCCTGGTAAAAAACTTGTTGTATGCTCCAAGTGTTGTGTTCAATGCTTTCATTTTTCACACCTAGTGCACTAGCTTTCATTTGATAAATCTAGGTAAAGAAAGTTTGGAATCTTTCCATTTTTAGTTTCTGCATTGAAAAACATATAACAAATCATACTTAGTGAATTTTCATAAGTAAGGTGGAAATCCTTAGTGGCGACTCCCTGTTTATATGATTTTTAATGACTACCTGTGTCTTAAAACTCTATCAATGTCATATTTGCTACTAATATTGGCAAATATGGAAGGAAGAAGATCTTTTTCTGCTAGGGATCCTACTAGGGCATTGTTGTTAGAGCTAGGAAAAACAAAATCGGAAGGAAGAAAAGCTTGGAGAGTTCTAGGAGAACAACAAATAAGAAGATGGATCTCCATTGATGAAATTGATAATCCTATCATTGAAGACTTACCTTACATTCAAGTGAATCTTAATCAGGAAGCCTCTTTGTAGAATTGAATTCTCTAGCTAGAGAAGGGCCTTCATTTGATTTTGAATGGTTTTCTTCACATTCTACACCTGTCTTTTCTAAGGTTGATAGGTATTTCCAAAAGACAAGGCCTTTGGGGGATCTCCATTTTCAAAATAATACTCCTATGTTCCAAAGACCTTCTTCTGCTTATCAAATTGTTACCCCTCGAGATTCACCTTCTCGAATCAACATGGCACAGCCCCCACCAAGACCCAATTTCATTGTAAACACCTTTGGACCTATAAATTTTGTGGGAATGACTGGTTATGCAAATGTAGTTCCTCAAGATGTAAGGAACAAAATGCCAAAGTTCCAAGGAAACAATGCTATTACTAGTGATCAACATCTAAATATTTTTTTCAATATGATGGAAGATTTTGAGATTGAACATGAAGATGTATATATCAAGTTATTTATCCATACCTTGGAAGAAGATGTTAGGGATTGGTATAAAGCATTTTCAGATTAATTTATTGATTCTTGGACTAAGCTGAGCAATGCATTTAGATTGCAGTATGGTGATAGAACTGACCCTAGGTTTCTTTTCATAGAATTTGAAAACATAAAAACCAATCCTAATGAGTTAGTACATGATTTAAAAACAAGGTTTAATAAGACCTTGAGGAGATTTCCTATTAAGATAAGGCCTTGTGATGAGTCATGTATGCTCAAATATTCTGATGCATTTGATAAAAAGGCTACATATTACTTAAGAGACAACAACCCCAAAAATTTAAGGCAGGCCTTCACTATGGATCTACAAATAGAGAAAAACATCAAGGAAATTGGAAAGCCTCCAAAAAGTGACGGTGTAAATGTGGTTAACCCATAAAATCCTCAAACAAGCAAGGTTGCTGATTTGGAAGAAGTTGTGAAAACTTTGGCAGGGGCTATCAAAGAAATTTCCTACAAACTAGCGTGGGATGAGAAGGAAATTAGGTAGAGTTCACAAGGTCAACACAAGAAAAAAGGCCAAGACAGGTTCAAAAATCACCAAAGATCTGATGACAGAGGCAATGGACCTGTTGGATTTGGAAATAGACAGTCCCAAGCTAGGGATAACATAATGGTGCTTGATCCTTTGGCTGGCATAGTTCTTGTTGTTTAGGAGACACATGTCATTTATTTTTGTGAAAAATGTTTCACGCCTCACGCACCTTGTGAATAATATTAGAAAGAATAAGAAGAATTTAATGATAATGATGATGATGTCAGCATGATGGGTTGCTCCATAATCATACAAGGGGTAACTTCAACTGAGGCGATAAGTGTCTGGATTGCTGCCACTTTTTTGGAATGCATTCATATGGTACCTATTCCTCCTCCCTCTCAAAGTTTAGAAGTAAATATTGTACTATTTTTTGAATTTCCCAATAATGAATTTGAATATTTAAGGGATTTAATGATAAAGAAGTATGCTAGAGGAATTCCATCTGAGGAAGATAGGCAGTTATTGATGAATGTTGTTTTTTCTCAAGAGAAGGAATATAACACAAGAAGTAAGGCTGTCAAAGGGACAGGGCCTCAAGGAAATCCAAAAGCTCCCATAATTTCAAACATTCCTAAAAAGGATCTTAAGAAAGATGCATCTCCTAAAAGCCCTACAGTTCCAAACAAAAATCATATCCCTCCTCATGCCCAAGTTGTTAAAAATCCTATACCACCTAATGAGTATGTTATTTTTCCCTCCAATAGTTCCTTGCCAATAAATTTCACATATGATATTGCCTAAGATTTAAGTCAAATCAGATTCTTTGTTCCAATTGTTGTGTTGCTTAGGATTCCTGAGAAAAAAGAGAGAGAATTTGAATACTTGGGATTGAAAGAGGAGAAGACTACCCTGGAAGAAATGTAAATATTGTGGATACTCCTCCAATCATTCAATAATTAGAAACTCCACTAGCATTAGAGGAACTAGGTGAACCACCTAAGGTCTATTTGAGGACATCCTTGGTGGACTCTCAGATTAATTTGGATCCATTTTTCACCACTTTGATCATTAAGGAAAGACTACTGCATAACTGCATGTTTGACTCATGGGCATCATGTAATGCCATTCCTCTGTAAGTCATAAACGAGATGAATATCAAAGTGACAATGACATATGGGAAGTGCACTCCCATCGATTCTAGAGAAGTGCCACTAGTGGGATGTGTGAAGGGTTCGGTGGTGCAGCTTGCAGCTTACCCAGGTAAAAATTTAAAACTTGTTTTCATCATTGACCACCCAGCCAAGTAGGGAATGCTACTTTCAAGAAAATGGGCTACTAGTGTTGGTGGGAGTTTCCAAATGGATATGCCCTCTGCCACCATTCCAATTGAAGGAATCCTTGTCATGTTGTATGGAGAAAAGAAAATGTTGCATCTCATTGAGGATCCCAACAATGTATCCTATGAAGCATTGTACATAAATGTTGATGTTGAAAAATTCGTAGGATTTGCTAATGGAAAGGAGCAAAAGATTGAGGAATTTAGGTGTCCTAAACAAGTGGGCTCTCTTTAGACTCTATTGTTTGATGGAGCTTGCTCCATGTTTGGGAATGGTGTTGGTGTCATTATACTTTCTCCTGGTAAGGAAATTTTTGTTTTTTCCTTCAAACTCAATTTTGAGTGCACCAACAACATTGTTGAGTATGACGCATTGTTATTGGGTTTAAGAAATGCTTGGAAATATGGTATCAAGGACAACATTGTCAAAGGAGACTCAGAATTAATTGTAAAAAAAGTTAGAAAACTGTATGCCACAACAAATCAGCAAATGAAATAGTAGAAACATGCAATTTGGGATATTGTTGAGATGTTTGATTCATTCAATATAGTGCGTCATGATAGGAAATTCAATGACTTGGCAGATAATCTTGTAGTGTTGGGTTCTCAGTTTGACAATTGTACAATGTCCCCATATTGTGAATATTATGTTGAGGTATTGACAAGACCTTCTATCCCTAACAACATTAAACATTGGCAGGTTTTTGATGATGATGCTCAGATCGTAAGATTTCTTCCGAATAAGGGAGATTTTTCTAATCAATGCATTGATTTGGAGCCAATGGTATGTACAAAATAAGGAATAGAAACCTTGTTTGGTAAGGGAATCATCCAGCTAAAAACCAATACCATTCGTAGAGGACTGGTTACTCTTGAGTCCAATTTTGATAATGTTGATCACATTGTTAACAGATGTGTGGCAGCCTCAAGGTATATTGAGGATCATGACATTGACACAAAGGAGAAGCCAAGGAAAATTTGGTTGGGCAAAAATCTCAGCAAAGAGGAGAAATAGTCATATATCCAATTGTTGAAGAAATACCAAAATTGCATTGCTTGGACCTATTCTAAACTAAAAGCATATAGAGAGGACCTGTTTCATCATGATATTCCCTTGGAGTCTAATGCAAAGCCATTTAGGAAGAAACAAAGGCCAATCAACCAACTCTTATTTCTAAAGATGCAAGAGGAACTGAAGAAGCTAAGAGATTGAGGGATTATTCATCCCACTACGTATTTTTCTTAGGTTGCAAACCTAGTACCAGTAAGAAAGAAGAATGGTTATATCAAATTATGTGTGGACTTTAGGAATCTAAATAGAGCATCAATGAAGGATAATTATCCTTTACCAAATATGGATAACATGCTGTAGTTAGTGAATAGTTCTAAGTTTCTTTCCACATTGGATGGCTTCTCTGGCTATAACCAAGTTGTGGTGAAGGAATCAGAAAGGATCAAGATAACCTTTACTACTCCTTGGGGGACCTATGTTTATGTCAGAATCCCCTTTGGTCTGATGAACGCGGGAGCCACCTTACAAAGAGAAATGGATGTTTTTTTTGTTGGTTACATCAGAGTGTTTATTGTTGTCTACGAGGATGATGTGACTGTGGTTTCTAGAAAGAGAAGTGACAAATTGTTGCACTTGGAGAAGATGTTGATAAGATGTAGAGAATATGTCATCTTACTCAACCCAAAGAAATTCCATTTTGGAGTGTAGAAGGTAAAGTTTCTTGGTCACATAGTGTCACAAGAAGGGGTGATGATTGATCTAGAAAGAGTAGAGGCCATCAACAAGGTCCCAATCCTAAGAACCAAGAAAGGAATTCAGACCTTCTTTGGGTAAATAAAATTCATTAGAAAATTCATATAAAAATTTGTTGAGTTGAACATTCCAATCACTTCCATGCTGAAGAAAGACCAGGTAATCAAATGGGAGGAGGCTGCCATCCAATATTTCAATGGGATTAGAAAGGCACTAAAGCATGCACCCGTTTTAGTAGCCCCAGATTATAAGAAACCTTTCTAACTATTTTCCTTTGCTTCAGAGAACACTATTGCTTTTTTCCTGCTGCAGAAGGATGATGAAGGAGCTGAGAGGCCAATTACCTTTTTCAGTAAGGCCTTGCAGGGCACTGAGCTGAAGTACACTATCATGGAAAAGTAGGCATTTGCCTTGGTAAAAGAAATAAAAGTTTTAGGCCTTACATTGTAAGATCTAAAGAGGTTGTTTATGTTCTCCACACCATGGTAAAGGACATTTTGCCAGAGACGAAAGTCTCAAGAAAAATATGCTAGTGGGTGAACAAGTTATAAGAGTATGACATGGATATTCAAACCGCAAAGCTGGTGAGAGGTTTGAGCCTAAAAAATCTTATGGTTAAGAGAAAATTTAAAACTATTGATATAAATGAGGTAGACAAAGAAAGGGCATGTTTTTTTGAAAGGTTGATGAGTTCTAAGTGGTATAAGGATGTAATTATTTATCTCAAGCAATTATACTATCCTGAGCACTTAAGTAAGAACTAGAAAAGGGCTCCTAAGTTGGCTTCCCATAAATATGTTGTTACTAATTATGGGTTAGCTTGGAAGAACCAAGAGGGAGTCCTCTTAAGCTGCATTACTAAAGAAGAAGCCCCCAAGATAATTGTTGATCTCCATGGAGGAGTTTATGGGGGGAATTTTGCTGCAAGAGTCAGAACACACAAGATCCTAAGGGTTGGTTATTGGTGTCCAACTCTCTTTAAGGATATGACTCTTTTGGTTAGAAGATGTGAGACTTGCCAACGCTTCTTTAGAAGAATAAAAGCTTCAGGCTCCCTTCCTTTGCAACCTGTATCAATTGAAGCCCCATTCAAGCAATGAGGAATGGATTTTATTGGTGAGATTTTAGACCCTTGAAGTGCTGAACGCAAGGGGATTAAAGTAGCCACTGACTACTTCACAAAGTGGGTGGAGGAAATCCCCAATAAGAAGGCAACACACCAAATTTTCATGGACTTTGTGATGAACAACATCACTTTCAGGTTTGGGGTGTCAGTCAAGATTGTTGCTGACAATGCCATGAGCTTCAGAGCTAAACCTTTGGTGGAAATTTGAAAAGGATATGTGATCATCCTGACATATACCTCCAAATACAATCCCCAAGGGAATGGACAAGCTGAGTCTAGTAATAATTTTTTTTTTAAGATTATCAGAAGAACATTAGAGCAGAACAAGAGAAAGTGGGGTGAACACTTAAAGTTTTTTGTTTGGGTAGATAGGATCATTATCAATATGGTCACTTGAATTAGTCCATTTGAGTTGGTATATGGGACTTAGGACCTACTTCCTCTTCACATGCAACTATCTTCATATCAATTTATGCAATAGATTGAAGATCAAGAGGTAGGTCCTTATGATGCTCGCATTAACCAGATTGTTGAGATTGATGAAGAGAGGAGGGCATCCCACTAGAGGCATGTAAATTTCAGAGAGAAACTGAATAACTTATTTGACAAGAAGGTCACTTCCATAGATTTCAATGTTGGAGACCTTGTTCTGCTTCGGGATAACAAACATGACGATAAGGGCAACCATGAAAAGTTTGATTCATTATGGATGTGCCCTTACTCCATTGATATCAGGATCGATTAGCATACATTCTTCCTTAAGGACTTAGAAGGTGAATTGCTTGAGTTGTCAGTTAATGGTAGACATTTGAATCATTTCTTGGATTGATTCCCCAGGATCAAGAAAATATTTTGTACAATGTATAGTTTGTTGTTTGTTTCCTGTCTTTTGTGTTTTCACTCGCTCTAGTCCTTGGTGACCTATTTTGTTGGTTTCTCTGTTTGTTTTTGAAGATGGCTTTGTTTCTCTACTCTACAAGCTGACTCCATTGCCCAATGGATATTTTTGGCACTTGTTCTACCTTTGTTCTTGTGGCACTCATGGGGAGTGCCCATCCCTCAGTCGAAGCCAATGTTGGTACTCAAAATAGTCTCGCCCCAATTTTCTTTTGAAAATCTATCAAGTTACGGCCTCTTTCACTTTATTTTTCCCCGTGTTGTGCGTGGTTAATATTTGTTGCCATTTTTAATCTGTTCATGGGTCATAGATCACTTATGAGTCCATGGTTTTCTCCTTGTTTCTTTATTCCTCTGAAAAAGTTCTGTATTTTTAGTCTCCTGTTCTCTATTCATCTAAAAACTCACGTTCTCCCAAATTTTCCTTTCTCCACAGCCGGGATTTATCTTCCTCATAATTTTTGCCCTAAATAATTGAAGGAAAATGAATGGATGTGTATTTGATGGACATGTTTGAGCCTTGTAACATTTCTAAAATCTATGTCCTTAGAGAAATTTTCATTTTCGGGCTCAAATGATCATTTTTCTGCATTTTACGGTTTAACGGGTGTTTCTCCTAGCCAAATTTACATCCTTTCATTGACAGGGGATGTACAACCTTTTGGTTAGATGTGGCTTGGGTGGATGCTTCAAAAAATTCTATGAATCACCTAAACTTAAAGATTTGTCCACGTGGAGCCACGACGCTTGTTTGAGGATCTACTTTTTGGTCTAGCCTTGGACTAGTGTCGGGAGGACATGTGGAGGCTTCAACAGGGTCTTTCCATACTTATTCATTTTCAAAGGGTTTTAGGAGTTATGGGACATGTGGAGGACCCATGGATGTTTGGGGATCGGCCCTTGAGTTTCTTTTTAAAGAAGCGCTAGGAGGACACGTGGAGGCCTCTGCTCACTTTGAATTTTGCTTAGACTTTTCAACAACCAAAGGAGACTACCTCAGAGCATGACACATGCAACCTTCTGCTGAGCTTGAATCATTCAGACAGACTTTTCCAGGCCAGGACATGTGGCGATCCCCCGCTTGTTCAAGGTATAAAATTTTTGGGACCATCTCAAGGTGCACCATGGTGACATGTGGTGGTTTGAAAATTCAAAGAGGTGGGGAGGTGGACCATTGGGGGTGATTTGGGATTTTTTCCCCTTGACATGCAAATGACTAAAATCATCAAAATGGCCCATAGGCCCGACAAAGGAAAGGTCAAAGCTTGCTCCGGTCAACGGCGGAGGTGCAGACTCTTGGGGGAAATTTGGATAAAATTCCCTTTTACGAAAAAAGAGTTAAAATTAAAAAGGGATGCACAGTTCCACTAGAATCACATTGGGACATGTTTCGGGACCATTTTTCAAGGGTGGAGCTGCGGGGAAAACTTGAAAATTTTTCCCTTTTCCAAAAGGGAGGTGAAAGGGAAAAATTTGGCTAGAGTCCCACTAGGGCCCACCTTAGGAAACGTGCCAAGCTCATTTATTGAGGGTGGACATGCGGAAGAAAATGTGAAATTTTTCCATTTTTTCAAAAGGTGTAGAAATTCAAAGGAAACCCTTGGGTCTGTTTTTAAGTTTGAATCTTCCACGTGAACGGCCCAAATTCAAAGTAAAGGTAAACGGAAGCTGATATTTTCAATTTGATTTTCACCCCCATTTTTACTGAAACACTCTTGGAATGCGAGTCTTCATTATTTCTTGGTATTTCCTACACGCCAAGAAGATAGGGGACTTAATGTTGATATCTGAGTTTTTTCGAAAGATCTAGAAGACATATTTAACAATTAAAATGGTCAGACTATTGTGCTTGATTGGATTTTCTATTTTTCTTCTCCCGAGCACAAAAAGAGCCATATTTGATAGATTAGGGGTGGAAGTGGTTGGAAAATTGAAGAAAGAGTGATCTACTAAAGAAAGGAGTTGAATGCAGGGGATATTGGGTGAGATCTAACCCCTCGAACACCGAGTGACTTCTAACAGATTTGATTCTGAGAATCATGATCGTGATCATGAAAAGCACACGTAGCACTCAAGGTAAGGATTTTTGAAAGGAAAAGGGTCCTTGTTGTAAATGCTATAAATGGCATAAATGTTTTGTGAAAATGGTTGGAGTGTTAGGGGTCGGGACTAAACTTTCTAATAGAAAAAAGCTTGACAGAGCCCATTATTTTTGAGAAGCCATTTGAGAAGCTTGTATATCTCTTTTATATTAAATCTGATCATGTCAAGGTGGTTGCAAGTGTAAAGCCATTGACAAGCTCTAAGATTGTTCTAGAAACTTTCCCTTGCTGATAGATTTAATCAAATTTGAATTATTCTATGTCGTCCTGAGAAAAATGTGTTTATTTTATTTTTGAATTTATGCGAGTATTTTTTCTTGTTTTTGTTGTAATATTTTATTAAAATATTATTCGGTCACACAAGCCTCAATCCTTGTGACATTTTAGTGGCATCTGCAATTTCATTCCTCTGTAGATTTTTCATCTGGGATTGGAATAAACTATTTAAAATCACTTTTCTTTCATCTGTTGATAGAGATTTTATGTAAGACTTTGGGTGTACCTTGGGCGTGATTTGGTGTAGATATTGATACTTTGTTGAGTTTCCTAACTTGAGCCTTCGTGATAGAATCTCAAATATTGTGAAAAAAGTGCTAATCTGGGCCTCCACCGAAGCACATGTTCTGGTTAAAGAAACACTATAGCTGTTCTGTGGAATTCTGTTGGTTCAACCTTCCATTTTGTAGGATTCCTCAAGGATCTGGTGAGTCAAGTTCATCATACCCCACCTTCGACAAATAATTCATTTAAAACAACCAACCCTTCCCATACTACACTTATTTGTTTTGTGTGTGTGTAAATGCATAATTTCCATTACCAAAGCATGGAGAAACAACCAGGATTTCCAATGTCTTTAGTAGCCTGAACCTTGCCCAGAAAATATCTCCATTATCTAGAGTGACAACTCGTGAGGGTTATAATTTTTTGCATTGATCATATTTTTCTCCAAGGTCTCCTTAACAATTTCATTAGGAAGGATATCCCCATCTCTTCCTTAAACAATAGGCTACAAAAGGGTCCTCGTACCTTGGTTGAAAGGCATAACCTAAAATAGTGAGGATAGATCAAATCCTCTTGAGGGTGCTATCCATTTCTCTACATTTAAGTGATAGAGGGCCAGTTAGATCTCATCCCCAACTACAAAATGACTCACCATGATCTAATTTGTCTCCAAGCTTCTTGTCAAACCAGTGATGTTGCTTAGACTTCAAGGGAGAATCAATTTGGATACCAACAAAACAATCTATCAGTAAGAGATTTTTTTTAACACCACCCTTCAAAAATAAAAATAAAAAGTATATTTTATACCAGTTATTTTGTATAACTTTTATTATATTTAATATATATTGATATAAATTTTTAGAATTTATATATAAATCTATATTAATAATTGACAGTTAAATATTCAATATGAAATGTACATGTGACATTTATTACAAAGATTTGCAAGTATTTTATGGCTACAATTAATAAAAACATCCAAATGGGCATCAATAATCACACGTCAAAGTGCAAACACAAGATTTAAGGGATTTATTTTTACACAAATTATATAAGGGATTTCATTTTCAGTAAAAAGTTATAATATTAAATTATTACAATAATTATTTCCAATACCAAATTCAATATTAAGGATAAATAGTTTGAAAGGAAAAATGCTAATTAATGCTTTGGTTGCCTCAACATTAATTAGCCATCAATTCGAGCTATGTAAATTTCACCATTTAAAAGTACATGTGCCATTCAAAATATTTGCACCTTTTGTAGCATGTAGTTGTTGTCAACCATTAATTAGCCATTTAATGAAAAGTAATGTAAAATCATACATGTGTCATCTTAAATTCAAGTATCAATGAAATTGGAAGTTGGATTTGTCAGATACATATCACTATAAGTAGACATTTTTTGAGTTTTTATTTGTAACATTTACCTTTCTATTCTCTTTGTCAATGGATAAGCTTATTCATCAATAGAAAAATATCACGATCACAAGCGTTGAAAACTATGTTCTCATGTTCTTGAAACATTTTTATCTCCTCTTGGTGAAAAAAATTGGTATTCATTCTCACCATCTATCCCTCCCAAATTACAAAATTATGTAATGTAAAATTTTCCGTAGATTATTAAGTCTTATATCCATGTAGAATTTTCCATAGCTAATTAGGGTTTATATCCATGTAGGGATTTTGTAGATAATTAAACAGAATCAAGTTTGTTATTAAATATTTTGTAGAAGGTAGTTTTGTTTATCAAATAAATAATTTTGTAATATAGTAAACATTTGTTAGAGCACAAAAAGAGGATAGAATGCATCACACCTATATAGAGAGACGATGCAACTTAATACGTAATAATATGAGAGGTATATTTGGAGAATATTTAAAAACCCAAAACACTTGCCAAGAACTTGTTTTTTTGGCTCTTGAAAAGCATTCTGGTGGTATGGATTGTGGCTCAATTTACACTATAAAAAAGTGAATATCAAAATCAATTTATGATCATGGAGGTATGCAGGAATAAGAGAGAACATGTATTTAATAAAATAGATTTTATTTTGTTGGTCTTATTGTTGTCCGCAAATATTTCTCTAATACACATACTCAACAAAATTAAATGGCTACGAAATTGTCAATGACAATATTTTAGAAAATATTCATGTTAAGAATGAGTTTAAGTTGAATGCGTTGGTATTGGATGATCATGACCTATTTTTCAAAACATATGGTAATGGGAGAGTAGGAGAACCAAAGATATTTTTTATAACAAAAGAACAAATGCAGATTTGTTAAAGGAGAGTTTGAGGAACAAGGAAACTCTAAGATGTTGCTACTATTGAAGAAACAACTATCCTCAAAAAATTTCACAAAATGTAAATTTTCTCTATTTGTGTTGTGACTATGTGGCTTTATGTCTTTTTCTTCCTACCAGATTTCTCTCTTTTATGATTCAATGTCATATTCTGCCTTAAGGACTTTTTTGTAAAACGATGCGGGTCCTTTCAAAACCCCCATATTCATCCTTATACAATAAAATGGATATATTTTTTTCTACATTGAAATATTTTTTTATGGCATAAGCTAGCAGACTCTATGATTAAAATAACTTAGTTTATTTTGTTAAATCCTATCGATCGATAATATCGAATTAGTATGGTGTCGCATAAGCTAGTGGTCGCTAAGATAAAAATAATATTCTTTGACTTGTTAATTACTAGTGATCCATAAGCTAAAAATATTATATTTCAGAAGTATTATGTTACCTTAGTGGGCGCTAAGCTCAAAACATCTTACTTAAAATTTATCCTCAATCCAGAGATCAAAATAAAAAAATTCTATAACTTTTCAACTTTCTAATGTCTATAATTTATTTAATTTTTTTTTAAAGAACGAAACTTATTTTTCATTTTTTTTATTTGCTAGTTAGTTTTTATTTGAAAAATATGATGCCTTATAGCAACATTGATTTATTATATTTAATAAAAATCACAATTCTAAGAAAACAATCACACAACTAACACATCTCCTATCCGCAAGGCATGAACTTGCAGCCCTATATTGTTTAATTTAAAATGTCATTAAATAAATTACTATTAACAAGGTTTCTAAATATATGTGAATATAATGATTGGACACTTTATACAGGGATTAAGGCACCAAGAAACCTTACAATAGAATGCATCGCGAGCATCTCCAAGAGTGAACAAAAAATAAATAGGACAAAAAGGGCTAAAAAAACTTATCCCAAACTACATTCCAACAGATAAATACAAGGAAAAATTATAGAACATGGGGGGGGGGGGGGGGGGGGGGGGAATATCCCAAAAGATACAGTCCACAAACAATCAAAACAAATCTCCAAGAGCCAACAAATTGTTTACTCTTCAAATTTTTCTACTCCTCTGGTTTATGCTCTTCCTATCCTTCCATATTATCATCCTACTCACTCATGATAGGGATATGGTCTTCACCCCACTCTTCCTCTTTAGAAGTAAGGTGGAAATTATACATATGAACTTTTTGTCCCAGCTCCATTTTGATAACATACCCCTACAACTCCAAAACCAAACATTCTATCTCCAACATATCGGCCCTAATAGATTTTTGGGTGTTGCATTTTTTCTTAGAGGCGACGATGCAATGCATGACACTATTTCCCATATTCGTTCCAAGTTTTCCTAGGACCTCCATATCCATTTCCACCTAACTCACCCTGAGAGAAATTTTATCAAAAGATGCATTCCAACCTAGCTACATTCTCTCTTTCTATTATAGACAACTCCACTTTCGTATCAATTAGAGAAAATGCAGCCCCAATACTAATATTGACTTTCCCCTGAGGTGCATTACTCTTGTCTCTCCTTAGTTTGTTCATATGGTCCACCAGAGTACAATTTTCATCTAAATCCATGGATTTAGACTCTAATTCCTTTTCCACCACTGGTTGACCATTATTAAAAAGAAAAAGAACTAGTCCATGGTGTATCAGGGTATGAATATTTCCCTGTTGAAAATAACTCACCGACGCAGAGAGTGACATAAACAAGCAAAAGGGAAGGCTCATAAAAATATTATGCCTAAACATATCAAGAATAATAAAATGGTGAGTAAATATCTTTTTATAATTGACTTCAAGAGTAATGTACCTCAGAAGATGGAGGTATACCATATTCCAAATATCAGGGATGTAGAATCTAGCTATATATTATACAAGAAGGTAAACCATTTCTTTACAGTGGAAGAAAGTCTAAATTTCATTCATGCGTCTTGTGCGGTCTTTGAATATCTTTAAGCCCTTCATCTCCATTCAAGTCACTTGCACTATCGAATCTGCAAAACATAAATTTCAATGTTGTGGATCACCATGATGTCATTTTTCCATACCCAACCAAACTCCAATGCAAGATAAGGATCAGACGCCATGATTTTTGAGATGAAATTCCTAAACCCCCCAATTTTTCAAAATGTGCCACAAGGAGGGGTTGTCCTTCAAGGAACCATAGCTTATGGGAATGGTTATCAAATGACCACCTCCCATTGTTTTAGTCAAATGATATTGAAAATGGAAAAAACAATGGATGAAATGAATCGTAAGAGAAAAATTAATACAAATCCATCTATATAGCCTACATATGTGAGTGGCCCTTCTAACCATAAGTACAAGGATGACATCCCAATGAGGGAAACAAACCATCAACACATGAGTACTTAATTTTTTTAATGAGATTAATAACATTGGTGATATCATCTCCCATCTCCCATACTTTAAATTTACTACCTTTATACCCCAATTTGGAAAGATAATCCACACATTTGTTACCCTTTGTAGGGTTATGAATAATTAAATTTATCAAAATCTTTTAGAAAATTTTATATAGTATCCTTAAGGATATTTCTTATGGTTCAATTATTAATTGTATCCTTTATCAAATTGCAAAGGGTTAAAATATTTTTTTGTATAGCTAACCAGAAAAACATGTTGGCACTGGTGATTAAATCCTTAATAAAAAATTTCCTCTACAAATCCTTTCAAGAAAACACATGTTTAGACAATGAATAGGTTTGGTCCAGGAACTGATATGTCAGGTGTTATAATCTACCATTATAGTCATTGATCTAAATAAACATATGTTGGAAAATCATTTATGTGAAAACAATTTATCTAAGACGTTGAAACGACATCAATTTTTTTTAGAAACGCGTTCAATATTTTTCATTCAAATAAAAATGTATTATAAGTACAACATAAAATGTATTTTTTAGTAAGTAAAAAAATCTTTTAAATAAATACAATTTTCTTCCACCAATCTTTATAATTCAATTCTAGTTAAGGCAGACCATCTTCATGTTGTTGACCTTGGGGAGTAAATCCTTAGTACAATTTTTCCTCTAGAAATCCTTTGCAAGATAACATATTTTTTGACAATGAATATGGTATTTCCAATAACTGATATGTCTCGTGTTATACTTAATCATTGTAGTCTTTTATCTCCATCAATGCATGTAATAAATTAATTTTAGTGAAAACAATTGATCTAGGACGTTTAAAAAACATCACACTATTTAAAAAACATGTTGAATATTTTTTCATTCAAACAAAAACATATTATAATTACAACATAAAATTAAGTTTGTAGTAAATAAAAAATATTTCAATCCTTCCATTAAGAATAACTTTTAATATCTACAATTCTATTCTCACTTTTGTTCGAGTAGTAACAAATTTAAAAAATAGGTTACAAATTTAACTTCAATCCCAAACAACTATATATTTTTCTATTATATAAATTCAATACTCCAACCAGGTGGAAGTTCATTATGAGATTAACACTAGAGATACTAGTGGAAACTAAAATCAATATATCTTTCTCGAGCTTGTTAAATGATAGTAACTCTTTATCTCGAAATATTATCATCTTCAAATACATTCAGCCACTAAACTCAAAATAGATTGATTTAATTTGTTAAATATCACTTAGCACTAAAATGAAAAATAATATATTGCTCTATTTTAAAGAAAACTTGAGCCCTCGATCATCCAAATATTATATTTTATCAAAAGCTAGCGGATGCTAACTTAAAAATGTCATTCAATAACTTGTTAAATGAGAGTGACCACTACGCTCAAAGTAATATAAATAACCAACTTCAAACTGTACTTGCAACAAAAAAATCTTGATTCAAGTAAAGATATATACCCACACTAGTGTGAAGACATTTAAGGGTTATATATAAGAAGAAAACTTAACATTTACGAGCCTAGTTAAAAGATGAAAAAGCATATTATTCTTGTCATGTATTTGTAATTGTACATATAATTGTGAATGTAATTATACCTGTAAGAGAACAAAAAAAAAATTAACCATACTATTATTTCCAAGTACATGAAATTGTATCTACATTTAAATTTATTTTGTTCTGAACTAAACACACTGCTCTCTATTGAAAAAATCATACCCCAGGATGGAGAGGACTCGTGGGGATGCCCTTTTTTTTCAAGACAACACCATCCCTGTCTCATTCAAGTAATTTTTTTTTTTTATAATATCACCTCACCAAATCTCGCAAAGAAATGCCCATGAGAAGTGTTTCTTATGCTCCCTATAACATCCTTGTGCTTACCCACTTCATTGTTATTTATACAATGAAAACCCTTGGAGAAACTAAATGTAACAAATAGATGTGTTAATAAAGAAGTTATAATAACTTATTTCTTTATGATTTTTTGTTTGATAATGTATAAAGTATGAAATCATGTCTAACAATGTTAATTATTTCACCTTGCTTCATTTTGTTTGCAAATTCTTCCTTTATAATAGATATTAACTAAATACATATAATATTGCTAACATTCAAGCCTTCAACCTTCACAAAATGGAGTAATTGCAAGAACCTTAAATAATTAATGTTAGAGTTGCATAAACATTAACTAAGATTAAAATTTGTTAGGTTATGTTGAGGCATAACCTCTTTAGGCAGCGGTAAGAGGATACGACATTTATGGGTTTTTTGGGAATTTTTGGAATTCATAGTTTTAATTTGTGTAATGGGAAAGAAAAATTAAAATGAATACTACTAATTATGTCACATTTAAACTAAAAATCTTGGATTCACGCGTTGAATATTGGAATAAAGGTGCTTTAAATTTTTATTTAAGCGTCGTCTATATCGGGCCTTTAGAAATCATTATTGTCATAACCCTGTTCACTATGGGTGGCACCATCAAACACATTGAGCGTTCTTCTTATGAATTCTTATGAAGAGGTCAAGGTCGATGTGGTAGTATGGAATATTTTTCATGATGGTGTTGTTATGTCGTTTATGGAAAGACAGTCTGGTCACTCTCTCCAAGTGACCAACAATGTGTTGGAACATAGAAGAATGGAAGTTTCAAAGTGGGCAAGATGATTTTTTTTTCAAAAAACTCCATTGCAGATGTGATGGGGACCTCTGCAGAGGGAGACATTTATTTTAAATTCTCATTTCAGGATGAGATGGATGATTTGTTATATCGTAGTGAAAATACAACAATGTATCACTTGGGATATGAACGGGACTCGCTTCCACAACCTTGAGATAAGGTTGTTGAGAAATTTATGAGGTACTTCCTGCAGCAATGATGCTACAAAGTGATCTATAGAACTTGAATTTTCCTTCTTGCACATATTTGACATGATCAGAAGGTATATTTTTTGTATTTTTATTTCAATTTCTTGAGAGATCCCTTAAACTGGCTAGAGAAGATAAAGGTCTTTTCCTACAACAAAGACTTTTGTATTTGCTCTTGAAAATGGAAGATTCCCAAAAATAAATATTGCACTTCCCCTCTAATCCAAGTAAGAAACATCGTGTTTCCCCTCCTATTCCACAACCATCTCCCTCTTTCCGTCACCATATCTTCTGCCTTCATCTCACTTATGACTCTGATTCATACATCATGATCATTAACCAGAATGGTTTGGTGGTCTCTTCTCATTCTTTCACTCTTGGGTCTCCCTCGTCTTCATTGGTGGCTCGCAACCCTTCGAACTCCTTAGAGAACTCACCTAATGTCTTTGAAACATTTTCAGATCCGACATCTAATCTCGCTTCACCTCTTACCAAAGCTTCTTTGGCTTGTCCTAAACATTGATGGATATGATTGATGAATCAGTAATCTTCAGTACCATGAGTCAAGGACATGAAAACCATACAGTAACTGGACACATTCTTTCTTATCGCATGCTACAATAATGAGCACCAACTTGAATTTTGGTCCAAGTGACATATCTCACAACTCAACAAACATGAGGGCATTGCTTTTCAAGGGAAACTATCCTTAGTATGCCCCTCTACTTCACAATACATACACCAAATTCAACTACACGTCTCATGTACTAAACTAGAAAATAATTTCTCTAGTTCTTTCACCATTACTACAGTTTGAGATTCCAAGAATGAACTCACTCTTGTGTCCACACTTCATACTACCTCAGCACGTAGATTTTTTTCAAGTTCATCACGCGGATCTATATAAGTATTGTGTGAAAGCACCATCCTGAAAGGGGTTATCAGTCCTCTATGAACCACTTGGGATATTGACTTTCGTGGCTGTCATAAGATTACTTATATAGGAGAGTCTTGAACCATGCATCATAATCTTGAAAAAAATTAGTTGTTCCTTGCTTGATATCTTTGAGCATGCCTATGCTTTTATGCTTGATCACAGGGATATGAAATTCATTTTGGAAAGTATCTCAGAGTGTTGAATAATCAAAAAAAGTCATATCAAGATAAAAATTCCTGTATCAGCTATACACGTGCTCCTTCAATGTAGTTTAAAAGTAATTTTCCTTTCACTCTAGAGCCGTAATCCCCTTTGCATGCTATATTATCTCACACATATGCATGTTCTTAGCTACATCTTTAATAGCTTCGTACTCCGGAAGATGGAGAGACATCTTCTTGTAAATTTGTTGAGGTTGGTGTGGTCCTTTCCTACCAAATCCAAGAGCCTTTATTTCCTCTGTATTTCCACCACCTCTAGATCTATTAGGTCCTTCAGCACCTGATCAACCTAAAAGATGCACTACCTTTTGTTCCACCGGTTATGATAAACAGAATTCCCACATTATGTAAATTTTCACTACTTCCATATGTGATTCCAATGTTATCTGTGCCTACATTCTATGTCAATAATGTGCTAGAAAATATACCTTCAACTAGTCCTCCAAATAAAGTAGATGACAATTGCGCCATAGATGAATAAGCTCCCTGGTTAATCCCTAAACTTGACTGTAAATTAATTCTATCAACTCCAACACTAATAAGCACACTAGCTTGTTGATTACTAACTTTCGTAGAAATTGGAAAACTAAGCGCAAGTGTTAGGTCACCAGGTAGATTCATATGCGCACCCATGGCCCATATCATCTCTTTTGGCACACTCTCATCTAAGGCTCAAGACAGTTACCTATCATTCTTTTGCAAATGGGGATGATCAAAATTCTTTGGCTCCATGTCTTCTTAGCGAGCTCAGAATCCTTCACGAACTATCTCTCTCCATAACACCATCTATGCTGCAACTTCACGTTACTTCCTTAAATCCCTCCTACCTACCTCATTGAAATTAAGTTACCTTTATTCCCTATGTCTTTCTCCTGACAGGTCTGCCATCCCTAACAAACCTTCTCCTACCCTCGTACATGGTGCAGTTTAGTTAGCCATCGGATTCTCTTCCAAATCTAGGGTTACGATTAGCATCTTGATCACCAGTGGAATACCATGCATAAACGATCCTCTGGGTTCACCCAAAAATTTAAACTCAAAAACCTATGGGAAAGATTAATTCAAAACGACGTACTCAAGAATAAAGCTATTCAAAACACCATAGAACCAAACATCCACATAACACGTCCAAATCAAGTCTACATCATATGAGGCCTCAAATTCTTCCTGCATGCAAACAACCATGCAAAACCTCCAATTCCTCTTATACATATAAGCAACTATCCACTCATATAACTCTATGGGAAATATATAAAATAAAATCTCATATAATGCGTCATTAATATTCTTCTCAACCCATACGCATGGATTAAAATTAGGTTGATTGTTGAATCTATGAGCGTACTCTTCTTATGGATATACTGAACACTCCTAAATAATTGCAAAGGTCAATCGATACGTCTTCATCATGCAACATCGTAAGAAACAACTGAGAAAGAGGTCCCGGTAACAGAACTAATGATGTAGCCTATAATTCACTGCAAATAGTTGTTATGAATCCAGCTGCAAGAGGTTGAAATACCTCCAAAAACACAAATAAACAGCTTTGCAAATAAAACCAGGAGTTTCAAAATAGCTTACTTCTCATTCTGGAATTCACACTTATCTATTACATCATTACAATCCTCCTTTTATTTCAAGACTACTCTAAACCCTAAAATGCCAAAAAACCCTAAAATGCAAAACCACTTGGATTGAACCCAAAATTTTCTTTCCAAATACACATTCCTAAATTAGGGCTCATGTAAAATTTGGATTTATTCTGACAAGCACAACAAAAGTTATTAAAGTTCTAAGACCTAGTCAAAAGTAGAAAAAACATTTAGAGCCAATTTTAGGACACTAGATGAAGGAATTCGAGCCCAAAAACATGCCAAAATTAGCACAACCTTACAAGAAAATTTGACCCCAACATATCATTAATGTATATCTACCACCTTATAAAATTTCAGCACGATCCAACGATCGGATCAAAAGTTATGATCTCTGCAAGTTATGCTCTCGCATTATTCTCCCCTGGTTGAAAAGAATTCAGCTCCTGAGAATTTTGTTGATGGAACTCATCTAATTTTGCTTTGTCAATTTTCCTCAACTCCCACTCAGGAATCCAAGTATTTTCTTCTTGTTGCAAACCTTCCCACTGTACCAAATATCTGTTGTAGCTCCCATGTCTAGTAGTGATTGTCTTTTGGTCCAAGACATGCATTACTCTCTCCTTTTTCTTCTTCGACAACTTTTGCTTCCAATTTTTTTCTTCCTCCTCTGCAACATCTTCATCATGACCTGAAAACTTATATAAGTTAGAAACATTAAAAATTGGTGAGATAGCAAATTTTTCAGGTAGCTCCACCTTGTAGGCATTATCACTCATTTTCTTTAAAATCCTACATGGCCCCAATCTTCTTATACTTGAGTTTATTATATGTCCCCTTTGGAAACCTCTCTTTTCTAAGATGAACCATCACCATATCTCCTTCTTCAAATACACTTACTCTCCTAATGGCATCTGCAGCTGTTTTATATTGTGCATTACTCTCTTTCATCTTTTCCCTCACTTCATCTTGCAGCTGTAGAATGTGTTCTACAAATGCTGCTGCATCATCACTGGTTTCATCTTCACCTGGTAGAACAATTATATCTAGGAGCTCCTTGGGATTCCTACCATATAAAATATGGAAAGGAGACCTCCTTGTTGACCTGTTTACCAAGCTATTATATGCAAACTCATCTTGAGGTAAAGCTAAGTCCCATTGTTTTGGCTTTTCTCCAACTATACAACGTAGGAGATTTCCCAAGCTTATGTTCACTACTTCCATCTACCCATCAGTATGGGGGTGATATGCACTACTGAATTGTAGTTGTGTCCCCATTTTCTTCCACAAAGTCCTCCAAAAGTGACTCAAAAACTTTGTGTCCCAATCTAAAGTGATCGTTCTTGGAATTCCATGCAATCTAACCACTTCTGAAAATAAAAATCTACAATTCGAGAAGCATCATTATTTTTTTTACAAGAAATGAAATGTGCCATCTTAGAGAATATATCAACCAAAAAAAAGATATAATCATTCCCTCATTGTGTGTTAGGAAGCCCTAACACAAAATCCATACTCAGATCAACCCATGGCCCTTTAGGGATAGGCAATGGCATATACAACCCAGTATTTTGTGCATGGCCCTTAGCCATTTGACACACTCTACATAGTACTACAACCCTACTTATGTCCCTCTTTACCTTTGGCCAATAATACTTTTCTACAACAAGAGAAATTGTATTACTTATACCAAAGTGTCTAGCCAACCCCCCACTATGCAATTCTCTTATAATATTTTCTCTCATTGAACCAACAAGGATGCACAATTGTTTCCACCTAAACAAATAACCATCATGTATCAAATAATCAAAAGAATCACTGCCTACTATAGGATCCTTAAGTCTTCTGACAACATCACCAAAATCTGGATCACCTTCATACAATTCCTTAACTACCTTAAACCTTAGTACTTTATTTACCATTGCTGTTAAAAGTGCTACACACAACTTGATTCTGCTTACCATAATTATTCTTTAAAACAAAACTATATTCCTGTAAAAAAGAAACCCATTTTACATGCCTACTATTTATTTTCTTTTGTGTGTTTACATACCTCAAGGCTTCATGGTCAATGAAGAGTACAAATTCCTTTGCTACCAAGTAATGTCTCCAGTTCCTTAATGCCTGAACAATAGCATAAAATTCCACATCATAAGTAGAATATTTCCTCCTGAATTCATTTAGCTTATCACTGAAGAATAACACAGGTCATCCATCTTGACTCAACATAGCTCCAATCCCAACATGTGAGGCATCACAATCAACCTCGAAGACCTTGCTAAAATGTGGCAATACCAAAATAGGTGCTTCTAACACTTTCTTCTTCAACAATTCAAAACTATTTATTGATGTCTTGGTCCATACAAACTCCCTCCCTTTTGTACACTCTGTTATGGGTGCAGTAATGCTACTGAAATTCCTGATGAACTTCCTATAAGAAGTTACCAATCCATGAAAACTAAAACCTCTGTCACATTCCTTAGAATAGGCCATTCAAGAATTGCCTTTACTTTTTCCTCATCCATCCTCACTCCATCCTCTGATATGACAAATCCCAAAAAAACAAGACTCTTCTTAAGGAATCTACAATTCTTTAAGTTTACATATAGACTCTCTTTACGTAACAAGTCTAGCAGCAATTTCAGATGTAACAAGTGTTCTTCCACTGTCGTACTGAATATCAAAATATCATCAAAATAGACAACAACAAACTTACCATTGTATTCTCAGAGTAGTATGTTCATCAACCTCATGAATGTACTGGGTTCATTAGATAGCCCAAATGGCATCACCATCCACTCATATAATCCATCTTTTGTTTTGAAAACATTTTTCCATTCGTCCCCTTCACAGGTTTGGATCTGGTAGTAACCACTCCATAGGTCAATCTTGCTAAAATATCGGGCTCCTGCTAGCACATCCATCATATCATCCAATCGTGGAATTGGGAACTGATACTTAATTATGATCTTGTTTATGGCTCTACTGTCTACATGCATTCTCCAGTCTCCATCTTTTTTGGGATTCAATAATGCTAGAGTTGCACATGGACTCATACTTTCTCTCACTAACCCTTTCTGTATTAGATCTTTCACTTTTCTGTTCAGCTCTTCACTCTGTGTTGGACTCATTCGATAGGCTACCTGGTTTGGAAGGACCATCTTGGGATCAAATCAATATGGTGTTGAATATCTCACTTTGGAGGTAACCCATCTAGTAGCTCATCTGGTATGACATCTTTATATTCTTTTAGTATCTTTTCTGCCACAATAGGTATATTAAAGTCTTCTTCTTCCAGCTTCTTTCACATTAGTGCATAAAAACATCCAGCTTCTTCCATTTCTGTAACAAACTCTTTTGTAGCCAATAAGCCCTCACTATTATCTTCTTCCTTGAAGGGTAACAAGACCACCTTTACACCATCCTTCCAAAAGGTATATGTATTTTTCCCTCCATCATGTGTAACCTTTCTATCGTATTACCAAGGCCTACCCAGTAATATATGACATGCATCCATTGGGATAACATCACACCACACCTCATCCTTGTAGGTATTCCCAATTAAAAACTTTATAAGGCATCTTTTATCTATGGTTACTTCAATTCCCTTTCTTGAACCATGATATACGATAGGGATATGGGTGCTTCTCACATTTCAGATTCAGTTTATCAACCATTACAGTTGAAACCATATTTTCACAACTACCACCATCAATAATAATTTTACATACCTTTCCTCCAGAGGTGCATCTTGTTCAAAATATATTTGTTCGAAGCCAGGAATCATCTCCAGCAACATCATGTTCTTTCTCCTTCCTTGGAAAAATCATCATCCTCCTTATCATAAGGGTTTCACCCAAGTCTGCAGCAACCTCCATTTATTCTTCCTCTTCAGCCTCAACCAGATTCACTCATGGTTTTTCTCCTTGCCATCTATCTTGTGTAGGATAGTGCAGACACTCAAAAGCTTAGTGCCCCTCTTCACCACATCTGTAACATGTATATTTCCTTTGGGGGCTATTCCATCCCCGTCCTCCATTATAACCTCTTCCCCTCTGAAACACCCTACCTCTTTGGTAGTTACCATGGCTTTGACCAGAATCTTCATGCCCTTCTATATTAGAGGATTCACCTTTTGTAGATTCAAATCTACCCCTACCCCTCATTGGAGATGATGATGGACCTCTCTTCACACCTCTACTAAAATTATTCCTCTTGTTTTTTTCCTCTGCCTTTAATGCAAGTTGATAAGCATCATCTAGGCTATGGATTTGGAGCATACTCAGCTCATCTTGTATGGTGTAACTCAACCCATTTATGTACCGTGTGGCCTTTTGTTCTTCAAACTCTCCCTGTTCCACCCTGATTAATAACTTATAAAATTCATTAGTATACTCCTCAATACTGAGATCCTTTTGTCTTAGGTTTTGGAACCTTCGAAAGAGTGTCTGAGCATAATCTACAGGAAGAAACTTTTCTTTCAGCTTCTTTACCATTTTATTCCAGTTTCAAATTTTTCCCTTTCCATTCCTTTGTCTTTCATTTTGTAGGTGATCCCACCTGATCAATGCATGTCCGGCGAACTTAGTGCATGCAAACTTGACCTTCTTCTCCTCTGAAAGGGTTTTCCACTCAAAGAATTTTTCCATGCGATTTAACCAGTCAATCAACTCCTCTGGTTGTAACCCTCCACCATAATCAGGAACATTGATCTTGATGCCATCATTCTTTCCCTCTAAAGCCTTGATCACCCTCTCCTCAAATGGTCTCTCATTCAAGGTTTCTTCATCTCTCTCATTTTATTCTTCATCTCCTCCTTCATTCATTAATGGAGGATCTTCTTCAATATAACTATTTGGTTTTGCATCCCCATTTGCATGTCTCCTTCTAAGGTAGGTAACTTCTCCCATGAGCTCAATAACTTGTCTCTGTAGCTCCTGCATATTCCTATTCATTTGGGCATAACCTCCCCTCCCACGTCTAGCCATGGTTATATAACATAGAGGTAAAAACTACACAAAAAATGTAATATGTTACCTTAACTATTTCCGCAAGATCAAAATCCAGCTCTGATACCAATTGATGTGAATCCATTTGCAAGAGGTTGAAATACCTCTAAAAACACACATAAACAACTTTGCAAATAAAACCAAGAGTTTTAAAATAGCTTACTTATCATTCTAGAATTCGAACTGATCTATTACATCATTACAATCCTCTTTTTATTTCAAGACTACTCTAAACCCTAAAATGCCAACAAACCCTAAAATGCCAAAAACCCTAAAATTCAAAACCACTCAGATTGACCCCAAAATTTACATGCCAAATATGCATTCATAAATTAGGTCTCACATAAAATTTGGACTTATTCTGACAAGCACAATAAAAGTTATTAAAGTTCTAAGACCCAGTCAAAAGTAGAAAAAACATTCGGAGCCAATTTTAGGCCACTAGATGAAGGAATCTGAGCCCGAAAATGTGCCAAAATGGGCACAAACTTGCAATAAAATTTATTGTAGCCTATTACTAATGTATATCTACCACCCTGTAAAATTTCAAGACGATACAACGGTCGGATCAAAAGTTATGGTCTCTACAAGTTATGCTCCCGCATCAATAGCCCAAGGTGCGTTGGTACATCACTCAACCTGAACTGAGCACTCACCTAAATTGTGCAAAGGTACTAGGTCCCTATTTATAGTTTCTTGTCTATAATCTTAGCATGATTGGGCATGTATATATTAATATCCATGATAGATAGTAACCAATCCACAGTGCATAAACCTGAACTAGATCTAAACCATATGAAAGATTGACTACAAAATGATTATGATGAGATTTACCATGCAAGAACCATATTGAATCACATATAACACCATTATCCTTACAATATGATCTATTATATTAAATACTACAAAACATAGAAGCTTCATACATCATAGTAATGTCATCATGAGTCATGTGCGCGCAAAAACCTAGAACCATAACTCTACACTCAACATAGTGTCAATACGGTATCCAAACCGTGCAAATAAATACATAGATATAGGGGTGGTGAATTTCCCCTCATCACCCATATACCTTTGAAAAATAATCTTAAGATCAAGTAGTGAGACACTCTCTCCATGTATTTTCTCTAACCCATAATGGTTATGTGAATAACCATTCCCCATTCTCGACAGGCCCCTTAAGGAACCCACTAAGGAAATAGATGCATCAACAACAATTATATACACAAGGATGATTCTTTGTAATAGTTATGAAATATGAAAAGTCAAAAGTCAAAAATTATGTGTATAAATACACTTCTACAAAAACATGCATCATGACCAAAGTTGTTGCAATTATAACATTCCAATGAAAAATTCATCAAAGGATAAAATATTTGTAATTCCTATTTGAGACTCCAAAAGAACTTGTATTTTAATTTTTTTTCTTATCAATACTTTTTTTATGAGATCTAGAGTCTACAACTCTATGTCCAAACTAATTGTATGAGTAAAAATAACTAAAAAACAAATTCTAAAACCTAGATATTTAACGTTTCCTTGCGGAAAGGATCTTCTACATTTTTCTAATTTATATCTATGGGGAATGATTATATTCTCAATAAAACGAATCTCTTTCTTATTGTTTCATTCATCTATATTGC
This sequence comes from Taxus chinensis, assembly GCA_019776745.2. NCBI lineage: Eukaryota > Viridiplantae > Streptophyta > Pinopsida > Cupressales > Taxaceae > Taxus > Taxus chinensis. The sequence goes on from CM034149.1 coordinate 809,293,985, forward strand.
TTGAAATTGGAGAAACATGAGACACATTCACCTTTCTAATTTTATTTTTGATAAAACTTATAAGAGCATCCACGTATGTCATTGTCTTATGCACATATTTTTTTTAAATCCCCTAATCTTATTTGAATCAAAGACAAGTTTTAATAAATTGTGATCTTTGATTACTAATAATGTAATAAAATATTTTAGTACTCTTCTCAAAATTGAGGCAATTTTTCAATTTAGCATTAGTCTTCTCAAGTTCCTTTCTCAAAGAAACTATTTTAAATTGAAACTTCTCACAATTTTCATTCTTTATTTTAGATTAATGCTCACAAGTGCATCCATATTCTTCATCTCTTCAACTTGAGTCTTTATGATAATGATGATATTACTATATTATTTAAGATCACGTGAAAACTTTGATTTTGAAGGATCATGTTCCTATTATAATTTCTAAAGATACTATTTTTTCTTCTTGTTCTTCATTCAAAGAATCTTGATCTCATCTAGGGCACTATTGAGATCTCTTTCTGGATCTACCTCATCATCTTATTCATCTTATGAAATTATCTCTTCTTTACTTTCTTTTGCATTGATTTCTATAAACAATGGTTCTTCCTTTTCTCTATTAGGGATACTTTCATAGCTTTCCTTAGATGAGCTGCTACTTTCTTCTTTAGTTTATAATTTTTTATTTTACAAGTTATTCCTTCTATCATACTTTACTTGCATGTGTATTCTCTTAGTCTGATAATATTTTCTTTCTTCCTCCATCTTGTGATCTTCTTCGCTATAATTTTTTTTATGTTGTGCATGTGGATATCTACCCTCATAGTTTCATACTTTAACATAGTTAAAACAATTGAAGGGTAACTTACCTTTGTATTTTGTAGATCCTTTCTTTTACTTACTGACAAAATGAGCATCTTCTTGGTCTAATTCATTTATGGAGAATTCATATCAAACAGGATTTTTTTTTTTCATCTTCTTGTCTGATTTGAAGGATGCCTCTCGCTTAGTGTATTTATATTTTTTAGTCCTCATCTCATATGTATTAACAATCCCATAAATTCCATCCATTGTTAAAGTACTTAAATCTTTTATTTCTTGAACTTCTGACACCTTGGCATTAAACCTCAAAGGAATAGACCTAAGAAATTTTAACATAATAACCTCATATTTAATTTCTTCTAAAAGTCCTTTAGTAGTGTTGACAATTTCCTCCAAACATAGAAGAGAATACTTAATGTTTTCATCATCCTTACTAGATTCTATGTGTTTAGAGTCTTGATTGATTTACTTAGACATATCCTTAATATATTTTATTAATTTTATCCAATACCTCCTTGGCAGATACATAGTGTATCACTTTAACAAATTATGATTCAAACAAACCACTGAAAAATTACATTCATATCCTTTGTATTGCTTTCATTAGTCTTCTTACAAGCTTGGTTAGCTAAAGGGATAGTTTGAGAAACATAACCACTAGAAAGTGATTTCCAAATGTAAAACTGAAGTTAAATTAAATAGGTGTGCAAAATTATACTCCAAAAATAATATTTAGTTCCATCAAATAATCGATCGCTATTTGAAGAGAATCCTTTTTGACTTGTCATGTGTGCTATGAAGATCTACCTTTCGGTAGTCAAACTATTCTAAAAGAACCAACTATGACTCATATTATTGAACACAAACTAATACTAAAAGGGTCTAAATTAGGATTATATAAAATTTTACTTATTTAAACATTATCATCTTTAACAACACCAATCACATAATATACAACAATTTTTGCAACGGTATAACATAAGATATATGTGGAAACCATTTCGAGAGAAAAACATTGTGAAAATACTACTTGGATTTACTTTCAAAATCCACCCCAAAACATCTAAATACATTTGTGTAAGAATTGACATATTGAATACACCAATCATCAATGATGAGTACCAAATTAGCCAATTCGTGAGCACCAAATCACTGGAGACAAAAATCCCCAATGTTGAGTACCAACTCATCTAATTCATAGGCACCAGCCTATAGGAAACACCAATATCCAAATTATGAGCCACCAACAACAACGATATATAGATCCAAATTTTATAGTTTCTTATTCAACCCAATGATGGCAATTTAATCAGTCTCATTATATACACATATAAGATCCTTCTTCCAATATGGACATCGGTCTAATTAATGAAATCATATCTCTTTACACTCTTTAATCATGTTCATACTTTCGTCTAATTAATCTTCTTCAAATTCGTTTCCCTCTCAGAATGCATTTCACCTCTTATCAAATATTGATTCTCTTCTTTGTTCTTCATTCAACAATATTTCATCTTCAAATCTGATTGACTTTTCTCTTCCTCTTCTTCAGCATGTCACTGTTACTTAATAATTTATAGAATTGTTCATTATTTTGTGATTAAATTTTATTCCATACTAAGAAATATACTTATTGCTTAGATATATGTCTTCATTATTTTCTCCACTCTTCTCATTTTCAAAAGCACACTCAAAATGATTATTCTACATCCTCGTTAATACCTATGCACCTTCATATCACTAGAATCCAAATAAGATGAAGGGAAGTTGTAGATACAATAAAAATATCAATGCCAAGATATCAAAGTAAACTAATAAATAGGGGCCGGCTTGATAATTGAACATATGGATCATGTTAGTTATAAAAATAGAGACAGTTAACCAACAACAAAAAGATCAAAAAATTATTTTTAATTCGATGGAAGTTTGGCCAAACATGATCATAAAAAATAATATAGAAAACTAAAAAATGTATTGCAATGGTCATCCTGAACTTCTGGTCCTAGACCAAAACAAACTATAGAATTTAGACAATCTTTGAATCATTAAGTTCAAAGTCCAAATAAAATAGAACAATCTTCTGATAGAGTACAAAGTGATATTTTCATATTTCAAAGGATGCATTACAACATTCAGCCAAAACTTCTCATGTCATACCAAGACAAACCAAAAACTTCAAACAAACTCTGAAGTAATTGAACATACTTCAGGCAGACTCCGAAGAATTATTTGTGAGACTCTAAAGGTGACAATATGAAACTCCAAAGTGACAAAAAAAAAATTCAACACTCTTCTTTGTTAGTTAAATCCTGTAACATCCTTTGACATCAATGAATCCAACTAATCTGTAATCACCTTCAACTTCCTTTGGAAAAATTATTCCAACAAAAACGTCATAAATATCAATGATGGCTGCACCTATGGATATTTGAAAAATTTACAATTAGGACAACAACGGATGTGGTGAATTAGTTTTAAAATGGTGTGTTATAGGTAAGGGTAACACAAAAATGGTCTATCGAAATTTATCCCCATCGTAGATAAATCCCAACACTTCTTAAAATAATATTCTAATAGCTCTCTAAAGTTAGGCTTCTTATTCTTGAAAATCATTCTTAATAGTGGGACCCATTCCTTATTAATATGGCCATCCTTACTAGCCTCATATCAGATAATTAAAAAAATCGTAGAAAACCTAACTCCATATATAAATAAATTAATAAGAAGGTTCAATTATTTTCATTTGTTCAACCCTAGAAATTTCTCTTACCTATTCCTTCGATTCTTTAAATACATTTCAATGATAACATCTTTTGTTAATATATGTGTTGTGTAACCTTGATATGGGAGTCTTTAGGGCATCCTTACAATACCATATATGTGTTTATGTAATTCTATTACACATAATTATTCATAAGAGTTAAGATAACACACTAATACAAAGATGGGGGTGATTCAATATTATAAAATATTTTACTTATTTAAAAATGTAATCATCCACAATATCAAAAATCACACAAAAAAAAAATTGTATTGAGACCCTTTTGGGAGAGTACCATAGAGAAAATACTACTTGAATCTACGATGCAAATCTAACCCAAAAATATATAATTATGAATTTATAAGCACCAACCTATTACTTATAACAATTGCTAATAACAAGCACTAACTCGACCAATTCGTGAGCACTAAATCAATGGAGACCAAAATCCCATAGTAAGCACCAAATCATCTAGTTCGTGAATGCTAACTCATTGGAGACATAAATCCAAAATTGCATGAGGCCGATCTCAAAAATACGTAGTTTCACCTTATGTACTTGCTTCTTCTTCCCGATGATGACAATCAATCCATTCTTTCAAATTTGATGTTTTTATAATCATATTACTTTAGATTTTAAGTTCTTCTTTCTTGTTGTTCCATAAATCTCCCCCTTTATATTCTCTTTTTTGATGATTTCTTTTTAAAAAATTATTTTTAGTGATATCTTCATGATATTCCTTCTTCACAAGCTTATGCGTTCACCCTCTTTATGCACTACTCCATATCTTTCTCTCTCTTCTTCCTCTTTAAAAATATACCATTCCAATCAGCTTGAGATTTTTGTTTCTCCTATCTTGCACATCCTCTAACCTCATCATCTTCTCAGGAGATCGCTATTTCTTCTCAACTGTGCATTCCTTCGGACATTTATCTCTATATATAATATTTTATATTTCCTCCTCCATGTTTTCACCACCAAGAAAACTCTCTCACTAAACACTACTCCATGCACATAAAAGTTTTCCTTTTAATCTTCCATTTCTATTCTCCTAAGAACTATAACTTAGCTTCAAACATTTTCCATTTTCAGCTATCAAGCTCACACCAACTCTCTCTAATTTAACTATTTTTTATATCATATTCATTTCTCAAAAGGATGTAGTAATATTTAAGAGTCATCCAAACCAATGAAAATGATAACATGAAAATAGATCATGATTTTGGAAACAAAATTACTTTTAATGAAAAAATGTTCTATTAAACACTATGTGTCGGCTATATCAATGCAAACAAAAACTTATCAATTCCATCGTGAGTTGGATCAATATTTTTGGGTTTGGAAAAACTCTACTACCATTTACGTACTGAACCTGCTTCTCAGAATGAAAAAAATATACTTATAACTTAGGCGTGTTACATTATCAATGATATCTGGATGAGAAAATCTATCGGCAAGCTATGGTTGAGAAACACTATCAGAGAGCTCTTAAAACCATTTATATTAATATTTCAGGATGACCAACAGTATAAGGGCAAGTTCCATAAAATTTACATTGTAGGTGAGGATAAGACTATCAATACACCAAGCCTCGAATGAACAACATTGAATGTAATCCTGAGATGAGATATACTATGAGATATTAAACATTTATTCATCGAGATCTAGACCATTTATAGTACGAGATCTTGACTATTTACACTTCAAGCGCTGGATGAAAATCATTGTTATAGAGCTTCACTATGAGTTCCAAATGAAAGACTTTTTAACTGTGTTTTGAAGAGAGCTCCAGAACATCTAATCAAATCCTTTGAAATTAATGAAAATAGATTCTTCCAACATTTTTTTTGTCTACTATGTCCTTCAACTTCCTTTCACATCAATGGCAATAATTCCAAAAATATCCTCCTTTGGCAATGATAACAACCTACCTATATACATAAAATTAATATGTGAATGTATCTTACTCCATATTTCAATAAAACTCTCCTTCTCTGTAATTATTATGTACTTCTCCCCTTTCTTTTAACTCTCCCACTTTAAAATTAATGGTAAAGGAGTACTCGGCCAAAATATCCCCCTTGGAGTATGCTTTTGCTGTTCTTTTTATTCCTTCTCTTCATTACGAAATTATTAACTCACCTTTAGTTTATTCTTCCCTTAATGAACTTGAATTTAGGATTCATCCAAAGAACTTGTGTGCAAAAATAAACTGTTATAATTTACTCTCCTTTTTTTTTGTAGACCAAGAGATAAAAACATGCTTCTTATTTATTCAGGATACCAAAGTGTTTCCCAAAAATAATCAATACTTTTGGTTCAATCTACTGCTTACATAAAATTTCATGAATTCAATTCACTCAACTTCATTTATTTCCATGATTTATTTAAGTAATATATTTCAATATTATTAAGAAGTTAGTCACATACTTTATACTAAAATATTATTTAGAATATTCAAGTTAAGGCATAGTTGTGTCAACTTCAACAACACTTTCAATATCATTAATGCTTAGTCCCATATTTAACATCTTATGAATCCTATAAATTTTGTTAGCATATTCCCCCTTTCTCATGTTTAGTTTGAACTTAAGCACCACGCTTTTTTCTTATTCATTCTCACTACCATTCCATTGTTTATAATGACTATTGTCTTTGATAGATAATCCCATCTATCATTCACATCCCTGACATCTTCACAGTCCATGTCCTCATCAGTATTTATCTTATCTTGTACTTCAATTGTCTTTGGCTAAAATATATCTATAGATTTAGAAAATATTTCACAATCCCTCGAGTTTCATGTGATAACATTTTTCATTGCCTTAGCATCATTAACGTCTACTTCCTTTACTTATCCCAGAAAATACTTACCTTTTTTGTTTCTGATATAACTCCTTGACGCATAGACTTTCTAGCAACCATGTCATCCACAGTCTCTTGCAGGTTAACCATATATCCAGTTACAATATTTATAACATCCTTGATGTTGTACGCCAATACATCACTAACCTTTTGCGTATTCATAATTTAATATTTCTTCATATTTTCCTTCTCTTTCTTCTTCTTTCAAACTTTTATCAACTCAATTTTGTGATTAACAAACGGATCCACTTTCTTGTTTTGATCTACATGATTACTTCTTCATTATCTTGTTATATGCATATACTTATTTCAATTATAACGTACAATATTTTATGATAAAGGAGAAAATTAATTATGAATTTTACCCGAGAAACCATGTTTATCTTTGTTTCAATTCCATCCATGCACATTCCTCTCATTTCCTTTACAATCTACTGCATTATGCCCACATTCATTGCAAGAAAATAAATATCCATAAAAAAATTTCCAATACCTGATAAAATACTTTGGAAAGGAATATATTTTGTGGTTTCTTATAGGAACATTATGCCAGTTATTTTCACTTTTATTTTTTCATATGGAGCATTGTTCTTTTGAGAATCCTTTTCTTATTTCTTAGGATGTTTAACAATTTTTCATTTCAAATCCTTATTATTAACCTCTTACTTTTATTTCTAATCAACACTTGTATTGACGCATGGGGACTTAAAAACTCATTCATAATGATTGTGTTCTATTCAAACTTGACATATTTTTTCAACTTTGTATTTATCTTATCCAATTCCTCCATTAAGACCAGAACCTATAATTATAGCTTAGTAAAGCCATCTCCGTTTTTCTTCAGTCAGGTTCTAACATCTTTGGCCATAATTTTTACCTCTTTTAACTGAATCTGCAAGATATTAATAATATTTTGGGATTATTAAAGATCTTGTGACAACTTTGTCTTTGAGGCACTGTACTTTTATCCAAATTCGTAAGACTACAATATATTTGATTCAAATTATTCTTCTCTAGTATCTTTATCTCATCTAGAACACAACTGAGCTCTTCTTCAAGATCCACTCCATTTTCAACTTCATCATATTCTTCATATTTATAAAATATATCTCCTTTAATTTATTTTATATATATTTCTATGAATAATGATTCATCCTTGTCACTAGCTGAGTTACTTTCATTAGATTCTTCAAATGATCTACTACTATCCTCCTTTGTATAGAGGTATTTCTTATCTTGGTAGAAGTTATTTCTTTTCTAATATTTACCTTGCTTATAGTTATTCTTATCTAATGATAATACTTGTTACTTTACTCCATGTTATCATCTTCTTCATTATCACTATTCTAATTTAATGTATATGGACAATTAGTATCATTATGCCCTATTTTACCACAATTAAAACATTTGAAGGGTAACTTACCTTTATATTTTTCAGATCCTTTCTTCATCTTCGTGACAAAATGAGCTTCTTCCTTATGTAACTCATTGTTGGACAATTCATGTGGCTCGAGATTCTTATTTTTCATTTTCTTTGATTCCTTCAAGGATTCCTCACACTTTGAAGATTTATCTTTTTTAGTCCTCATCTCATGTGTTGTGATAATCCCAGGAAACTCATCAAGTTTTAGGGTACTTAATTCCTTCATTTATTCAATAGAAAATACTCTTAACTTTAATAACTCAAACCTTCCAAAGGTTAAACCATTTTGAATGAAATTTATCTGATACCAATAGAATATTAGACACTAATAGTGAGAGGGGGTGAATCAGTATTATACAATATTTTACTGATTTAAAACTTTAATCTTCCGTAATAGGAGAAATCACATCAAATATAATAATTACAAACACACAATTTTTGTAGAAAAAAATTCATGAGAAAACCATAGAGAAAAGGCTACTTGGATCTACTATCCAAATCCAAGCACAAAATATCTCAATAGGAATTTGTAGGCACCAACCTACTAGAGACAACAATACCTAACTCTGAGCACCGAATTTTCTAGTCAATGAGTACTAAGTCACTAGAGAAACCAATCCCCTATTATGTGAGGAACTGACCTCAACAATAAATAGTTCCACCTTCTGTAGTTTCTTCTTTAACGCGATGATTGCAATTAATTGATTCTTCCAAAATGGATGATGTTATGATCATATTACTTTAGATTTTATTTCTTCCTTCTTTTTTTCTAGGTATCTCCCTCTTTATCTTCTCTTCTTTATTGTTACCTTTTCAATAAATTAATTTTAGTGAAATCTTAATTATAATCTTTCTTCATAAGATTATGTGTTTTCCCTCTTTACTTACTATTTATTTTTTATCACAATTCCTCTTCACTAATATTACATCATTGTAAGCTTTAGTTTTATATTTATCCGCTTCAGTGCATCATCTAACCTCATTATCCTCTCAAAAAATCACTATCTCTTCTCACTTGTGCACTCTTTCACACATTACTCTAGGCGGAATTTTTTTTCATTTACTTATCCATTTTTATACTCCCAGATGAAGTATCTCACTCCAGAATACTCCATATGTACATCATTTCACCATTTACTCCTCCATTTCTCCTTTCCTAGGCTCTCTTACTTAGTTTCAACATTTTTTAATTTTCAACTATCAAGCACAAACCACGTCTCTCCATTTTGAATCTAGGTCATAGCATATTCATTTATCAAAATAATGTAGCAATATTTCAGAGTCATCCAAAACTATTTAAATTATATCACCAGAAGATAACATGAGTCAGCGAAGATAATTTATTCAAATGTAAAACCAGGTTTATGAAATACTATAGGATGTCCATATCAATGCACAAAAACAAATCCATTCTAGAATGATTTGGATCAATATTTTTGGCTCTGGACCAACTATAATACCATATTTAGACCCAAGTTACTTCTAGCAACAAACCCAACATTCTTATAACTTGGACGAGTTACACTATCAGTGAGCTCGAGATGAGAAACAATATTATTGTGCTCTGGATGAGCAATAATGTTGGTGAGATATTTAGATAATTTATTCTCCTACCTTAAAATGACCAATGTTATAGGGGTGAGATCTAGAAGAGCTACATTGTAGGAAAGCTCTGGTATAACCATACTTTCAACTCCATATGACCAATGTCACAAGTGATATTTGGATGATCTATACTATGAGTTGTGCACCATTTACACTTTGAGCTCCAGACAATTTATACTAAGATATCATAACCATTTTCACTTTGAGCTCTAGATGATGAGCATTAAAAGAAATCTATAGATGAGCTTCACCATGAGCTTCACATGATAGACATTGTAACTAAGTTTCCAAGCAAGCTCTAGACCATCTAACAAAAACCTTTGAAAATAATGAAAAAATATTCTTCCAATAGTTTGTTTTACCTCCTCGGTCCATTAAATTCATTTGACATCAGTGATAGTTATTCCAAAAAAGAAATGAATTTCATCCTACTCATTTTAGAACATCTATTAGAAATTGGATTAAAGGTATAGAAAACTCTAACACATACAAATTTAGTTGGTAACTATGATACCAAATGTTACCCTTTGGAGGGATCCATTTTTTTTTTATAACCACCTTTTTAAAATTCAGTTTATTCAAATCACACAATATTGATATTAATTTTATCTTAGGTTATTAATAATCACAATGATATACTGTTTAGTAAGGAATTTTGGACTTCAAAAAAATAAAAAAGGGAAGAAAAGGGAAGGGTAGTAAATGGGACTAGATTCTCTTTCACTCACTAAATTCAAAATAACATTTTACAAATAGATAAAACACACATAAGCCAAAACTTATAAGAAATAATTTAGATCAATTATTTATAAGATCCAAGAAATCAGTAAAAGGAAATTAAAAATAATAATCAATAATTTAAATTATCTAATTAAATAAATATAGTTCATTCACAAATAGTATATTAGTTCCTAATCATCTTAACTATTGCCAATATAAGTTGATTCTTCACACATACACATAGTAATTCCAATTATCTAACATTTTTCAATCACCTAAACAAGTGATATTTCAAATAACATTTACAAATATAATAATAAGAAACATCAACTAATGAAACCGATATTATCATTTCTCAATCTCTTTATTCTACAAATTCAGATGAGATTAGAAGTGTACACTCTACTTAATAACTAAATGATTTTTTTGTCTAGGAATCAATTACTTGATTTTCTTGATATTTGTACACTCTACTTAATAACTTAATTACTTGATTTTCTTGAGATAATATTAATTGAGGTATTGGTATTCTAAATTAATGTCATCACTATGAGATGACAAATAGGAGGAGATACAATGGGAAGTAGTTTCCTTAATTTACTAGTAAGCTGGCATATAGGTATTTTCCAGTGGTATTTTTTGCAATGGGAATCTTGGAATATAATGGAATTAATAACTAGAATTAGGATTACCCAATGGTGGTTATTACAGGGATATATTTGGTCCTTCATATGTTATTATATCCATGAAAGATATGATATGTGCAGTATCTTTTCTTAGTTTAACACTCAAAATGGCCATTGAAATAATAATTTATTTTGAGGGTAACATTAGTAATATGGTAGTATTGAAAGTAGTAGGGGAAGGGGAATATTAAATTGTGGGCGGAGTGATTATGGGAGGAGGAGGGGTAATATAAAAAATATTGGAGGGATAAAATAAGTGGTATTAACTATCATAGGATAAATAAAAGTAATATCCATTATAGAAACATGAGAAACATAAATTAATGAAAAAATAATAATAGAAGGTGTTGTTATGAGTAGTGGTAATTGTGTCATTGAAATAAATCCTATCATGTTCTACATGGTTTATCCAGTATCATATTAAATATTATTTTATTTTCCTTTTTCATGGGGGACTTTTATTTCCCATATAACTTTTCTCAAGATTGGAAGTGTATAAATTAATGTAAATGATGACATTTCAAACTTTGATCTTATTTGACTTAGATTAATAGTGGAAAAATTCCTCGTTAGTTTTACTTGTTGATATTGACATTGAGGGGTAGGAGGAGAAAATTTCCAACTAATCATTTTTCATGTCCCTTTCAGTGACATCAAGAGAATTTAGAGAAATCTAAACATTTACTTCTTCATGTAACAATCATATAGTTATAGATTTTTCCAATATCTCTTCCACCTACATAGGATTAAAATAATGTAAATCAACATTAGTATTATATAATTCCTATATGATGACATCTCAAGATTGGAAGTGTTAAAAATAATGGAAATGATGATATTTTAGATTTTGCACTTGTTTTACTTGGCTAAATATAGGAAAATTTGTGTTTAGTTATACTTGTTGATCTTGACATTGTGGGGGTAGGAGGAAAAACTCTCAAAATATTCTATTTATAATCCCTTCTAGTGAGATCATAATAACCTCAAGAAATGTAAAGATTGACTTCTTCATGTAACAACCCTATAGTTACAAGTGTTTCCACTACCTCTTCAACCTATGTACGGTTTAGATGACATAAATTATCATCAACATTAGAATGCTTAGTAGTATGGTGATACATGTAACTCATTGACATTAAATTCTTAATCACCATGTCATGAGTTTACTATTTAATGTAAATTCTCACTTTCAAATGATCATAGTGTCAATATTTCCTTGAAAATTTTAGTTTCTATGGGTAGGAGATGAATATATACATCATTATTAATAAATGGAGTAATGAATATGTTTATTTTGACACACTCCATAACAATACTCCAATATCATGTTCATATTTCTAGGATACCACTTTAACATCTAGTCTTGTTAGAACATTTCATGTAATTTATTAATCGGGGAAAAATATATATAATTCGAGTAGAATCCAATATTCTTGTTTGATTCTCTCAATTCATAGAGAACTATGGACCTTCCCACACTATGTATAGAAAAATAAATAGTTGGATTAAAAACCTGATCAATATCGATAATGGTTTGATCATTGTTGTGGATATAAATCATTGAAAAATTTACTTGTACAACAACATAGGTGGTGTGTAACTAGTAATAAATTGTGGGATGAAGATAAGGGATATAAAAAATATAACTACAAAATAATATAACATGTGCAAATTTCACCCTGTTGTACTAACATATAAACAAATCTTGAACTTAAAATTTGATATCGCTCCAAAGTTGTGTTTCTTATCCTTTATATTCATCCTTAACATGGGGACCCATACCTATTAACATTATCATCCATCTCAGATCCATTCAATAGAATCATGGAAACCTTACCTCTTGATCTAAATAAGGCAACCATAAGGTTTAATTATTTCTTTTGATTTACCCCATAAATTTTATTTTCCCAATCCTTTAATTATGCAAATAAATCACCCTCATTTATGTATTTTCTCCCTATATATATTTTTTCGTGTACCAATAAAAATTTTAAATTTTTAAGGAATGGGAAAATCCTTTGCATCTTGGTAATATTTGTTACATCTATGTTGGATAAGTGTTAAAAGGAGTTTGCCATTTTGTATGATTTTTAAGCTTGGATTAGTAAAATCAGATTTATGAGGAATAACTGAAATAATGTTTTTATTCCCCATGTTTCTTTAAATTCTGGTAATCCCGCATTATTAATTAGATTAGAAATATCATACCTAGATGGAACATGTGGAACATATTCCTAGTATATTTGAGTGCCCCTCATTACTACCTTTCTCATACCCCTATTGAATCAAATAAGGCACCTCTAGATGGAACCTTTAGGAAGGTTTTATGGTTCTTTGAGTACCTCGCATGCCCGACATACCAAAACCCTCACTCCCTAACACAAAATTTTCCCCCTCTGTGGAACTAAGAGAATGATTCTCCCATTTAGATAATTCTCCTCTTCTATGCTTTTTATGTCATCAACATCCATAATCAGACAATTCAAATATTTTTACCCAAAAAAAAATAGTTCCCTTGGGGAATTCTTGAATTGTTTAAAAAAATTGATAGCATATGGTGAATTTCATGATGTAATATTAAACCACCCATCCAATATTATATTAACCATGTCCTATGTATTTTCTCCACATTTGTGAATTAGAGCTAGATCTATCCTATCAAGTTTTTCATTGCCTTAAACAAATTTCTTACTATTTGTCCCTCATTCCAAAACCATTTTAAAAAATTCAAATTGAATTTTTATTTTTGGGAGGGTGTCTTCATTCTCACTAAACATGTAAGTCATTTAATCACAATTTTCCCTACTTTGAAATTTTTTTCTTGTTTTGACGCCCTTCCTCCCTAGGCTATAAAATTTTCCTCTATGAACCTTTCCTTCCATATCAATGTTTCCAAGTTATTCACGATGGAGTTCCAATATGATAGGTATGGACACATTTATTCCCTAGAGAATTATGTACCTGAAATAGAAAACAATACCATAAAAAATGGATTTAAATGAATTTTGGGTAAGACTGTGAGATAAAACCCAACCATGTTCCCCCAAAGAAACCTAGACATTGGTCTAAAACATGATGAAGGATTTATTACTTTCGTGATTTTTTTTTCTTCTATCCTTGTATGTGCCTCATTTTTTTACCCACTAAGAAAAGAATTGAAATACCTGCAAGGTCAATTGATTACTTAATTTGATGCACACCGCATTAAGCTAGCCCTAGGCATTCCTACATTTTACAGCTCAAAATTCTTGACACTAGATGAATTATAAAAGATATTTAAATAACCCCAAATAAATATGAATTAAATATTTCTAATGCTAGGATAAAAATAAAAAATAAAGGACCATCTAAACCTCCAAATACTCTCTATAAAAGTGATGTCGTTGAAGAATTATCAAATATCATAACAATTCCTATAAGAGTGATAGGTATTCCCTCAATTGTGGAATTTCATGACTGGATGTGCATTTTCTTTAACTCAATTTGTGAAGCAAAGAAAACTCTTAATTGGGGGGAAACTATTTGTGAAAAACTTACCCAGTAAATGACCCATGTTTACCATAATACATCATTTCATATGAATTCTTATTTAATCTATACCATCATTTGAACTTATAGAATTTACATTTTCCTATGAAGTCATGGTTATATGAAAAAATTTCTCATTTATGATTTGTACACTAGAATTACCTATGATATTTTGAGAAAGCCACACCAAAATAATTATTAATTCCTTCACTAAGTTATTTGTCAGATTTCTAGAAGGGAACGTTACTAGTAGGGTCTCTCAAGAATATAAAAAAAGTATATTCGTTTATGGAAGCCTATTTATGTACTTTAATAAGTTTTCTTATATAAAAAAATGATTTGAAGGAGTCCCATACAATATTCCCATTTAATACAGTGACAATATCATTCTCATAAATATTTGTGGAGAAGTAGACCTTCCCCTCAGAACTTTTAGCTACAAGAAAGTATTTGGAATCTAATTTCCCATATCCTTGGGAAACTACACTTATATCTATTTTATTAATACATAGAACATTGAGAGAACCATATCTCCTTTCCACCTGTGCCCCTTCAAGAAGATGGCATTATTTAATGGTAATTTTTTTTCAGAAATAATCTTTCTCCTTATTATCTTCAAGTACCAACCAACAAAGATTATTTGTCTAATTGTGATGATGCATTCAAAGTAAGGAAGAGAACGTATGGTAGAATGTCTCTTGGACATATCCATGATTTCAAATTGTATAAGGTACATAAGGGAATGGCAAAGGACAATTATGATGTATTTACTCTATAATTTATTAATTTTAATTTAATATTACCCTCTCCCAAGCATTGATTATTTTTAGAAGGATAATTATTACCTTGATGTTCTCAATACTCATATCCTCTTCAAAACCAAAAATTGGCTAAATAAGAAATTATAATAGTTAAATGATTCCTAGTATGAAACCTCTTCTAAATAATTTTTGTCTTCCCCTATTTGAAAGGCACCTACTGCAAAAGTATATGAAAGAAATAATGAATCAAAAATAAGAAGGTGACATGAGGGGTGAGGTAGAATATAAATAAGGGAAATTTTAAACAACTAAAAAATTAGAAGAACAGAGACATGAAATTGAGAAAGAAATGAGTGAGAAGGAAGAAAGTGATAAATTGTAAGGTGAGTAAACATAAGAATTAGAAGAGCATGAATAATTAAGTGAAGAGGATGATGAAGATGAGTATGAATTTATTGAAGTGAAAAATAAGTATCTACAAAAGACATGTGATTTTATACCTAATTTGAATGGAAAAAGGGCCTATAATCCTCTTACTTCAACTTCCATGGCAGTTTGTACTTATAAATCTCTTCCTCCAACCTTTAAACTTACCTTAACCCATTTAGGAACATCTTCAATATAATATTTCTCTCGTGTTCATCGCATTTTTGATATAGAGAAAATAAAATATCACTCTAGGGTAAAATTTACTAATTATGATGTTTTGGTTGCACTCCTTAGTACATATCCCCCTCTTAAGAAGGATAAAACCCCTTCTTGTCTAGTTTTAGATGATTCATGACAAAATTTCATTAAATATTGTAAAATATAAAGGATATAATAATGATTGAGAGTTTTTTGTGGATAATTTTGAACTAAAAATGATATCTTAAGGAGGACTAACTCCTAAAGGTGATGTAAATAATCTAAGGGAATTAACCTATAAGGTTATTAAGAGGTTTGAAATGGGGAAATAAACTCAATAACATATTCAGGAACAACTTCACATCCTTTGCACCTATATAAAATCCTTCCTCTCTTCTGAGTGTACTCTATTAGACCCAACTCCCTTGGCTTCTGTTCTAGATCCTTTAGTAACAACATAAATTGATATTAAATAATTTATTGAGATACACAAGAAAACAATTTAGGTTAAGGCAACAAAATATTGGTTTTAGAATACTCACATCACATATCTAGAATTTAATGATGAATCATGTAAAACATATTACAATATCATTACAATATAAAAAAATATTATCTTAGGAGTTGAGAAAATTGAAAAGGATGTAAAAAATTTTGCTGACGCGATTCAAGATCTTCATATTATGTCCCTTACTAATGAAGAAATGTTCCTCATAGAATATTATTGATGATTCTAAGAAAAAATTATCTCATACATGGTCTCTTAGTGCTAAATGGAGAATGAATGTCCTTAAGGAATCTTCTACTGAAATCCACAATTTTATTCATAGGGGAGAATCATTAAAGTCTTGAATATTTCCTGATCTCGGAACCATCTTTTATGATTTCTTCACGGAAAACTCACTCGAGTGGAACTAGGAATATTAAATTAAAGAAAATTTTAAGATTATTATAAAGTAGGACTTGTACAAGACTAAGGATTTAAATAAAGATAAAATGGAGGAATTATCTAAGTTGAATAATGTAATAGTAGAATATTCAAAAGTATTATCTCTATAAGAAGGAATTATTTTAGAGATATAAAATTATCTAGGAATCTAGATGATCAATATTTCTAACACAATTGTACCAAAGGAAGCATAAATTTGAGTCATAGTGAAAAAATTTCAACTACATGTGTTTAAACTTAAAGTGTCGACTACTTAAATTCCTTCTTCCAACACTTAACATTGCTAATTGTTAAAAATTTTCATTGGCTTTATTTTTGCATAAAAATATTCAATTTAAAATTCATGTAAAATTTTACTTAAATAATTAAGACATTAGACACTTAATTAACAATTTTCTTGTTCGGGTAGTTATTTTCACCTCTTCTCTATAAAGAACTCTCTTTCAATTTTAAAGCGGTTAGATGTTGATAATTTCGATGTAAAATGATATTAATTTTTAATACAAAATAAAGATTATAATTTCCCTCTTGTTTTATATATCTTTCCTCCATATCTTTATATGTTATCTACACCATATACATGTTATGCATAATCAAAATTTGAGATCATCCTTGTTTTCTAAGAATCATTGCACTTTGATTCAATTTGTATAATTTTTAAAACAATGGTAATCATTTGTATGTAGATGTGTGTGTTCTTGATTTTATAATGACATTAAAAATTAAAATAAGACATATTTTCTTCTTATTTAAAAGTGAATTTCATACTCTCTTCCTTCATATAAACCTTTTCTTTCCTTAATTTTTTTCTTTGTATTCAAAATTATGAAATTACTTAATAGAACTAGGATCCTCATAAATATTTATTAAGTGTATATTTCTAAATATGTTAAGACTAATTTTAATTTGAATAAAGGAACCTCCTAATCAAATAGGGTGGATTGTTGTCCCTTATACTATTGAATAGATGCACACATGTAAATTTTTTAGCCAACAATTTTTCAGCGCTAGAACCATGGGGCACGTACGTGATTTTCAATAATCCCCACTGAATATTGTTCACAAAGACTACAGAGTAAATTTTCCAAGAGGAATTTTAAAAACATACATAGTTTAGATAAACTAGAGATTTGAGAGAAAAAGAAATTAAAAATCCTACTATCCAGTTTTAGTAACAAAATTATTTCATATTATATCCAAAAATAAGAGGAAAAGGAAAGAATGTTTTAGCACACCTCTAACTAAAAGGAAGTTTGTACGCATTTCTCAAGTAAGAACTACTAAAGCTTTGGTGTTGTTAGGGATCACACTTAAATAACAAACTAATTTCCCTACAATGGTTACATTAGTCCCCTTGGTGAGGAATATTGGGCCTCTAGCCTTATCCCAAACTCTTCATGATTTACCCTAATAAAGTTAAAATAACTTCCTAAATTTTAAAGGAGATGGAAAGGTTCATCCTAATGAAAATTGGGAAAAAATTTATGTCTTAGATGGGGTTGTTTGGGTCTCTAATGAAGATGTTTCAATTAGGATTTTTGTTGAGATTTTACAAGATAATGTAGTTGAATTGTTATATCATCTCCTTATTAATAGTATCACTATTTGGGATACAATTAAAAGTAGGTTTGATGATAGGTTCAATCTAGTAGAGGATTCCCATGCTTTTTTACAACTTTATCAGTTAAAGAATGAACCATATGAACCCAAGAGGGAATTTCTAACAATGCTTAACAGGATTGTTCATAATATTCTCATTGATGGTAGACTTATTATAGAAATCTTGAAATATGTCTTCATTAATTCTCATTTTGTTTAGGTAATTGTCCCATTGTGAAGAGCTAGATTACCAGACTTAAATACTAATGAAATCTATATATAAGAGTTGAGTATGATTTTATTATGTATGGAAAATTAAAAAAACCAACCAAATCTAAAGCTTCAATTTAATGTCCAACCAATTTTGACTAGTTTGTTCAAAAATTGGCTAATAATTTGATTTCTCTCAAGAAGAAAGTTTCTCAAAATACCCCACTCAAAGACATTATTAAGGAATTTTCCACCTACAAATCATCTACTTATATCTCATCCCAAGTTATCCATTAAATCTCTTCCTATTAAATTTCAAGACAATACGACTTGTTAGGTTCATGAAGAAGACAATAATGTGACTACAAATGAGATTAACGAGGTTCAGGAAGAACAAGATGAAGAAACCATTGAATCCAGTGAAGAATTAAAAATTGTCTCTATTAATTATGAGTCATAAGATGATGATTATGAAGACTAAGTAGAAAATTTGAATAAAGAGTCTTATGTAATGATGAGTATATGTAAATTGACTAAGAAGAAAAACACTATCCATCCAAAAAAGAAGGAAAAAGCAAAAGAAGCTCACAAATTCATATATTTGGTTGTGAAAATAGGATCTCCTATTCCTACTAATAAGGATATAAGTACTTATACATCTATACTACCCATGTTTGAAGCCTATATAACTTTGAATTGGATAAACATAAGGCTCATGTTGTATGTAGTTAACAAGATTTCTCTTCAGATATAATTGATCATATCAAGAAAACTAATATTTATATTAATAAAGTAGATCTTTACTAAAGCTATCCACAAGCCTTTTCCCAGGTTGCCAACTTATTTAATACTTAGTAATCTCAATTTCCTTCTCATTTTAAAGGAATTATACCTACTCTTAAGGCCCCATATCAAGAATTTTTTTGGCATCTAATCCTTCAACATAAGAGAAAATACAGCCTTTTTATGTAACCCTTTTAATAGTAGGATATAAATTGAGTAATTGAATCATTGATTTTGGTGCATCTGATAATGTTGTTCCTGTAAAATTGGGTCATGCATTAGGTCTGAGTCTTACATGGGAATTTGGTTCATGTTATTCTCATGGCAATTTTTCATCTATTGTAACTTCTTATAAGATCATTTATGGGGGTTAGTCTTGACCAAATATTGTTAAGGATGCATCCAAATGGGTTTCAAAATAGGAGGCTTGTAAGACACTTATGGGAAGGCTGTAATTGGAAACATTACCACTAAAACCAAGTTTAATTGAGGAACCATTCTATCAATGGGGACTTAATTTTATAAATACTCTTAATCCAAATTCCTTGCAAGAAACACCAATATTTTTAAAAAAATAAAATATTTTAGTAAGTGGGTAGAAGCAAAACCCAAGAAGATAAGAACTTATAAAGTTATCTCAGACTTCATGAAGGAAAACATCTTATTTATTTTTTGAGTATCTCGAATGAAATCTTGTTATAGATAATGATCCAAACTTGTCATATTATGAACTAATTTCATTTTTATATGGGTATGACATTTATTTTTCTCATTCTTCTTATTACTCACCCATAGGTAAATGGTGAAGCAAAGTCAACTAATTTTTGAACATGGTAATTATAATAAGTAATTTGGTTAATTAATTGAAAAAGAATTGGTAAAATAAGTTATATGAGGCCTTACTGGTGGATCATGTAACACCTAAAAGATTCATAAAAATTTCCCCATTTTAGTTTATATATGGAATGCATTTTAAGTTTCCAATAACACTTGAATTGCATGCCTTGCATTTTGCCAAAAACTATTAAAAATGATCAATTCAAGGATGCCTTTGAAAAAAAGATTGCGTACTTATTGAAACTTGAAGAAGAAACATTACATGTGGTTGACCATATTTCATCTCATCAATAAAAAATAAAGAACTTGTTTGACAAGAAGATAAGGTCTCCGATTTCCAAGTTAGATATCTTTTTCTATTTTATGACAAGTAAAGAGAGCTTCATGGAAATCATGGAAAGTTTTATTCTCTTTAGCTTGGTAATTTTCAGATTCAACACTTCTATGGTGAAAATATATATTTCATATCCTGTATGGATGGGATTCCCTTCCAATGACCATATAACAAACAATATATCAAGTTTTTTAAGTTTTGGGTGGGTTTTTATCCCTTGTACATAAGTTTTGTTTTTGGATTTGTTTTTTGATATTTTTCATTCATTCCCCTTGTTTTGGTTCTCTTCTATCTATATTTTGTATTTTTATCTATCGATAAGTAATTGGTTTAATGGACTTTGAGATTTTAGAGTTTATAATTTTTCATAGTTTGTACTTTGTGCAATCCAAGTCAAACACTAGAAAAACATAGTTTGTGCATGAACGGGTCAAAATTTGAATTTTTTTATTCATGGGTAAATCCTTTCCATGTTGGTCATATTTTCCATATATGTTAGATCACTGTTAAAATAAGTTATCAATTTTTTAGGATTATTAAGGTTGAATGGTAAAATTATCCTTTATGAGGAACTAGTGGAATAGCTCCATTATTCACCTATCCATCAAAATTCTTCTATTACCGCATTATTAGTTAGATCAGAGATATTGATTCTAGATGGAATGTGTGGAAATTATTCCCATGTTCCTTGAGTGCCCTACATTCTTGCCTTTCTCGCACCTCAATCTAACTGGATAAGTCTCCTCTTTATGTATCTTTAAAATATTTCCATGGTTATTTATGTTTCGTACATGCCCAACATTCCTGACACATTACCCCCAGTCAAAAAAGTCACCCCTCTGATAAAAAAATCAAAATTTTCTTACATTCACACTAAACTTCTCCTCTCCATTAATCATACTCTAATGTTAGGAAAAATTATCTGTCCAAAAATCTAACTTCCCTAAGGGACGAAGGAGAGAGAGTGGCATGAAAACAAAGTCTACATGTAAATGCGGTGAATACACCATGATTTAATAGGAGAGTGCGAGAATAGTATCCAATGTGTGATATTAACCCCTAAGAAGTCCATTTTAGTGCATATTTATGAAGGGGTGATAAAATATCTCTGCCCTATCCAATTTCTTAGCAGCTGCATTCACAACAATATTTCATGCACAAACAATGATCCATGCATCCCCTGTAATAGCATTAAAATATACACAATATGTTAGTTTGATTATTGAAAGCCTGTTTTCATGTGAGGAAGTGTTGAAGAATGTACTTCATCATAATTTTCCCTACTTTATAGGACTTTCCATAGTTTGATTCCCTTTCGCCGGGGTGTCAGGTTGCCGAGTCGGGCTTTCAAGCGTGAAAGGGTCCGGGGGCACTGTACCCTTAGATTTTTATTTATTTTTTGGGCCTTAAAATGTGCCCGATATATCCAGAAACATGATTTTCTCATATGGGTGGGATTTTTGACCCATAGGTTTATGGGACGGTTTTTGCCCATGGTTTTGATACCCATGGTTTTGTAAAAACTACTTAAGCAGTTGTCTATTTATATGGTTTTGTGCATATGGTAGATAGTAATGAAAAACATTGCATATGTGTTTTGAAGTTTGGGTGTGAATTTTGTAGAGTTTGTTGAGCATCAGCTCCAAACATATCTGGGTATTGTATTGAGAGAGTGGTGGCTTGTAATAAAATATGAGCAAGTGATTCTTCGTGGACGTAGCCCAAAATTGGGTGAACCACGTTAAATAATGTCTCTTTGTTTTGTGTTATTTTATTTTGCACTTTTATTTGAGATCTGTAATAATTTTATGCATATTAATTTCTACTGTTGTGATTCTATGAGGGATTATTCCACATTATTTTATATCATATTTCCTAACAATTTGTATCAGAGCCTGGTTTGGTTTGCTGAAGTGTTGAATCGTAGGGAAAGTTTTATCTTGAGTGGGAGTTATGGTAGATGATGGAAGATCTAGGGTTGATAAATTCAACGGGCATAATTTTAGTCTTTGGAAGATGCCGATGGAAGATTACCTTTATCAAAAGGATCTTTATACTATCCGCTGTCTGAGAAGGTGAACAAACCCTCGAGCATGACGGATGTAGAATGGGATTTTTTGGATAAGGAAGGCACTTGAAACAATCTGGTCGTGTCTTGCAGCTTCAGTATTATTTAATGTTTCAAAGGAAAATACTACAAAAGAACTGATGGATGCATTAGGGAAGTTGTATGAAAAACCATCTTGCCTCAAATAAGATATTTTTAATGAAAAAAGTTGTTTAATATGAAGATGTCTAAGAATGGTTCAATAGCAAATCATTTAAATGATTTTAATACGGTTGTAAATATGTTGGCTTCAGTTATAATAGAATTTGATGAAGAAGTTAGGGCTTTATTAGTTCTATGCTCTTTACCCTGAGAGTTGGAATAGCTTGGTAATGGCAGTAAGCAACTCAGTTCCAGTTAACTCAAAGTTGAAGTTTGAGGATGTTGTAGGGGTGATTCTAAGTGAGGAAATGTGAAGAAAAATATCGGGGGAATCTTCTACTTTAGGGAATGCTTTGACAATGGAAACTAGAGGGAGACAGAAGAATAGAGGAAGTCGTGGAAAATCAAAGGATCGGGCAAGGTCAAAATCCAAAAGCAATGATAGCATGCTGGCATTGTGGAAAGTCTAGGGCATGTAAAGAAATACTGTTGGGAGCTTCGGGACAAGAAGAAACAATAGGAAGAAAACAAGGAGGCAAATGTGGCAACGGGTAATGTATGTCAGTATGCTTTGATTCTTTCTTTGCACAATATTACTAAATCTTAGGTTTTAGATTTGGGGGCTTCTTTCCATGCTACTCCACATCAGGCATTATTTTATTGATTACGTTCAAGGAGATTTTGGGCATATTTTTCTTGGTGATGATGAGCCTTGCAGCATAGTTGGAAAAGGTTCTGTTTCAGGTTAAGATGCATAATGGGAATACTTGGCTATTGAATGATATCAGACATGTGCCTACATTAAGATGAAATTTGATATCGGCAGGGTAGTTGGGAAGTGATGGTTATACTGTGATATTTACAGCAGACTCTTAGAAGGTTACCAAGGGTGCTCTTATGGCATGGCAAGAGGTAAGAAGGTTGGAACCTTGTATTTAACCACTTATAGCACTAATGTTTGTAATCATATGTTGCTTTAGAAGTAGATACAACATTGTGGCACCATAGGCTCAGTCATATGAGCCATAAGGGCATGGAGATCATAAAGAAGGATTTTCCTAGATACACAAAAACAGGTTTGGAGTTATGTGAGGACTGCATATATGGAAAACAAAAGTGAGTAAGGTTTCTCAAGGTTGGACCTACAAAGAAAGAGAGTAAGTTAGAGCTGGTGCATTCTGATGTGTGGGGGCCAACTCAGGTATCATCTCTTAGGGGTTTAAGTTATTATGTTACTTTTATTGATGATGCAATAAGGAAATTTTGGGTTTATTGTATTAGAAACAAATATGATGTATTTGACACTTTTGTTAAATGGAAAGCCTTGGTAGAGAATGAAATAGGTCTTAAGCTAAAATGTCTCAGGTCAGATAATGGAGGGGAATATTGCAGCAATGAATTTTATGATTATTATTCTAAGAATGGAATTTCCATGGGAAAAGATACGGTTCCAGGAACTCCGCAGCAGAATGAGGTGTCAGAAAGGATGAACATAGATAATAATGGAATGTTCTAGGAGCATGAGGTTACATGCAGGATTGCCCTCTTTCTTTTTGGACAGAAGCGGTGAGACACATTTGTGTACTTGACTCAACAGAGGACCTTCAAGTTCCCTGGATGGAGGCATACCTGGGGAAGCTTGGTATGGTAAGAAAGTTGATTATTAATTTTTTAGAGTCTTTGGATGTGATGTGTTTGTCCATATAGAAAATGATGATAGGACCAAGCTAGAGGCTAAATAAGAAAAATGTACTTTCGTTGGTTATGGTGGTGATGACTTTGGATATAAATATTGGAGTATTGAGGACAAGAAAATCATTCGATGTAGGGATGTGGTCTTTAATGAGAAAGTCATGTATAAGCAGCAGTTGCAGGAAAATAGGGAAGAATCCAAGAAAGAATATACAGCAGTAGAGGATCCTCTGGATTGGAAAAGTGACACATGAATCAGTTCAAGAACCTCCTCAATAGGAACCCCAAACTCCTATATTGAGGAGGTCTTCTGGGTAGGGTAAGAAGAGAGCCTGAACATTTTTTCCTTCTTCTCTTTATTATTTTATTACTCACTGATAAGTGGAGAGCCATAGAGATTTGATGAAGCAATTTAGGTAAATGCTTGGAAGAAGTGGGAGCAAGCCATGGATGAGGAGCATAAGGCTCTCATGGAGAACCAGACATGGGATTTAGTGAAGTTACCCGACAGGTAAAAGAGCATTAAAGAATAAGTGGGTATTCAGATGCAAAGAGGAAGAAGGAGGCAAGAAAATTACAAGGCCCAGTTGGTGGTCAAGGGGTTGTAAAGAAAAAAGGTATAGATTTTTGATGAGAGTTTTTCTGTTGTAGTAAAAAATGACTTCTATTAGAACTATTGTACGAATAGTTTCAGCAGAAGACTTGCACTTAGAATAGCTTGATGTAAAGACTGCATTTCTCAATGGTGATTGGGAGGAAGAACTATATATGCAGCAACCAGAGGGCTATGAGGTCAAAGGTAAATAGGAGATGGGTGTGCAAACTGAAGAAGGATCTTGTATAGCTTGAAACAAGCTCCACGTCAATGGTATAAGAAATTTGATTGCTTCATGATGGAGCAAGGATATTGTTGTAAATATCTTCCCCCCGGGTAGATATAGACAAGTAGAAGAATATGGAAATTAAAGAAACTCAAGCCCAACATTTATTACGTCACTAACGATTATGGGCGAAGGTAGAAGGATGTCAACACAAAAAATGATGTGCCAAGGCAGAGGTTATGGCGCAGGTAGAAGGATGTCGACACCAAAAGGATGCGCCAAGGTGCAGGTAAAAGGCACACAACAAACGATCTCAACACGAAAAAGGATGTGCCAAGCCACAGGTTATGGCGTAGGTAGAAAGGATGTCAACAAAAAAAATGATGTGCCAAGGTGTAGGTAAAAGGCTCACAACAAAGGATGTCGACACGAAAAAGGATGCGCCAAGGCACAGGTTATGGTCCAGGTAGAAGGATTTCAACAATGAAAAAAGGATGTTGCCAAGGAACAGGTAAAAGGAACACAACAAAGGATGTCGACATGAAAAAGGATGTGCCAATATGCAGGTTATGGTGCAGGTAGAAGGATGTCGACATGAAAAAGGATGCGCCAAGGCACAGGTTATGGCACAGGTAGAAGGATGTCGACACGAAAAAGGATGCACCAAGGCGCAGGTAGAAAGGCACACAACAAAGGATGTTGACAACGAAAAAGGATGCACCAAAGCGCAGGTTTGGATATGTCGACAGGACTTTTTCAGCACCTATGGCGCATTTAATAGTATGTTGATGTGAGAATGGATGCACCCTGGCTGACAGGAAACAGACCCCTGACACATATATTCAAATGGTCATAACTTTTGACAGGGAGCTCGGATTTGTGTAAGGTTGGAATTTTTGGAAATCTTATGAGGTCCTCTATCCAAATACAACTGGATATATTTAATTGGGTGAGAACAAATTCTTAAAAATGAAAAATACAGTTCACCACTTTTTGGGTTTGCTAGGGTTCTCACCTACCACCATAAATGAGATGAATTAAATACACCCTGGAGGGTGGTGGGGTAGATTGGAATTCCTCTCTCTCTCTTTCTCTCTAATTCTTCCTATAAAATGATAAGAGGGTTCATGGAAATCATGGAAAGTTTTATTCTCTTTAGCTTGGTAATTTTCAGATTCAACACTTCTATGGTGAAAATATATATTTCATATCCTGTATGGATGGGATTCCCTTCCAATGACCATATAACAAACAATATATCAAGTTTTTTAAGTTTTGGGTGGGTTTTTATCCCTTGTACATAAGTTTTGTTTTTGGATTTGTTTTTTGATATTTTTCATTCATTCCCCTTGTTTTGGTTCTCTTCTATCTATATTTTGTATTTTTATCTATCGATAAGTAATTGGTTTAATGGACTTTGAGATTTTAGAGTTTATAATTTTTCATAGTTTGTACTTTGTGCAATCCAAGTCAAACACTAGAAAAACATAGTTTGTGCATGAACGGGTCAAAATTTGAATTTTTTTATTCATGGGTAAATCCTTTCCATGTTGGTCATATTTTCCATATATGTTAGATCACTGTTAAAATAAGTTATCAATTTTTTAGGATTATTAAGGTTGAATGGTAAAATTATCCTTTATGAGGAACTAGTGGAATAGCTCCATTATTCACCTATCCATCAAAATTCTTCTATTACCGCATTATTAGTTAGATCAGAGATATTGATTCTAGATGGAATGTGTGGAAATTATTCCCATGTTCCTTGAGTGCCCTACATTCTTGCCTTTCTCGCACCTCAATCTAACTGGATAAGTCTCCTCTTTATGTATCTTTAAAATATTTCCATGGTTATTTATGTTTCGTACATGCCCAACATTCCTGACACATTACCCCCAGTCAAAAAAGTCACCCCTCTGATAAAAAAATCAAAATTTTCTTACATTCACACTATTCTTCTCCTCTCCATTAATCAAACAAGTTAGGAATTTTATCCCCAAAAAGAAAAGTTCCCTCGGGCCATGCTTAAATTGGTATGGTACTTTAATGGTAAATGGGGAATTTAATGATTTAATAGTAACCCATGTTTCCATGAGTATATTAACCCTAAGATGTCCATTTTATCCATATTTATGAATTAGATATATCTCTGCCCTATCCAATTTATTATCACCTTACAAAGTTTTCATATCATTTCTCCATCATTTCTTGACCACATTAAAAATTAAATGTGTATTTTGATTATTGAAAGGGCGTATTCATTATAAAAAAAATTGTAATTTACTTCATCATAATTTTCCCTACTTTAAAGGAATTTTCTTTGTTTGATTCCCTTTCTCCTTGGTGTAAGGTTGTGGAGCATGCTTTCATGTGTGAAAGTGTTGAAGACTATACACTAAGAGTACTATAAATTTTTTGGGCCTTAAAATGTGCCTAATATATCGGGAAACATGATTTTCTCATATGAGCGAGATTTTGACCTATAGGTTTATGGGACAATTTTTACCCGTGGTTTTGGTACCCACATTTTGTAAAACTACTTAAGTAGTTATCTATTTATATGGTTTTATGCATATGATAGAAGTATGAAAAACATTGCAAATGTGCTTTGAATTCGGGTGTGAATTCTATAGAGCTTGTTGACCATAGCTCCAAACAGATCTGGGTATTGTATTGAGAGAGTGGTGGCTTGTAATAAAATCTGAGCAAGTGATTCTTGGTGGACATAGCCCAAAATTGGGTGAACCACGTTAAATATTGTCTCTTTGTGTAATGTTATTTTATTTTGCACTTTTATTTGAGATCTGTAATATTTTATGCTTATTAGTTTCTACTGTTGCGATTCTGTGACGGATTATTTCACATTATTTTATCTCTTATTCCCTAACAATTGGTATCAGAGCCTGGTTTGGTTTGCTAAAGTGTTGAATCGCAGGGAAAGTTTTATCTTGAGTGGGAGCTATGATAGATGATGGAAGATATAGGGTTGATAAATTCAACAGGCATAATTTTAGTCTTTGGAAGATGCAGATGGAAGATTACCTTTATCAGAAGAATCTTTATACTATGTTGTCTGAGAAGGTAAACAAACCCTCGAGCATGACAGATGTGGAATGGGATTTTCTAGAAAGGAAGGAACTTGGGACAATCTGGTTTTGTCTTGCATCTTTGGTATTATTTAATGTTTCAAAGGAAAAGACTACAAAAGAACTGATGGATGCATTAGGTAAGTTGTATGAAAAACCCCTTGCCTCTAATAAGATATTTTTAATGAAAAAATTGTTTAATATGAAGATGTCTGAGAATGGTTCAGTAGCAGATCATCTAAATAATTTTAATACGGTTGGAAATATGCTAGCTTCGGTTACAATAGAATTTGATGAAGAAGTTATGGCTTTATTAGTTCTGTGCTCTTTACCTGAGAGTTGGAATAGCCTGGTAATGGTGGTAAGAAACTCAGTTCCTGCTAACTTAAAGTTGAAGTTTGAGGATGTTGTAGGGGTGATTCTAAGCAACGAAATGTGAAGAAAAAGCTCGGGTGAATCTTCTACCTTAGGGAATGCTTTGACACTGGAAACTAGAGGGAGACAGAAGAATAGAAGAAACCATGGAAAATCAAAGGATCGAGCAAGGTCAAAATCTAAAAGAAATGTAGTATGCTAGCACTATAGAAAGTCTAGGCATGCAAAGAAGGACTGTTGGGAGCTTCAGGAAAATAAGAAACAATAGGAAGAAAACAAGGTGGCAAATGTTGCAATGGGTAATGTATGTCAGGATGCTTTGATTTTTTCTTTACACAATATCACTGAATCTTGGGTTTTAGATTTGGGGGCTTCTTTCCATGCTTCTCCACATCAACAATATTTTGTTGATTATGTTCAAGGAGATTTTGGGCATGTTTTTCTTAGTGATGATGAGCCTTGCAGCATAATTGGAAAAGGTTGTGTTTAAGTTAATATGCAGAATGGGAATACTTGGCGATTGAAGGATGTCAGAAATGTGCCTACATTAAGATGAAATTTAATATCGGCAGGGAAGTTGGGAAATGATGGTTATACTGAGATATTTATAGTGGACTCTTGGAAGGTTACCAATGGTGATCTTATGGCATCAAGAGGTAAGAAGGTTGGAACCTTGTATTTAACCACTTATAGCACTAATGTTTGTAATCTTGTTGCTTCAAAAGTAGATACAACATTGTGGAACTATAGCCTCGGTCATATGAGCCATAGGGCATGGAGATCATAAAGAAGGATTTTCCTAGATATACAGAAACATGTTTGGAGTTTTGTAAGGACTTCATATATGGGAAACAAAAGTGAGTAAGGTTTCTCAAGGTTGGACCTACAAAGAAAGAGAGTAAGTTAGAGCTGGTGCATTCTGATGTGTGGGTGCCAACTCAGGTATCATCTCTTTGGGGTTCAAGTTATTTTGTTTCTTTTATTGATGATGTAACAAGGAAAGTTTGGGTTTATTAAATTAGAAACAAATATGATGTATTTGAAACTTTTGTTAAATGGAAATCCTTGGTAGAGAATGAAACAGGTCTTAAGCTAAAATGTCTCAGGTCAGATAATAGAGGGGAGTATTGTAGCAATGAATTTGATGATTACTATTCTAATAATGGAATTTTCATGAAAAAGATAGTTCCAGGAACTCTGCAACATAATGGGGTATCAGAAAGGATGAATAAGATAATAATGGAACGTGCTAGGATCACGAGGTTACTTACAGGACTGCCTCTTTCTTTTTGGGCAGAAGTGGTGAGCACATTTGTGTACTTGATAAAAAGAGGACCCTCAAGTGCCTTGGATGGAGGCATACTTGAGGAGGCTTGGTATGGTAAGAGAGTTGATTATTTATTTCTTAGAGTCTTTGGATGTGAGGTGTTTGTTCATATAGATAAGGATGATAGGACCAAGATAGAGGCTAAGTAAGAAAAATGTACTTTAATTGTTTATGGTGGTGACAAATTTGGATATAAATCTTGGAGTATTAAGGACAAGAAAATAATTCGATCTAGGGATGTGGTCTTTAATGAGAAAGTCATGTATAAGTAGCAGTTGCAGGAAAATAGGGAATAATCCAAGAAAGAATATGTAGCAGTAGAGGATCTTCCAGATGGAAAACTGACACATGAATCAGTTCAAGAACCTCCTCAACAGGAACCCCAAACTCCTATATTGAGGAGGTCTTCTAGGGTAAGAAGAGAACCTGAAATTTTTTCTCCTTCTATTTATTATTTATTACTCACTAATAAGGGAGAGCCAGAGAGATTTGATGAAGCAATTTAGGTAAATGCTTGGAAGAAGTGGGAGCAAGCCATGGATGAGGAGCATAAGGCTCTCATGGAGAACCAGACATGGGATTTAGTGAAGTTACCCGAAGGTAAAAGAGCATTAAAGAATAAGTGGGTATTCAGATGCAAAGAGGAAGAAGGAGGCAAGAAAATATACAAGGCCCAGTTGGTGGTCAAGGGGTTTGTAAAGAAAAAAGGTATAGATTTTGATGAGATTTTTTCTCTTGTAGTAAAAATGACTTCTATTAGAACTATTGTACGAATAGTTTCAGCAGAAGACTTGCACTTAGAATAGCTTGATGTAAAGACTGCATTTCTCAATGGTGATTTGGAGGAAGAACTATATATGCAGCAACCAGAGGGCTATGAGGTCAAAGGTAAATAGGAGATGGTGTGCAAACTGAAGAAGATCTTGTATAGCTTGAAACAAGCTCCACGTCAATGGTATAAGAAATTTGATTGCTTCATGATGGAGCAAGGATATTGTTGTAAATATCTTCCCCCCGGGTATATATAGACAAGTAGAAGAATATGGAAATTAAAGAAACTCAAAGCCCAATATTTATTACGTCACTAACGATTATGGCGTAGGTAGAAGGATGTCAACACAAAAAATGATGTGCCAAGGCATAGGTTATGGCGCAGGTAGAAGGATGTCGACACCAAAAAGGATGTGCCAAGGTGCAGGTAAAAGGCACACAACAAACGATCTCAACACGAAAAAGGATGTGCCAAGCCACAGGTTATGGCGTAGGTAGAAGGATGTCAACAAAAAAAATGATGTGCCAAGGTGTAGGTAAAAGGCTCACAACAAAGGATGTCGACACGAAAAAGGATGCGCCAAGGCACAGGTTATGGTCCAGGTAGAAGGATTTCAACATGAAAAAGGATGTGCCAAGGAACAGGTAAAAGGAACACAACAAAGGATGTCGACATGAAAAAGGATGTGCCAAGATGCAGGTTATGGTGCAGGTAGAAGGATGTCGACATGAAAAAGGATGCGCCAAGGCACAGGTTATGGCACAGGTAGAAGGATGTCGACACGAAAAAGGATGCACCAAGGCGCAGGTAAAAGGCACACAACAAAGGATGTTGACACGAAAAAGGATGCACCAAAGTGCAGGTTTGGATATGTCGACAGGACTTTTTCAGCACCTATGGCGCATTTAATAGTATGTTGATGTGAGAATGGATGCACCCTGGCTGACAGGAAACAGACCCTGACACATATATTCAAATGGTCATAACTTTTGACAGGGAGCTCGGATTTGTGTAAGGTTGGAATTTTTGGAAATCTTATGAGGTCCTCTATCCAAATACAACTGGATATATTTAATTGGGTGAGAACAAATTCTTAAAAATGAAAAATACAGTTCACCACTTTTTGGGTTTGCTAGGGTTCTCACCTACCACCATAATGAGATGAATTAAATACACCCTGGAGGTGGTTGGGGTAGATTTGGAATTCCTCTCTCTTTTCTCTCTCATTCTTCCTATAAATTATAAGGAGGGGCTTCTTTCTAAAGGTTAGACATTCTTGTTTTGCCCATCCCTTCTTCCCTTTGGGAGGTGAATTTGTGGAGTTCAAACCTCCCATCTAAAATTGTGATGCAACTTTGCCTCTTAGCATTTTGGTAGTGTATTGTATCAACCTTTGGAGAAAATAATGCATGTATGTGGATGATTCTCAACCCTCTCTGTGTTCATTTGCATCTACCTGATCTTTCACTACAAATCTTGTTATTTGTGCATGATCTTGCATTACACTTTAATGGTTTGTTTTTATTGGCAAGACAAATGTTTCTTCATTCCTTGGTGCGTCACCTTTGCTAGTTTAGGTTTATTTTTATGCATCTTCTTACCTTGTCTCCTTAGCAAGTTAAATTAGGTTTTGAGTAAAAAACCCTCTACATTTTTATGTGTGCATCTGAACAGAGGAATAGGAACCGGCCTTCATCCAGAGAGCTTTCCTGATTCACAAGTTCCCACACTTGGGAAAAGCTCCATGTTATGCAGTCGCAATTAGATTCTCAACCCATCGAGTTGAAGACATTCAGGGGTGCTATGATTTTCCATCAACAGTTTTGGCATGCCCAGTGGGACCAAGAGGTCATTCCACAAGATTTGAAGGAATTTTCAAGAAATTTGGAGTTATAAATTACATGTTTTATAATTTCATATTTTTTCACCTTCCAGGCTGAAATATGAAATTGATTTTCAAGGGCTTAACTTGCTCAAAAAAAGTCAAAATCTAACCAATTGATAGATCGGGGGATAATCTTCAAAAGGGTATTATTAGATTTTTTAGATTTTCATTTTCAAAATTTCATGGTTTTTAGTATTTCAAGTTTTCGTAGGTGTTGAGCATGTCCCAAGTTCCGACACAGTGCATTTCAGGTTTTGAAAGTTGCCTTGCATGACCTTAGTATCACCCATACCTTTCAGGGATTAGTAACTGCACAACAATACCCGATAACTGAATTGAAGAACTGTATCTTTCGGGTCCTTCAAAGTTTTAAATTCTATTTTTAATATTGTCAGGTTTGGTGTGTAACTTGGCAGATCTAGCATTTTCAGGATCATTCTCTAACACATTTGGTGACTCTGAAGGGATAGAATTCAATGGTGTAGCAACAAAATTTTCCCAGGCACATGAGAAGAATTTGAACTAGGTCTTATACTCAAGAAGAGGGGCTATTTGTTCACTTACAACTATCACCAGGCAGAGGAAGGAGAGGAAGTGGACCATGAAGATCACCATCTCCACCTAACCAGACCTTTTCTACACCTCCACCTGGTAGAACTTTTCTCACATCAACCAGAGTTCTTAGGCCAATCATAATGGCACATCTACCACCGAATCCCTTTGTCAATTTCACTGGAAGCAGCCCGCATGACCTAAGTATCACCCATACCTTTCGGTGATTAGTAACTGTACAACAATACCCGATAACCAAATTGAAGAACTGTATCTTTCGAGTCCTTCAAAGTTTTAAATTCTATTTTTAATGTTGTCAAGTTTGGTGTGTAACTTGGTAGATCTAGCATTTTCAGGATCATTCTCTAACACATCTTGTGACTCCAAAGGGATAGAATTCAGTAGTGTAGCAAAAAAAGTTGCCCAGGCACATGAGAAGAATTCGAACAAGGTCTTATACTCGAGAAGAGGGGCTATTTGTTCACTTGCAACTATCACCAAGCATAGTAAGGAGAGGAAGAGGAGCACGAAGATCACCATCTCCACCTAACCAGACCTTGTCTACACCTCCACCTGGTAGACCTTTTCTCGCATCAACCAAAGTTATTATGCCAATCATAATGGCACATCTACCACCAAATCCCTTTGTCAATTTCATTGGTAACAACCCACTTTCCCTCAATGCACAAAATCTAGTTCCAATTGCAGCATTGAAGAACATTCCACTTTTCACTAGAGAAAATCATACCACTCCTGGTGATCATGTCAAAGACATTGCTAATGTTTGTGCAATCCATGAGATAAATGAAATGGATGTTGTTGTCAAATTGTTGTCATCTTCGTTCAAAGGGAAGGCATTGCAATGGTTTAGGAGCCTTGGAGCTAGTTCTATCCAAAATTGGAATCAGTTATGCATAGTTCTCCATGAGCAGTTTGGGGAAAAGGGAGACAATGTGTCTCTACTTGAACAATTGACAACTATCAAGAGAGCTCCCAATGAGCAGCTGACTGACTTCAACTTTAGATTTCAAAGGTTTTGGGATAGGATTCCAGTGGCCCTTAGGCCAACAGCTGAAGGTGCTTTTCTATATTATCTTAAAGCTTTGAATTCTGATATTTCTATGTTAATTCAATCTATGGGAGGCACAACCTTACTTATTGCTTATAGCATTGCTATTAGGGCTGGAAACTATATTATTCAAGCTGGTAAGCTGGATCCTAGGGCTCCCATGCCCTTGTATGCAAACTTAGAAAATCCAAGCACTAGTCAAGCACCCACTTTGGCTCCTATTCCCACTCCTAGAAATCAAAGTTCAAATGAAACTTCTACTTCATCCTCTAGCGCTTCAAACGAACTCTAAGAGGTCATGAAACAATTGCAAAATTTGGGAAATGAGCTGGTTACACTCAAAATGCAGCAGACCCAAAGCTTTAGACCTTCTTATCAGCCTCAAGCTCAACCTAATAGGCAACCATACGAGCCCAATAGGCCACCCAATCCAACTACAAATCAAATCCACGTAAGGCCTCCCGCTAATAGATCATTTTAGCCCTATAACCCCAATGTTGCATCTTCTTCTAAAGTAGTAGTGCCAATGCAAAAAAACATAGCTCAAGAGTATGATTGGTGTTTCCCATATAATGAACCTCACAACCAATCTATGTGCTTCAATGGTGCTTTGAACCAAGCCTTGATGGTGACCACTACTGGCATAGAGGGTGAAGTGAGTCAAGAAACAAATCAGCAACAAGGGACATCTCAACAAAACACAACTCCAAATGATACTGCACTTGTGAATTGGTAAGCTGAGGATTTTTGTGGCATGAATCAAAAAAATTCTCAGAGTGCGGAAGCTAACACAAGATCAAAGAAGAGGAATATTGGTGAAGGGAAATCATTGGCTCCAAGTGATCTACAACCTTCCATCACTCCACAAGGTTTCAGTAAGCAAAATACAACTCCAAACATGCAAGGACAGCCCAAACCACCTTCTAAACCAAATCAAATGCCATCTGTTGCTGCCAATGTGCAAGAAAGGAATGTGCAGCCTAAAGGACAACAAAGAGATCTTTCATCCCCATTTAGCATCATTGATCAAATGAAGAAGACAAATGTGAATATATCAATGTGGGAATCTTTATCCATCCCAGGCCAAAGAGATCTTCTACAATCTGCCATGAAGAATTGGTAAACTTCAAACCAGTAGGTCCATATACAAGAGAATATCCTCATAAATGCTGCTCAACCTGAAGGGGATCATGGAGGAAAACAAGGTAAAATTTTGAAACCCCCTCCATTCTATGTTTCATTAATCATTGGGGATAAACTAGTACACAATTACATGATTGATTTTGGGGCAAGTAGTTTTGTCATGCCCAAGCGAATAGCTTATCAACTGGGTCTCCAATATGAAGTCATATCTAAAGGGGTAGTGCAATTAGATGGGACAGCAGTAGCAATAGTGGGAGTGATTAAAGGTTTGAATCTTATCTTGCATGCATGCCCGAATGTTACCGTTTTGCAAGATGTGTCAGTAATATATTTTCCACCACTCTTTGCCCTATGCTTATCAAGGGATTTCATAGCTAGAATTGGAGGCTACTTGTCTGCTGACTGGTCACACATGTTATTCAGAACAAGATATGGTACTAAGGTCACAATCAGATCCGAACCAATTGCAAACTTCCATATTGAGCCTCATGCTCCAAGCCAAATCAATGCCAACTGTTCAGCATTTGATCAAGAAGATTATCCAAGCATAGATGAAGCTAACACCAAAATTGAAAGCATCCAGATTTGACTCTTGATGAATGGGTAAGCAAGGTACATGCTTTTGATCCCTACCAAGAAGTAGAAGAATCTGAGCTAGGAGTCTATTGCATACATGAAGAAAACCAGCCTATTCCTAGCATCACCAAACTAGACCATAAGGATGAGAATGAGGTATGGTAGTTATTTTTCGATGGATCAAGGAGTAGGCAAGGTGTAGGAGGAGGAGTTATGCTTGTTTAACCTCAAGGCATCAAATATTATTCAGCTTTCTGTTTCCAGTTTTCCTATTCAAACAACACAGCTGAATATGAGGCCTTGATTCATGGACTTTATTGAGCTCAGAAAAAGGGCATAGAGAACTTGCAGGTGTTCAGGGATAGTGAGCTAATCGTCAACCAAGTTAGGGGACAACATGCTACAAAGAATGACCTGCTAAGCAACTACAAGAATAGGGTATGTGACCTCATTGAGGATTTCGAAGCTTTCAACATCGTGTCCATACCCAGGAAGAAAAATGAAGCTGCAGATAGGCTCACAGTAGTTGGAGCAACGTTTGATGTGGTTGACAACATTAGAAGCAGAAAAACACAACCACATATGCATGTGATTGTGAGGCCAGTAGTTCTAGATAATAACACAAGATGGCAAGTTTTTGAGAACAATCAACAAATCATCAATTTTTTACAAGAGGAGGCTGAATTCTCAGCTAGGAATCAGGACAGACTAGAGCAACAATACGGGGATCAAGTAGTGCAGCTATGGGAAAACAAGCTTCCTAAGGTTTTAGTAACGTTGGAGTCTATATTCAACCCTAACAACCAGTTCCGAAAGGAAAAGGCTAACATATAGGTCAAAAGAGAAGATTTAAAGCCAATTCTGATTAGGGAAGGAAAAACACTTCAAATTGGTAAAGTGGCCATTGAGCAGGAGAAATCATATTTGATACAGCTTTGCCAAGAATTTCCAGATATCTTCACTTGGAGCTATGAAGACTTGAGAGGATTCAATCCGAAGTTGGCACAACATACCATAGAATTGGACCCAGATGCTAAGCCCATCAGGCAGAAGCAGAGACCAGTCAACCCTCACATTGAGTCTCTAATGAAGAAAGAGCTAAATAAGCTAATAGAGGCAAACAATATATTCCTGATCAAGCACTCAAGATGGGTTGCAAACTTGGTTCCGATCAGGAAGAAGAGTGGATAAATTAGGTTGTGTGTGGACTTCCGAGACCTCAACAGGGCATCTATCAAAGACCATTACCCACTTCCTTCAATGGAACAAATATTGCAAGTGGTATCCAGTTCAGAGAGATTCTCTCTCCTAGATAGCTACTCAGGGTATAATCAGATAATGGTGAAAGAAGATGACCAGTTCAAGATGAATTTCACCACCAAATGGGGCACCTATGCCTACAAAAAGATGCCATTTGGGATATCAAATGCTGGAGCCACTTTCCAAAGGGCAATGGATATGGCATTCAATGGATTGATCAACAAAATAGTTCTAATATATCTTGATGACATCACTGTATTCTCCAAAAATGTAGTGGATCACCTCTTTCATTTGAAGTAGGTATTTCAGAGGTGTAGAAGATTTGGGGTATCATTGAATCCCAAAAAATGCATATTCTTGGCTCACGAAGGAAAACTTCTAGGCCATATTGTTTCAAAGGAGGGATTGACGATTGAACCAGAAAGAGTTGAAGCAATTTGAGTGTTGCCATTGCCAAGTCATAAGAAGGATCTTCAAAGCCTCTTGGGAAGGATCAATTTTGTCCGCAAGTTTTTTCCAAACTTTGCAACTCTCGTAAAGCCAATAACGCTGATGTTGAAAAAGAGCATGACATTTAAGTGGACATTTGAAGGAAAGGCAAGTTTTGAGGCAATAAAAGAGGCTATATCTCAAGCTCTGACTCTCGTCAATCCATACTTCTCCAAGGATTTCATGCTATATGCCTTTCATGGTGGAGACACAATTTATGCAATCCTGGTACAGAAAAACAAAGAATTATTAGAACAACCAAGTGTTTCTTCAGTCAAGGCTTGGAGGAATACGAAACTAGGTACTCTTTCATTGAAAAGCATGTCCTTGCAGTCATCAAGAGCTTAAAGAAATTCAAGCACCTAGTCTCAAACAATAAGATCCAATTATTGGTCTCTCATGTGGGATTCAAGGACTTCCTTCTAAACAAGGATCTGAATGAGAAACGTGTAGGATGGATCACTCGTGTCATGTAATATGACATCGAAATTAAGGTCACTAAGCTAGTACATGGAAAAGGAATATGTGAACAACTAGCTTCGAATCGAAAAGTTGAAGCAGGTGATCAAAAAGAGACTGCCTTGGTACTGCAAGATGGTCAAGAACAAGAAAATGATGATGTGGCCACTCCTTGCTGGACTCAGAATATGATACACTTCCTACAAGTAGGCCTATGCCCTCAGGAAATGAGCAAAGAAAAAAGGAGATACTTCAAATTACAAGCCATTCCATATGTGCTTGTTGATGGTGTTTTTTTTAAAAAATACATCAATCGAGTTCTATTGAGGTCCATTGGGACAGGTCAAATTGAGAGGGTGTTACAATATTTTCACGATGGATATTCCTAAGGACATTTCACCCCACGAGTAACATCTCTCAAGATAATGAAGGCAGGGTATTATTAGTCGACGGTGTTCAAGGACTGCTATACATGGCTAAGAAAGTGCAAGAAATGTGCACTCTTCACAGGAAAAGAAAGACTAGTAGCACTTCCATTGCACCCAATTTTTGTTAACGGGCCAGTTATGCAATGGGGATTGGACTTCATCGGGCTCATCAATCCAAACTCAAGCCAAGGCCACAATTGGATTCTCGTGGCAATAGAATATTTTACCAAGTGGACTGAAGCAGTAGCGCTCAAAGAAGCAAATGAGTCTAACATACTAGACTTTTATGAAGGAATAGTGACCAAGTTCGGTGTTCCAACCAATACATATCAGACAATGCATTGGCATTCATAGGTTCCAAGATTACAGAATGGGCTGTCAATAATGGAATCTATTTGAGCACCTCTTCAAATTATTACCTGTTGGGTAATGGACAGGCGGAGTCCACGAACAAGAATTTACTAAGAATCATCAAAAGAACTCTAGATGAAAATCAAATAACATGGCATACCAAGCTAAAATCAACGTTATGGGCCGATAGAATAACACTAAAGAGGTCTACAGGTAATTCCCCTTACAAGTTGGTCTATGGGAAAGAAGCAGTATTTCCTATATCATTAGAATTGCCTACATTAGAGCTCATGAAACAATTAGAGTTGGCTGATTTTGAACCAATGGAGGCCAGGTATGCAGAGTTGATGGAATTGGAGGAAATTAGAGAGCATACAGTTCAAATGATTGAGAAAGATCAGGCCTTAGTAGAAAGATGGTTTGATAAGAAGGCAAGAGCAAAGACCTTCCAGGAAGGGGACCTAGTTCTGAAATGGGATGCAGATCAGGCAAAACCAAGAAGGCATTCCAAGTTTGATGCCATTTGGAGTGGCCCCTACATGGTCACGGGATGTAAAATTAGTAATGGATTCCAATTGTCTACATTGGATGGAGAAGAACTCTCGTTTCCGGTTAACGAAATCTACCTTAAACATTGGTACTAAAAGGAAAAGGTTTACCCTTGTAAATATTAGATTAGTTTTCAATTCCTCTAAGTGTGTATGCACATTGTCTTGTTGTAGTTAGGTTTCAATTTCCCTAAGTGATCCGACATAGGTTTTGTTGCTCTCAGGTTGAATTTCTACAGTTCAAAGTGCTGTCGGAGAAGGAGTTACAGTATCAGGCTCATGATCAAATATCAGGTTGATTTCAGGTATTACTTATTATCCATGCCCAATGGATTGCTAAAAGGCCACTGATCTTCTACCTAGCAGGAAGGTGATCCCGTTGAGTCACCAAATTTTTGTAAATATATTCCCCCCGAGTAGATATAGACAAGACGAAGAATATGGAAATCAAAGAAACTCAAAGCCAAATATATATTTCGTCACTAACAACTATGGTGTAGGTAGAAGGATGTCAAAATGAAAAAGGATGTGCCAAGGTGCAGGTTATGGCGTAGGTAGAAGGATGTCGACACGAAAAAGGATGCGCCAAGGCGCAAGTAAAAGGTGCACAACAAAGGGTGTCGACACGAAAAAGGATGCGCCAAGGCACAGGTTATGGCACAGGAAGAAGGATGTCAACACAAAAAAGGATGTGCCAAGGCGTAGGTAAAAGTCACACAACAAAGGATGTCGACACGAAAAAGGATGCACCAAGGTGCAGGTTATGGCGCATGTAGAAGGATGTCGACATGAAAAAGGATGTGCCAAGGCACAGGTAAAAGGCACACAACAAAGGATGTCGACATGAAAAAGGATATGCCAAGGCATAGGTTATGGCACAGGTTGAAGGATTTCAACATGAAAAACGATGCGCTAAGGCGCAGGTTATGGCGCAAGTAGAAGGATGTCGACACAAAAGAGGATGCACCAAGGCGCAGGTAGAAGATGCACAATAAAGGATGTCGACACAAAAAAGGATGTGCCAAGGTGCAGGTTTGGATATATTGACAAGATATTTTCAGCACCTATGCTGCATTTAATAGTATGTTGATGTGAGGATGGATGCGCCCTGGCGCACCTTCAGGAGGCGCAACATTTTTTGTGCTGACAGGAAACAGAACTTGATGTAGATATTCAGATGGCCATAACTTTTGACAGGGAGCTTAGATTTGTGCAAGGTTGGAATTTTTGGAAAGATTACGAGGTCCTCTATCCAACTAAAATTGGATGTATTTAATTGGGTGAGAAAAAATTCTTAAAAATTAAAAATAAAGTTCGCCACTTTTTGGGTTTGCTAGGGTTCTCACCTACCACCATAATGAGATGAATTAAATGTAACCTGGAGGTGGTTGGGGTATATTTTGAATTCCTCTCTCTTTTCTCTCTCATTCTTCCTATAAATTTTAAGGAGGGGCTTCTTTATAAAGTTTGGACATTCTTGTTTTTCCCCGCCCTTCTTCCCTTTGGCAGGTGAATTTGTGGAGTTCAAACCTCCCATCTAAAACTGTGATGCAACTTTGCCTCTTGGAATTTTGGTAGTGTATTGTACCAACCTTTGGAGCAAATAATGCATGTCTGTGGATGATTCTCAACCCTCTCTATGTTCATTTGCATTCTCCTGATCTTTCTCTGCAAATATGGTTATCTGTGTATGATCTTGCATTACATTTTAATGGTTTGTGTTTATTGGCGAGTCAGATGTTTCTTCATTCCTTAGTGCATCACCTTTGTTAGTTTAGGTTTATTTTTATGCATCTTCTTACCCTGTCTCCTTAGCAAGTTAAATTAGGTTTTGAGTAAAAAACCCTCTTCATTTTTATGTGTGCATCTAAACAGAGGAATAGGAACCGACCTTCATCCAGAGAGCTTTCCTGATTCACAAGGTTCCACACTTGGGAAAAGCTCCATGTTATGCAATCACACTGAGAATCTCAACCCATCAAGTTGCAGACATTCAGGGGTGATGTGATTCGCCATCAACAGTTATATTAGATGTCATTCTAACCATTGCATGTATCCAAATAAATTTGAGGATGGCAGTTATATTATCTTGTGTTTGTATGTGGATGACATGTTGGTTGTAGGTAAAAACATGTATAAAATAAAAGTACTCAAGAAGCAGCTAAGTGAATCCTTTGTTATGAAGGATTTGGGGGCATCTAAAAAAATCCTTGGTATGAGGATATCTAAGGATAGGAAGGAATGAAAGTTGACTTTATCTTAGGAAGAGAACATTAAGAAAGTTTTGGAGAGGTTTAGTATGAAGGATGTTAAACCAGTTGGGACTCCTTTGGCAGGCCGTTTCAAGTTATCAAAGGAGCAGTGTCTTAAGACAGAGCAAGAGAGAAACCAAATGTCTAAGGTACCTTACTCATCAGTAACTGGTAGTTTGATATATGCCATGGTGTGTTCCAGGCCTGATATTGCCCATGTAGTGGGAGCGGTGAGTAGATTTATGAGTGATCCAGGCATAGATCACTGGCATGCAGTAAAGTGGATCCTTCAGTATTTGAGAGGGACCATGGGGATAGTTTTCTACTACAGTGAATCATACGCCACTTTATGTGGCTATGTAGATTCAGATATGGTTGGAGATGTAGACAACAAGAGGAGCACGACAGGTCATGTTTACACTATTGGTGGGACAGCAGTGAGATGGATTTCACAACTACAGAATCTAGTGGCTTTTTCAACCACAGAGGCTGAGTATGTTGTTTCCACAGAGACAAGCAAAGAAATGATTTTGTTACAACAATTTCGTAAGGATTTGGGGCATAATTAGAAGGAAGGAAAGCT
Organism: Taxus chinensis; assembly: GCA_019776745.2. Taxonomy (NCBI): domain Eukaryota; kingdom Viridiplantae; phylum Streptophyta; class Pinopsida; order Cupressales; family Taxaceae; genus Taxus; species Taxus chinensis. The sequence goes on from CM034149.1 coordinate 809,336,363, forward strand.
ACATAGTGATAGTAAGAGTGTTATACACCTAGCTAAGAACTCTGCCTTCCACTCTAGGACAAAGCATATACATTTAAGGTACCATTTCACTAGGACAAATTTGGAGGAAGAGAAGTTAAAGATGGAGAAGATCCATACCAGTCAAAATCCTACAGACATGATGAACAAGGTGGTCACAAGGGAAAAATTGAAGTTGTGTTTTGCTTTGGTTGGTCTTCACGAAAACTAGTGAAGGGTTGAGAATCTTTCTTAGAGTAAAACTTGTCTCCAAGTGGGATATTGTTAGGTTATGGAGCCTATTTTCATGTGTGACAATGTTGAAGAATGTACCCTAAGAGTACTGTACGCTTTTCATGTATAGTTTTTTGGGCCTTAAAACATGCCTGATATATCAAGAAACGTGATTTTCTCATATGGGCAGGATTTTCACACATAGGTTTATGGGGTGGTTTTTTCCCATGGTTTTAATACCGATGGTTTTGTAAAACTGCTTAAGTAGTTGTCTATTTATAAGGTTTTATGCATATGATAGAAGTATGAAAAACATTGCAGATGTGCTTTGAATTTGGGTGTGAATTCTATAGAGTTTTTTGAGCATAGCTCCAAACAGATCTGGGTATTGTATTGAGAGAGTGTTGGCTTCTAATAAAATTTGAGCAAGTGATTATTGATGGACATAGCCCAAATTGAGTGAACCACGTTAAATATTATCTCTTTGTGTTGTGTTATTTTATTCTGAACTTTTATTTGAGATTTGTAATATTTTTTGCATATTAGTTTCTAGTGTTGCGATTTTGTAAGGGATTTTCCGCATATTTTATCTCTTATTCCCTAAAACCTGGGTTGTCAAATTTTCTTATAAGAACCTTTTCTTCCCTATCATAGTTTCCAAGCTAGTCGAGATGAAGTTCTCGTATGTGCGGTATGATCAAGTTTCTTCCCTTCAGACTTATGTACTTAAAATAGGAGACTGTGACATCAAACATATGGATTTAATTGTTTTATAGGAAATAATGGAAGATAAAAACCCAAAACCAATGGCCTAAATAATATTAGGTAGTGCTCTAGCCCATGTTGGTGGCTTTCCTACTTATATGCAATGTTTTGGTACTATCGTGGCATTTTCCTCATTTTTTGACCCATAAACCAAGAACTTGAAAGACTTGCAAGGTCAGTTGATTTCTCAATTGGATGTACACCACATTAGTCTAGCGCCTGACATTCTTAATTCTGAAAACTCAAAAATCCCGACTCTGGATGAATAAAAAAAGGAGTTTAAATCAAATGAAATTAAATATCTTTCAATGATTTCCAATTATTGGATAAAAATGAATAATAAAATACCTTATAAATTTCCAAAGGTTCCACACAGTAGTTACATCATTCAATAATTTTTTTATATTATAATGATTCCTGTAAAAGTGATGGGTCTTCCCTCAACTATGGAATTCAAATACTGGATGGATATTTTTGTTAACTTAATCTGTGAAGGAAAGAAAACTCTTAATTAGGGGGAAATATTTTGTGATAAACTTACCCATCTACTGACCCTTTTTCACCAAAATATATCCTTTTATATGACTTCTTATTTGATCTATACCATTTCTTGATATATAATCTAGATTGGCCAATCAAGTCATGGTTGTAGAAAAATTCTTCCCATTTATGAGTTCTACACCTAATTGACCTATGAGAATAAAAAAATACACTATAACAGGGTTAATGATGCCTTCACTATAATCCTGATCAAATTGGTGGGAAGGAATGTCATTAGAAGGGTTTCTCAAGAATCTAAATAATTATATCCATTTATTTAAGCTTGTTTATGCAATTCAAGAAGTTTTCATCTATCATAAAAACATGGTTTTAAGGAGTCATATTCAAGCTCCAAATTTATAGAAATGAAAATATTATTCTAATTGAGCTTATCAGATAATTGTACCTTCTCCATAGAACTTTTAGGGAAAGTAAAGTAAATTTTCTTTATGATTTCTCATATCCATGGGAAAATACACTTGTAGGTATTTTCTTGATGGACAAAAATTTGAGAGAACCATCTCTATGTTCCAAATACACACCTTCTAGAAGAGGACATCAATTGATTTCAAATCTTCATCAACATTAAAATTCATATTTAGTGTCTTCACATTCCTACAAGTGAAGATTATTGCGTTGAATGTGATGATGAGTTTTAAGTAAGGGAGAAAATGTATGGGAGAATGTACCTTCAATAGATATAATATTTTAAATTGTATAAGATACCAAAGGGCATGGTTGAGTAAAATTATGATCTCGTTTCTCTATATATTTTTTATTTTATTCAATATTCTTCTATCTCAATTATTGATTGGTCCCTAAAGGATAAGTATAACCTTGATGATCTTAATGCTCCTATCCTCTTTATAACCAAGAATTGGTTTGATAAGAAATTATCAGAGTTAAATTCTACATAGTGGACATGATCTTCTACAAAAATTGTCCTTCCCTAACTCAACAAGAACCTAGTACCAAATTATGTGCACTTAAATATGAATCAGAAAAAGAAGGTGATAAGAGCGATGCGGTACAATAGAAAGAAGGGAAAGTTGAACTATTTGAACAAGGAGAAGAATGGGGACAAGAAATTCAGAAAGGATGGAGTTATGAAATTTTTTGTTGTGAATATTCGTTAATTCGCGAATGTTCCATATTTAAAAAATTTGAAATTAGTGATTTTTTAGGGTAGGAGTTAGGACTAGGTAACCAAATATTTGTGGGTATAAGTTAATTGTAGGGGTAGATTCACCAAGAAATTTCCAAAACTAGCTGAATGTTTTCATTCAAATGACCTTTCGTGAGAAATTGAAATTTTCCAAATTCACCTCATACATATATACTATTTAAGTATTTACAATTCATTATTTCATATGAAAATTCTTGTTATCAAATATTCCTCACAATTTCTTTCTGCTTTAAAGAACGAGATCATCATCGAATGTATATTCCTTTCTACTTTAAGGTTTTTTTAATTTTTATGGTTTTTTATTCCATGTTATCGCTATGGGCATTAATGTTATCATCTGGTAGCATGTAAAATTCTAGTGATGGACACCATTATACATGTTATCATTTGATAACTTATTGTATACTACTAGATGGTAGCATTATAGATCCTATCACCTAGTAGCATTGTGTATGCTACCGTCCAATAGGATACAAAATTCTATAAAATTGTAGCATCCATAATGTTGTAAGCTAGTAGCATTGTGCGTTGTCAGTTTGTTTCATATTCCATTTACAATTTTTTAAATATTATGCTTAAAATCTTGACATATTTGAAAATAACACTTAGATAGCTACAATGGATTCTATGAATAATGAAAACAAGGCCAATAAAATCAAAAACAAACTATCATATTAAATTATTTCAACAAAAAAAAGAGTACCTAACTTGCATCCACTAGAAATAGCAACACGTGTACCAGTAAGTTGTAACTGATATCATTAAGATTTCCTTTTTTTTTGGTCAGTTTAGTTTTTAAAAATTATATCTTTGTAACAGTCAAATTTTTTTTTTTTGAGTAAAATACTTCTATTGTTAATTGTATTCAACATTAAACACTAAAAAAAAACATAGACCTTAAAGAAACAATTAACATTTTAGTAGTTGAATATATAATTGATGATGAGATGCTAGAGTTGGAAGAAAATCCTCACTACCAAACGCCTCCAATAGATGAATTTTCTGATGAAAATATTCAAGAAGAAGATTATAGTTAAATTACGCATCAGAAAAATAATTCTATGAGAAGGAAGAAAAATACCTAGAAAACTAGAAGGTCTTTTCAAGTAGACTGGGTAAGAAAGTATCCATGCATTGAACTTGTAGAGGCATAAAATTGTAATGGTACTCAACAATAATGTATATGTATGATTTTATTTGGAAATTAAGAAAAGAACATAAAATTTAGCTTAAATTTGACACAATTAAGAAACATTGTTGTAAATTATATATCATAATCAAGTACAATAATGGAAAAAAAACCAAAATCTCATAGATGGAAAAATGTAAAAGAGTGCAAGCATGTGAAATATGTGGAGGAGAATGACAATAAGATGAAACATTGTAAAAAAGTTAAGGAGAAAGGGAGAACAATTAATGTAAAATTTTGAAAAGTTGTAAATGAAAATTTGAAGGAAAAAACTACACAATTTTAAACTATATTCTTGATTCTTAAAATGGTCAGACCATTTCATAATTTTCATAATTTAAGAATTTTTTTAAGCTCAATGTAGTTCCTAACCTTCCACAATCACATTTTTTTGGATAAAAGTGCTTGGTAAATGAAATGTCTTACAATGATTAAAAAATACGATCTGAAAGAGAAGGTCAAGAAATAAAGTTTCATATCTCTTTCTATTGACAAGGTTATAGAACTAGACAACACTCTTTGGGTTTGTATGCATGTTTATGATTTGAAGAACCATAAAAGGACACCTCATTTTCTAGTTGTACTTACAAAGTAGGATAATTGGAATGCTGATAATATTTTCAAATTGGTTATATATAATTTGAAGGATATAACAAGAATGGATGACTATTAATAAGCTAAAAATCTTATATGTGTTGGTGTTTATGGTGCTTCAGTAATGTAGGGTCATTGAATTTGTCTATTTGTCCACCTAATAACATCAGTTGTACCCCATATAATTTCAATTCATTATATTGCTCATAGGATGAATCTTGCATACATAATAAGAAGCACATTTGATATTGTTGAAAAAGTTGAGGATCTTATCCATGAATTGAATGCCTATATGTAAAGAACTCCAAAACCATTTCTAGAGTTTCAGAATTTTGGAATTGGTGTGACATAAAGTAAAAAATATTTTAAATATTTTAATAGAAGATGGATTTCCATTTATGAGCTTGCTCACAACTTTTTTGATGACTATACGTCATTAGCTGATTTCATGTTTATGAACCGTATGCATGTCGACAAGGAAAATGATCTTCTTTACCACTTAATATATTACAAACATTGTTTACAATTTGAGATATTATACCCATGTTGAATGAAATACATTCCTTAATAAAAAATGTCCAAGAAATATCCATCTAAATATCTTGCTTCATTTAGATTGAGAAAAAAGGTATGTTAATCACTAGATTTGTTATACAACTATGATGAATGATTTCAAGGACATGTATTCTGTAGTTGGAAAACTATGACAAGTTTAAAGGCTCCTAATATCTATTTTAGATTCAATATATATGGTCATCTTTCTATTCTTGTAAATAAGAATGAGATTCAAATGTACACTTTTAAAAAGTGATTGGATATTGATGGATAAAACATTGAAGAAGTATCTGTAACACGTAATTTATATAAAGTTATTATATCTAAAAAATAATAAAATTCTACAAATTTTCAAAATGTTTATCTAGCTAGATAAGATACCTCTTTAAAAGTGATGAGATTCTTGAGGCTGTAAGAGTGGTCAACCTTTTTTTTTTAATCTGATAGCAAGTAACAAATATTTCAGTGTTACATATAAAAGACACATGGGTAATATCATTACAAATTTTTAAAAATTATTTGAATGTATTAGACTTAAAATTAATGGTGTTCTTGAAAAGTAATTACTTTTTTGATAATTAATTGATTTCACCATCACAATGATTAAACAATTTGACTTACTAAGTGAACTAACAGATAATGGAGTTATTACACATCTATCGAAAAATTTGTATCCTAGTAGCATCCTTCTTGAAATAATCAGTGAATATTTCAAATTTTATAAATTGTTTCAAACAGTGATACTGTTATCATTTGAATATGAAAGGGTTTTTAGCACAATAAAAAATTTATTAAATCAAAATATCAAAACAGACTAGATAAAAATCTTAAGATTTTATTAAGATTGTATGTTTCACAATATGAGGTGGACACATTGCCTTATGAATGAGTAATGGCGGTATGGAATTATCTTGCATAGAGGAGAGAGGTCTGTAATTCTAATACAGGGCCACTAGTATAACATAGAATCTCTCACTGAAAAGAATAATGAAATACTAGATCACATTTTGACAATTTGAGACCAAAATTTTCAAGATATGTTTAAGCTACATGATATTGATCAAGCATGTATGGACATATTATTTTTGAAAATCAAATTTCATATAATATTATAATTATGTAACTTTTTATTTTTGATATATGCATGTTCTTTATTGAATAAAATTTTCAATGTTGTTAATTTTTGTTTAGATTTTTTAATCGAGAAATGTCATACTTTTTTTTTATTTTGTAGTTCAAATAAAAATAATACTATACAATTATTTGAATGACATACATATGAGTATAATATAAATACAACACCACATAAATTTTAGCTTTCAATATTCTCATATAATGAATAAGATTAAAAATTATAGAAAACTATATTCACTTATAGTTTGAAATACATTATACATCTTTAGTCAACATAGTGTTTCTGAAAAACAAATTTTATAGCATAATATAACTTATGAGTATGTAACTTGTTATTTGGTACATACACATGTTATTTTTTGAAAATTAATTTGTGGTTCGAAATGCAAATTTTTTCCATAGAAAGTGTTCAAAAATTAGAATAATCAACAATGTATGAAGTAATAGTAATACCAAACATAATTGAGTATAATAATCATATTATGATTTTATTTGAAGAACTAATGCATTAATATAGTAAAATTAAAACAAAAAAATAGATTGAAATTTGAAGCTCTTAATATTTTCATTATATATATATATATATATATATATATATATATATATATATATATATATATATATATATATATATATATATATATATATATCGTCTGAATATTAAACCGTTTGACATCAAGATTTACATATGACAATTACAAATTTGAAAATTTATTTTTTGTAGCTGCATCCTCAAGAAGTATATTATTTTTCTACTATTTATGTATCCTTTGTACTTACAAAAAACTTTTCTTTAATAACACCTGACTGAACAAGATCCTTTGTGGCTATACCAATATTCGAAAGAATTTCCCGATCTGGAATTGTTACATCACCAGTAGATAGTAACGTTGGATCTTATTTTATTTTCTTCTTCAAAAATATCTCTTGATCCATTCCATGCTTTTTAATTATCCTTCTTGATGTATTATTTTTCTTGTTTAAGGTAACAAGCTTCTACTTCAAATCAATTTGTATATTTAACATTTTCCTTGCACACTTTAAATGTGCATCAAACATTGTTGCCTTATTTTTTAAATTCTGGTTCTTGTACTGCATTATGATCGGAGGAGTGGTGCCATCTACACTACAGAGAGAATCATAATTTAAACAAAAAAAAATTGTTGAACAAATAGTAACATTTTCATTAAGACTAATGTTATCTAAATCATCTCTTATCCTAGAGGATAAGTGATGCAATAACATCATGTTGTTAATTCTCCTTCCAATCATGATTTTGAGATTTTCTAGTGTGTCTAATTATATAGGAAGTTTAAATAGCTCATTGCAAGAGGGTGAAAAGAGTTAGAATTTGAATTGTCTTCATTTGTATATTTCCTTCCAAAAGAGATTAATTTTAAATTATAAAGGCATGACAAGAGTTATTGAAGTTTCTTAGAGGTTTTAGGTGTCTAGTTGAGTTACAAGGTTTGTAAAAGAGTTCTAAAATATATAAGACTCAAGAAAATGTGTCAAGACAATATAAAATGCCAAAAATGTGCTCCTGAGTCCTCATAACTATGAGAATGGATGTTACACTCCAAGAAAAGGAGTTACATCCATGAAGATATTTAAAGATATAAAGAAGGTGAAGGAGTTTTTATAATCCTTACATGTAGTAGAGGAAGGAGGAAATAAATTGAGAATGTGGAATTTGTATGAAAGCACAATATTTCTATAAAACATTATTTTTATTTTTTGACAAGGAACTTGTATTCTTCCTCATCCTTAAGTGCTTACTACTAAATGTATGACGTCTAAAACAGTTGAGGATTTTTTCTCAATTGTTCTAGGTTGATGCGGAAGGCATTTGGATAGTGATATAGTTGCTTTGTTCTAGTGAGACAAATAATTGTGTTTAAGAGTGGTGAAAAGATCAAATTAATGATGTTTAGATCATGATTATACTACACACTACTAGTTTTGATAGTGTCCATAGAGGATAAGCTAAAGAACCACATTATTAAAAGCTTTCTAGGTTGAAGGAATTATACAATTTCTAGTGCATGAAATTAAATATACCTGTGGCATCAAGAAAATTTGAATGTGTTTTTAATATTTGAGTAAATTTTGCATTGATAACGCATTGTGAAAGATACAATGAATGCATGTCTAGTATATTAAGAGTCAATTGTAGTGATATTATTATGAAAAAGGAAATGTTTTCTAGTAGACTTAATTAGTTTCACTATTAAATTGAGATGGTTTCAATCCAAAACCTTGGCCTCATTTGCAAGTGAGATAGCTTTTTATCTATTTATTACGAAAACATAATCATCTTCCTTCACTTTCAAAGGAAAATCACTCATGGAGTGGAAAAAAAATCTGAGTCACAGTTTTACGTGTTGAAAACATGAAGAAATTGTTTTATAAGAAATAGTTCCTTCGTAGGTTTCACAGGAGGTTTTCAACGTACGAAGACTAACATTATATATTTAAGGCCCTTAACGAAGTTGTTTTTCTTTGAATCTTTCCAAGACATCATGATAAATCCTTAGGGAAATATGTTTTGAAATAATATTTGGAAATTAAATGTTCAAAGTCCCCTTTTTATGACAATTTGACTGAGAAACCATGCATAGTCATTGAAGGCTAGTATAGTGAAAGGATTAATAAAGGAACTATACTTTTGCCTTGGAATTGATCAATGAAACTTCTAAGGAATGATGAAAATATTAATGGGTCCTCATAAATTGATGCTTTGTGCTTTGAAACCTTCGAATGTTGAAGATAGACCCGTTAGTATATTACAAAACGGCTAGTAGGACCTTTAACAGTATAAATAGACATATAAAAGTTACAAAGTAAGAGAAGTATAAGGAATTGGGTGATTAGAATTTACATTCACTTATGGAAGGATGGGAGATCTCTAATGAAATTAGAAACTGTTATCCAAAATTCACCCCTCGAGGTAAATTTTGGATAATGTGCAGCAAATTTTTCAGTCCCAAGCAAGAAAAATTGATTCGAAACACCCAAAATTGTGTTTTTAGGGCTCCCTTGGGTTCTCTCTAACTTCCCATCCAAGGAAAAAAAACCAAGAAGTTAGGGAAAAAATCCAAAAAAACAAAGTCACAGGCTTGTTTTGAAGCATTGTGGGTCTAAAGGTTGTGGGTCATACCAGTGTAAATCCATACCAAGGTTCGTAGTGCCAAGTTTGTGGCCAAAATACAAAGGAATTGGGAAAGTCGGAACTTTTCATCGTAGGGTGGTCTGCGGGACAGTTGGGACGTCGTGACATGAGGGACGCGCAAAGCCGAAAAGGCCGCAGGTAGTGAAAATCGGCAAACTCAGAAGTTTTTGTTCCGCGCGGTCTAGGAAATACGGGATAAAAGTATGTGCAGGACACGAATCGGCTAATTTCCCGCAAGTCAGTCTATTGTGGGTGGTGCCAGAGATTTTCGTCCGGGATAGTCAGGAAAAAAGTATGCGCGGGATGCAAAAGGCAAAAATGCCACAAAAATGAGCAAAGGAAGCCTCAATCGGCTGATGCAGAAGAATATTTTTGGAGCAGCCAGGACACGGGGACCCGATTTTGCCGAAATAGCCGTAGCAAAGGGGAAAAGTCAAAGTTTGACCTTCCTGAACTTTAAACAGCCATAACTTTTGACTCCGAGCTTCGATTTTCATGAAATTGGACTTTCTGGAACAAGCACAACGTCCTCTACCTCAGAAAAACTAGATTTATTTATTTTATTTAGGTATATATATTTAAATAAAAAAACCATATTCGGCTCTATTTAGTTAATGCTCATTCCCAAAAAATGACAGAAAATGTCTAGCAAACCCAAAATAGCTGCTTGCACTCAAAAGACCATAGCTTTTGTATTTCTCAATGAAATCACACAAAATTGGTATCATTGGAATCATGGTCCCAATCCCAACACAAAAAAATCATGAAAATTAGGATTTGATGAGAAATTGATAGAGATTTTTCATAAAACGTGGCCGTGTTCATGACAGTGTTCTAATTGGTAGTTGGGAGTGTAATTAAGAGGCATGGTCATCATTCCTTCTCTATTGTAGCACCTAGGACATTATGGGGAGCCTTTTTCAAGTAACATACAATCATTTCACCTCCATTTAGTGCCTCTTGTATGTGGTTGAAGGACAAATTTCATGATTTCCATTGTCCCCCTCTCTTTATCTTCTCATTTTCCTATAAATTGGAGTGTTGGGATCATTGTAAAAGGAGGTATTTTTGTTGTAGACAAGCTCTATCAAATGTGCTTCATGAAGCCAATGTTCTGTAGGCCATTGTAGTGGACTCCTTGTATGGTGATCTGGGCCCTTATCTTGTAATAGATTGAATTATGCATTTCATGAAGCAATAAAATACATGTTTGTGGATGTATCTTCCCCTACTGTGTTTGTTTGCACTCTTATTTCCCTTTCAACCTTCATTACAAGAATATTGTGTCTATTTTTATGCTCCTACATGGATCCATTATCATTTTGTATGTTTGAGATGTTGTTGTGAATGTATTTAGCTAGATTGTGGAGAACTATCATCACCCCTTCTAGGGTGCACTTTGCTTCTATATCTCACATATTGGAAGACTAATCTCACACCCCTCATTTTCTCGTGTATCACCTTTGTAGTGTAAGCTTTCATTTTATGCACTCTCCCTCCTTGGTCCCTTGGAAAAGTTAGGTTAGGACAGTTAGTTTTGCCTACATTAGAGTAGATTGTGGCAGGTAGTTCAGGAGCAAGAACTAGCTTTCTCTAGAGGTCTATCTCAAGTAGCAAGTCCCACAACTTGGAGATAGTACCCATGTTATCCAATCACACCGTGAATTCAAGTATATGCACTTGTGTAAACATAAGGGTGCTATGATTCGGTGATAACAAAAACATCTTATGAGTATTCATAGTTCAACCTTTGTCTTGCACAAGTCATAAAAGTTGGTCCTAAGGGTATCTTGGGAAACTATATAGTGAAAGATGATTTTTGAGTAGTTTTTGAACCAAGTAAATGTTGATGCTAACTTTTATTTGAGTGCATGAAATAGATACCATAGGATTCATGGATGTATGAAGGTAAAAGTCAAGAATTGAACAATTTGGAGCTAAAAACCAAGGAATCTAGTAGAAGGTGCTTAAAGGTGAGACAAAAGAAATAAAGAATTCCTAGGATTTGGGTAATGTTGAAAAGTGAATGGTCATTAGTACATGTTGGTAGACAAGTGTTATGTGTCAGTGTTGTACTATATTTCTTAAAGGACTAAATTTTTACAATTTTAGCCATTCTAGACTCTACTTCAAGTTGATCAAAACAATGAACTAGTGGGATAAATGTTTTCAGTGTTAGTATCATGATGATTGAATGAAAATATTATGGAGATATGCAGCATGTGGTATCAAATCTAGGAGAATGAATTTATTTTTATGGATAATAATGAAATTTTAAGTATGAATGTGAGATTGTTGGTATAAAGGAAAAGTAGAGAAGAAGAAAAAGAAGAGAAAGGAAACACTAAACTTCGAGGTCTAAATCCTTGGTGAGATGTAGAGGAGAGAAAGGTGAAAAATAATTGTTCCAAAGAAGAAAGAGAAAAACATGGACAAGGAAGAGTTAGTGTTAAAGCTAGAAAGGATGTTAAGCCACGGGAAAAAGAGTCAAGATGAGAAAAATAAGAGAGGTAAGGCTAAGAAGAAAGAGGAATCAATACATTCTGATATGTGTTTTAACAAAGAGTTGAGAGAACTCAAGAAATAGGTAGCCATGGTTAATGAATGGATACTAATCATAGAATAAGAAGAACATGCAGATGAATAAGAAGAGTATGAATGGAAAGAAGAAGAAAAATAAGTCAAAGATGAAGAAGTGACCTATTCCAACCTTGAAGAGGGAGATTTACTTAATGACATGGATGAGATAGTAGAGGAAGATAAAGAAAAAGAAGAAACTGGAACAAAAAAATCAAGATGTTAATGAGGTATGTGAATCAAGTTGTGTTCACCTTGAGGTATTTTTGTTTGTAAATAATCCAAAAGAAGATGAAATAAGGTTTGATAGGCCTATATATGATGAAGATGATAGAGATATCGATATGTTTGAGCTGAAAGAAGAAGTGAAAGTTATTAATTATTTGTTTTTCATGTGGAAAAGGAGAAAATTAGATTGGATGAGGTAAATGTGGATGAAGAAGAGATATACCAGCAAATAAAAGAAGTCATGAATGCGTCTGAAGAAGACATGATATCCCAAATTGAATCCAAATTTACTAATTTGTTGATTGAGATTGACATTTCATTAGGTGAATTCTTAGAAATTGTGTAAAAAGACTCTATTGGTGTATTTGAGAAGCAAATGGAAAAAAAGCAAGATTTAATGGGGTGATGAGCATGGTGATCTAGTTTTTCATAGGTAAGGTAGATGATTTTTTGCTAGATTTATTATTTATGATGAATGAGGAAAGAGAAAATGAAGGTAGACCTGAGAACATGGTTGATTCGGGGATAAATGAAGATGAAAATGAAGGTTAAGTAGGTGCATGTACATAATAAAGTAAGATAAGATCATGGAGAACACAAATAATCCAATATGCAAGCACGAGAAATTGGAATATCATAAATTTTATTTCTTTTCAGGAAACTGATGTGATGGAATCATGAGAATCAATGACTATGAAAAGAAGAATGATATGAATAAGCATAAAGAAAAGTGTGTGTTTCTTTTTTTGTGTTTATTTGTGTAATTACAGGTAATGGAAGGCTAAAGTATAGGAACTTAAAGATGGAAATAAAATGAATAAAATTTAACTAAAGGAAAATGCAAAGATGAAGAGAACTTTATGGGATCTAGGTGGATGTGAGAAAAGAAAAGGTAGTAGGAGTAAAGAGCAAGGACAAGGAAAAGTTGAGAAGATCAAGAGATACTAGAAGAAAACTAATGGAGGAAGTATATGACTATTTTTCTCCACCTAGGGAGTATGATGTAGGAGCATGATGGAAAAAGTAGCATTGTGTTGCTAATTATCCTTCTAATCATGATTTTGAGATTTTGGAGTGTGTCTTAGTCAATAGGAAGTCTAAATAGGTCATTGCAAGAGGGTTAAAAGATTTATAATTTGAATTGTCTTTATTTTTGTATTTCCCTCCAAGAAAAGGGAATATTAAATTACAAAGGCATGAAAATAGTTCCCGAGGTTACGTAGAGGTTGTAGGTATCTAGTTGAGTTATAAGGTTTGTAAAAGAGTTCTAAAATAGAGATGATAAAGAAAATTTGTTAGAAAAATAAAGAATGGTAAAAATGTACTTACGAGTCATTATAAGTGTGAGAAAAGAAAGTTATACTCCAAGAAAAGTAGTTATATACATGAAGGTAATCGAAGATAGAAGGAATGTGGTGGAGTTTTTGTTATCATTCATTGTAGTAGAGGAAGGAGGAAATAAGTTTAGAATGTGGAATATGTATGAAAGCACAATATTTCTATGAAGTTTGTTTATGTTTTTTATAAGGAATTTGCATTTTTCCTCTTACTTAAGTGATTATTAGTGAATGTATGAGGTCTAAGACATTTAAGGATTATCTCTCAGTTATTTTAGGTTTATTTGGAAGGAATTTGGATAGTGATGTAGTTGTTTTGTTCTAGTGAGACTAATAACTATGTTTAATAGTCATGAAACTATCAAATAAATGATGTTTAGATCCTATTTATGATAACAATGTTGTTTTAATAGTTTGCACATAGTAGAAAGTAATGAACTACACTATCCCAAGTTTTGTATGTTGAAGGACTTACTAGGTTTCGAGTGCATGCAATGAAAGATATTGTTATCCCAATTTTTCCCCTGAAAAAATTTACAAAACCTGACCCTGCACAGGAAGAAATCTAAAAGTCAGTTTCGTCGTACGAGCCCACATTTCAAATCCAACGAATAGGTTGAAGAAGGGCTCTACAATGGAGGAGAAGGATCAGAAAAGGAGGTAAAAAATGTCAAATAAACTAGAGGCTCTTAACAGAAAAGAAGGGAAATGATCAAAGTCTTTGGGCTTCACAAATGATTTAGAACGGACTCAAAATGGCTATGTATGGGAGAGACAACGGAATTTTTCATGTGTATCAATGATACAAATCCAAGGGTTGAGGAAAAGGGAAGTTTCCACAAACAAGCGCAAAGTCTTCGTGTGCTCCAGGCCCAAAAGGGATAGAGTACGCCATTGAAAAGTCAAAACGAGTGGAAGGAACCATGTGTCAGCTCGATGCAATTTCAAAAATGATAACCAAAGGAAGAGACTCAAACTAGTGCTAACTCTCCATGTGGTCAGGGTCGAGTAGAAGTCAAATGGTAGTGGGCCCAAATCAGTTAAGTATAGAGGACTGGTGAAAGTATCCACATGTCTCAATGGCGTATATTCAAAAGGTGCAACCCAAAGCAGAGAATTAGATGAGTGCGAGGCTTCCACGTGTGTAGGATTTAAGAAATTCATCAGCCTGAATTGGCTAAGTATTGTAGACTCACAGAAGGAGCCACATGTCAGTTCGATTCATCTTCAAAGGTAAATTTTAAAGTGGGTCTCATAGAAAAGTGCTAGCCTTTCACTTGTCCCAGGTTTGAAAACGGAAAAAGTCCAAAATTGAAAACTCAAGATGGGGAAGAGCCGGCAACAGGTGGCACGTGGCTCATCAACAAAAATTTGAGAGGGCTAGTCTTAAGCGAGTGTAGAGTTTCCACGTGTCCAAAATTCAGAAAGGGGATAGAGCCAAATTTTTAAATCAACTAAGTATAGAAGGGTTAGTGGAGAGTGCCATGCGTCCGCCCAACACAAATGGAAAGGGTAAAACTCAAGGGATAGACTCAAATGTGCACTGAGGATCCACGTGTCCCAAGTCAGGCATTTGGCCCGCTAAACAAAAAGACTCAGGAAAAACATAAAGAAAAAGAGAAAAGCCATGGAGGGTGTCATGTGTCTCTTTGGCGACACTTCAAAAAACAAAATCCAATAGCGGTCCCCAAACGCGCACCAGCTCTACACGTGGCCATACTTCAAGTCAAGGTAGGAAGGTGGGTCATCAGAGGAAATTCAAACATTTTGGCTCAAAAAGGCGTAAAGTATAAAATGGGCCAAACATCCGCTAAGGCACAAGGAGCCACATGTCAGGCCTGGGGAGGAATTTTCACCCAAATGGAAAATGTGAACAAGCTGGCCCGAGGATTGTTTTTTGACAAGAATGATTTGTGGGTCTACATGGCATTTTGTGAATTTTTTTATTTTTGTGCAAAACACGTAAAGTGAATTTCAGGCCCGCAGACCTCTCCTGATAATTGGTTTTAACCATTTTTGTATGGATCCAACTCAAACATTCAAATGGACATATCTTTCGATCTAGTAATTGAAATTCAACAAATTTAGCACCATTAGAAACGTCTCGACCTCGTCCATGCCATGGAACCCTAAGTTTTTAATTTTGACAAGGTTAGGTGGGTGAGAATTAGGAAATTTTATTCATGCCATTAATATGTGATCTGACTTCTTCAACAATGAGATGAGATCTGATTTGATCCACCATACTTCTTTATTCAACACCTCAAGTAGACATAGAGCGGTGGACTTGACATATTGTGGGTGGATTTAAAATGACATTGATGGCTAGTAGTTGAGCTCCAAATCAGGTTTCCCTCCTCTTTTCTTCTTCTCTCTTCACTTTGTCTATAAAGGAAATAGCTTGGTCCATTATAGAGGATTAGACATTTCGGTTTTGCACCTTCCCTTCTTCCCTTCTCTGTAAGTGAATTTGTGGAGTTTTCCAAACCTCCCATTAAAGTTGTAATATAAAGTTTTGCCTCTTAGCTATTGTAATGTACTGTATCAATTCTAGAGCAATAATATATGTATGTGGATGATTCTCACCCCTCTCATCTGTTCATTCTTGTATTCTAATATCTCATTGTAGTTTGTTTATCTGTGCATGGTGGTGGTATTGCATTTATATTGTTTGTGTTAAATTGAAAAATGAGTGTTTAACATTCCCTTTATGCATCACCTTGTTAGCTTAGGTTTATTTTTCTCATATTCTCAACCCTATCTCCTTAGCAAGATAGAGTAGGTTTTAGAGTAGATCCTCTACAATTTATTTGTGTGTACCTGAACAGAGGAATAGAAATTGGCCTTCATCTAGAGAGCTCTATCAATTTCAAAGTTCTAGACTTTGAGAGATGCTCCATGTTATGCTATCACAGTGAGAGTCTCAACCCATCAAGTTGCAGAGACTTAGGGGTGTTGTGACTTTGCACTAACAGATACATATAGCAGATCAATAAAATATTATTGTGTTTAAATATTTGAGTAAATCTTGCATTGATTAAACAATGTAAAAGATACAAATAATTCATGTCTAGTTTATTAAGACTCTATTATAGTCACATTTCAAGGAACAATAAAATTTTTACTAGTAGACTTCATTATTATAATTGTTAGGTTTAGAGGGTATCAATTCAAACCCTACCCCCATGTGCAAGTGAGATAGGCTTTATGTGTTTATTGAGAAAATTTAATCATCTTCCTTCATTTTCAAAGGATCATCATCCATGGAGTGGAAACCAACTTTTAATACAATTTTAAGGTGTTGAAAACATGAAGCAATTGTTTTATAAGAAATAGTTCCTTCTCAGGTTTCACATGAGGGTTTCAACCTACAAAGACTAGGGTTATTGATTTAAGGCCTTTAACGAAGTTATATTTATTTGAATCTTTCAAGACATCGTGATAACTCCTTACGGAAATACGTTTATAAATAATATTTGGAAATTAATTGTTCAAAATCCTTGTTTTATGATAGTTTGAATGAGAAACTATGTAGTCATTATAGACTAGTATAGTGAATGGATTAACAAAGGAACTACACTTTTTCCTTTGAGTTGATTAACGAAAATTCTAGGGAATAATGAAAATATTTTTTGGTCCTCTTAAATTCATGTTTTATTCTTTTGAAACCTTAGAATGTTGAATATAGACACGAGAGTGCAATAAAAAATGGCTAGTAGGACCATTAAGAGCTAAAATACAAAAAGTGACAAAGCAAGAGAAGTACAAGGAATTTGGTTATAATATTTTACATGCTCTTTTGGAAGGTTAGGAGATCTCTAATGAAATTGGAGACATCTTGTGGATAGTAATAGTTAACAATTGTCTTGCACAAGTCAAAAAAATTGGACTTAACAGCATCTTTGGAACTAGATGGTGAAAGTTGATGTTTAATTATTTTTTTGAACCAAGTAAATGTTGATGCTAACTTTTATTTAACTACATTAAATAGAGACCATATGATTTATGGAGGTATGAAGGTAAAAGTCAATATTTCCTCAATTTAGGGCTAAAAACCAAGGAAGATAGTAGAAGGTGTTTAAAGGTGAGACAGAGAAATTAAATACTTCCTATGATTTAGGCCATGTTGAAAATTTAATAGTCATAAGTACACACTTTTACAAACTAGGTTTAGGTGTAATTGTATTACTATATTTCTTGAAGGACTAAATTTTATAAAAAAAAATCCATTCTAGATTGTAGTTCAAGTCCATCAAAACAATGAAATAGGGGTATAAATTCTTTTAAGTGTGAGTATCACGATGATTGAATGTAAATATGAAGAATTTATGCATCATATGGTATCATATTTAGAAGAATAAATGTAATTTTGTTGCTAACAATGAAATTTTAATTGTGAATGTGAGATTGGAGGTATAAAGGAAAAGTAGAGAAGAAGTGAAAGAGTGAGAAGAAAAAGTAGAGAAAGGAAGCACCAAAATTCTAGGTTTAAATCCTAGGTGAGGTGTGGAGGAGAGAAAGGTGAAAAATACATTTTCCAGAGAAGAAAGAGAAAAAGGTGCACCAGGAAGAGTTATTCTTAGAACTAGTAAGGATCCTAAGCCACAGGAAAAAGAGTAAAGACAAGGAAAAAGAGAGAGATAAGACTAAGAAGAAAGATGAAGCAAGAAATTTTGACATGTGGTATGAAAAAGTGTTGAGAGAACTCAAGAAATATGTAGCCATGGTTGAGGAATGGATACTAAGCATGGAAGAATAAGAAGATGCAGATGAAGAAGAAGAGTATAAATGGAAAGAATAAGAACAAGAAATCAGAGATGAAGAAGTTACCTATTGCAACCATGAAGAGGGATGGTTACTTGATGACATGGATGAGATATCAGAGATAGATGAAGACAAAGAATAAGGTGCAAGAGAAAATTAGTATGTTAATGAGATATGCCGATCAATATGTGTTCCCCTTGAGGTATTGCTTTTTGTAAATACACCAAAAGAAGATGAAATAAGGTTTGATATGCCTATATATGATGAAGATGATAGAGATATGGATAATTTTAAGCTAAAATAATAAATCAAAGTGCTTGATGATATGTTTTCTCATGTGGAAAAGGAGGAAATTAGTTTTTCATCAGTGAGGTAGATGATTTGTTGCAAGATTTATTGTTTATGAGGAATGACGAAAGAGAAAGTGAAGGTAGAGCTGAGAATATGATTTATCCAAGGGTAAATGAAGAGGGAACTGAAAGGTAAAAGTAGGTGCATGTACATTACTAAGGCAAGATAAGATGATGGAAAACACAACAGAAGCCAGTATCAAAGAAAGAAACAAAAATATGGGGAATTTTAGGTCTTTTCAAGCAAAGAAGATGATGGAATCATGAGAATCAAGGACTATGCAAAGAATAATGATATGAAGAAGAATGAAGAAACGTGTGTATTTTTTTGTTGATTTTTTTATTTGTGTCATTACAGGTAATGAAAGGATGAAGTTAAATAAGATAAAAATTGAAATTAAGATGAAGAAGAAGAAATTTAAGGAAAATACAAATATAATGAACTCTTTAAGGGATCCATTTGGATGTGAGATAAAAAAATGTTCTACAAGTACAAAAGAAAGGAAAAGGATAGGTCAAGAAGATCTAGAGATATTAGTATAATCTAGAAGGAGGTAGTATGTGGCTCTTTTTCTCCACCTATGGAATATGATGTACAAGCATCATGGAATTAGTTACGTCATGTTACTAATTATCCATATAATCATGATTTTGATATTTTGGAGTTTCTCTAAGTCCATATTAAGTCTAAATAGGTCATTATAAGAGGGTTTAAAGAGTTAGAAATGTAATTGTCTTCATTTGTGTATTTCCCTAAAAAATGGAAATTGTAATTATAAATGCATGACAAGAGTTTGCAAGGTTTCTTAGAGGTTTTAGGTGTCTAGTTGAGTTATAAGGTTTGTAAAAGAGTTCTAAAATAGAGGTGAGTCAAGAAAATGTGCCAAAAATAATGAAAAATGCCAAAATGTACTAATGAGTCATCATAACTATGAGAAAGGAAGTTACACTCCAAGAAATGGAGTTACATCCATGAAGATATTCGAAGATAGAAGGAACGTGGGGGTTTTTTTTGTTATCAATCGTTGAAGTAAATGAAGGTGGAAATAAATTGAGAATGTGAAATTTGTATGAAAGCACGGTATTGCTACAACACTATGTTTATGTTTTTGAGAAGGAATTTGCATTTTTCCTCTTCCGTAAGTTATTATTAGTGAATGTATGAGGTATTAAACATTTGAAGATTATTTCATAGTCGTTCTAGTTTTATTTGGAATTCATTTGGATAGTGATATAGTTGTTATGTTCTAGTGAGGCTAATAAATGTGTTTAACAATGGTAAAAAGCTCAAATAAATGATGTTTGGATCATGATTATGCTAATAGTGTTGTTTTGATATTTTCCATAGAGAAGAAAGGAATGAACCAAAATATTTTGAGATTTTTAGTTTGAAGGAATTATTAGTTTTCCAGTGCATGTAATTAAAGATACCTGTAACAAGAATAAAATATGACTTTTTTTAAATATTTGAGTAAATATTGCATTGATTGTACACCGTGAAAGATATAAAGAATGCATGTATAGTTTATTAAGATTATATTATAGTGATATTTCAAGGAATAAGGAATTTGTTTCTAGTAGGACTCATTATTATCATTGTTATGTCAAGAGGGTTTAAATTTTAAACTTGCCCCCATGTGCAAGTGAGATATGTTTGATCTATTGATTGAGATAACGTAATCATATTCCTTCACTATCAAATGATCATCATTATTGGAGTGGAAACAAAAATTTAGTCAAAGTTTTAGGTTTTGAAAACATGAAGCAATCATTTTATAAGAAACAATTCCTTTACTGGTTTCATAGGAGGGTTTCAGGTTAGGAATGCTAGGGTTATTAATTTAAGGCCCTTAACGAAGTAGTTTTTCTTTGAATATTTTAAGATATCATGATAACTCCTTAGGGTAAGATATTTCAAAATAATATTTGGAAATTTATGGTTCCAACTCTTGGTTTTTTTGACATTTTTACTGTGAAACTGTGCATAGTCATTGAAGGCTAGTATAGTGAATGGATTAGTAAATGAAAAACACTTTTTCCTTTGGATTTGATTAATGAAACTTCTAGGGAATGATGAAAATATTAATGGGTACTCATAAATGTAAGGTTTTTTCTTTACAAACTTATAATGTTGAAGATAGACTGGCAATATAGTAAGAAAGGGCTAGTAGGACCTCTAAGAGATAAAATACCAAAAAACCCTAAAATGCAAAACAACTCGAGATTGTACCCCAAGGAATTTGCGTGCCATAATATTTTGCATGCTCTTTTTGAATATTAGGGCTCACGCGATAATTTGGACTTATTCTGAAATAGCACAACAAAAGTCCTATTCAACCTTGTTCTTACAGACCTAGAGAAAAGCAGAAAAAAACATTAAGGAGCCAATTTTAGACCACTAGATGACGTGAATCTTTATGCCTGATTTTTTTTGCCAAAATGAGCACAATGCTTGTAGGAAAAGTTGTCCCCAGCATAAGTACTAATGTATATCTACCACCCTGTAAAATTTCATGGACGTATCCAACGGTCGGAGTCAAAAGTTGATGGCAATCTGCAAGTTAATGCTCCAAGGCATCTACTCAGAAGGTGCTCAAAGGTCTGACAGAGAAAATAAAGCAATTCCTAGGGTTTGGGTCATGAGGTCCCACATACATGTTGTCAGAAGCTCATAGGTATATATGTTATGTGAAAGTACTATATGTCTACAAGGACCAAATTTAAACAATTCGTCACATTTTTAGACCCTATTTCAATTCCATCAATCTTAGGTGCTACAAGAGTGTTTTTGCAAACTGCTTCCTGCTAGGGGTTAGCTAGGTCATGTATGACCACTTGAATACAAATCTTAACGATCATTTACATCAAAAACGTGACAATAAGACCACCTCATTATTTTTTTTAAAGCTTCATAGCTTTCCTTAGAATGATATTCCTAATTCTCACATCCCCATGAAAATAGTACAATATCAAATCAATTGACCTTAGTAAGGTCAACTTTTATGGCACAAAAACACATTGTTTCTTACCTAGTTTTGCCAAGAATTTGCATGACTTGCAATTACTTAAGTTTATATTGTCCTTAAAATTGGCAGTGAATAACCATGACATCATCTTATACCTTTCCATAAGAGACACACATTTTAGCTCAGATATTCAATGAAACCCCTCAGACACAATGACTATACCCATGTTAAAATGCATGTTCTCAACTAAAAACTAAAAATAATGTAACTCATAGAAGTAATAAACTTAATCTGACATGTAGATGTAGAACTGCATCCATAGATACTTCATGATGAGAACTGCCAAATACATTGAAATATGCATTGGATAAAATATCCTTTGATTATGACAGGATCCAACTTATGACATAGTCCTTCTGAGACACTTCAACATGCTCCATAGGCTATGTTCCAAATGATTGTGTCTTGGAATGAGAGTTGACTGTGAACCATGTACAACTGATAAACTTACCATAGATGGATAGAACCTTATTCAGACTGGTTTTATTTTCTATAACACACCTCATGGGTCATACACACTGAGCCTTATGACATTTTCTACTTCAATCACATTGGGAAAAGACTCATACCATGGGATCTTGTAGCATACTGCAAACATGCTCTAGGACATTACTAAAGGCTCTTAAACCAAAACTTTCACAACATTAGATGTTGATGAAACCTAAATGGACATAATATGGGGATTAATACCTGGAATAATGGTCACCCTTTTCCATCAATTGGGGATAATATCAATGTAAAAAAAAATCATACAAACTTGTATATAACCTATCCCCCTATTTTCATTCTGATGGAAATGAACCATTCAGAAACATTGATGGCAACCAACATCACCAAAACACCTACATTGAGGTTATTTTATAATTTTTTGCTTGTTTCTCTCATTTTTGTAATAGTGAAAATGACAAGAGCATTCGCGCATATATAGGAAAATGTTTACTTTATTAACGACCGAGTCCATGAGAAATGCCACTGGCCGGCAACATTATCCATGGTGCCACCTAGAAGTAGTGTGAAATAAGGAATGTAAACAATTGGTGGTATGCATAATTCCACTAATAAGAAGCATCTCCAACACTACTGAATCATTTCACGATTAATTTTTCCAGCCGCTAACACCCCAAATTCCTTCGACCGATAGCATAGTCAATTCTACTAGCCAGGAGCATAATTGATGCTACCACTCGCTAGTATGGTCAATGATACTGACCTGTAGCATGGTTGACACTACCATTTGATAACATGGTTAATGTTACAAGCTAGTAACATCTACAATGAAAACGGATGATAGTATAGACAATGTTACTAGTCATTAGTATATCAAATTGTGTCGAGCAGTTTAATTTTTAGAGCTATCTGTCGGTAGCATTTTCAATGGTATCGGTCGATGCATTGCTCATCCTACCATTTGATAGCATGGAGAATGCTACAGACCACTAGCATTTAAAATTATCCTAGCCATAAGTATACATGTATGTGCTGGACAATAGCTTCTATAAATATGTTGTTGTTGCTGCAATAACCTTTCCAAAAATGATGTAGAAAAATCACTCTCTACATGAAAATAAATTTTCTGTGATTTTCCATGAAAGTGAAAGTGGTTTTTCTAAAATTCATGAACTAATTTCTAAGGTTTATTTTTTAGGAACCCTTAAAATATTCTCTAGATGGAGTGAGAAGAAATAAAGTGAAAAATAGGAAGATGAGATAAATAATCATAATAAGAAGGGCATGAAGAAGAAAGTGAATACGATGATGAAGAGGAGGATAAATTTATTTAAGTGATATCTCAAAATCTAGGGAAGATAAGTTCTTATAGAACCAAGATCAATATAAGAAAGGACACTCTTCCTCCCACTACATCTTCTATAGAAGTCTCTAATTCTCAATGTCTTCCTCTACCCCTTAGACTTAAATTGACTCCGTCATAAACATATTCAAGAGACTGCCTCTAAGGTTCATCCCATGGTTGATAAAAAGAAAGGAAAAGCTCAATCTAGAGTCAAATTTCCTAATTATGATGTTATGGATGCACTATTTGTTACTTATCCCCTCTTTAGAATTATAAAACCATTTCTTGTCTAGTCTTAAATACCTTAAGACAATAGTTCATTGATATTGTAAAACCCATAGGATACATGAATGAGAATGAGGTTTATGTGGATGATTTTTAACTAATGAGGATACCTTTAGGAGAATGAACTCTTGAAGGATATGTACACAATATAAGGTAAAAAATATGTAAGGTGATTGAGAGGATTTTAAAAGGGAATAAATCTCAAAAAAATCTATAGGAATGGATTCAAATCATTTCCATGTATATCTAATCATTCCTCTCTTCTGAGACTACTCCATTGGACCCATCTCCCTTGGATTATCTCTTGGCTCTTTCTATAACATCAAAAATTGAAATTACTACAATTTATAATATAAATAATCACATGATTTAAGTTAAGGCAATAGAATCTTGTGTTGAGATCATTCTCATAATAGGTCTATAACTTATTTATGAATCCTACAAAACATATGAAAACATCATTTCAACATGAAATAACAACTTAGGGGTTGAGAAAATTTAAAAGGAAGTGAAATTTTTTGCTTATGTGATTTTTGATATTTTTATTATGGCCCTTAATAATAAAAATATTCTCCTATCATGGAATATTATTGATGATTATCATAAAAACATGTCTCGTATATGCTATCTTAGTGTTGAATGTAGAATGAAGGGTAAGTGCACAAAGTTGGTGGACAATTCCATCGACATAAAAACCTGAAATTCAGGAACCGCGATCACGGTTCCTGAATTCTAGGTTCAACAATTACCGAACCTAAAACCATGATCGTAGTTATAAACCATGATCACGGAACTCTGAGACAAAAATTAGCAGTCCTGCGACTCCTTATTTTCCCCATTTTTCATTTCAAACTGCGATTTTTCCTAGATGTTTTTCACTCAAACTTTGAATACCACCTCAAAATTTCTCATTGAACTTCTGGATAGCAATAGTTCAACCATGCTGCCAAGACGAGGAGGTAAGCCCCCCGATTTTAATCAATTTTTTACATTTTAGGTTTTTTTTGCATTTTCATGGGTTTTTT
Organism: Taxus chinensis; assembly: GCA_019776745.2. NCBI lineage: Eukaryota > Viridiplantae > Streptophyta > Pinopsida > Cupressales > Taxaceae > Taxus > Taxus chinensis. Next base: position 809,361,113 of record CM034149.1, read on the forward strand.
GAAATGTTTGTTTATGTATACAATTTTCTTGTTTTATCAGTTGGTTGGAAAGCTTGAAATTGTGCAAACCATCAAAACATTCCTCAAAACCCACCAAACATTCCTCAAAACCCTCCTCCAAACATAGATCCGCATCCTGTGGCTCCTTCTATCCCCACTGAGCCAGCAGGAACACAAGATAATATCATTGGAAGAATTCGAGAAAATAAAATTTTCATTGAGAACCTAATTTAGACTATAAGACAAAATAATGCTACAAATCCATCCTGCATGACTTTAGCCAATACATTGCAAACATTGATTGGCGAATTCGAGTCTACAACCAACCAAATACATAGATGGAATACCTTTAGAGGTGACTGTAGGTGGTGGTATGCAGATAAACCATCCCATGTGGCCGTAAAAGACAAGAAAATTAGAAAAGACCTCATTTGTGCATTATTTACCGACCCTATAACCAATGCCCCCCACAGTTACTTACAAACGGTTCCTAATCCATTGGTGCCACGATGACCGAATCAAAAATAATTTTTGGGACCGATGGTGGATGGTTTTTGATTATCCACCATGTAACAAAAATGAGGTTCCTCTTTATTTTTTGAAGAAATTATATTGTGAGTTCGTGCTCAATGAGGTCTCGAATTATTTTGACTTTTCTGACTTTTTTGTTGAGGAGGTGGCTCTGCACATAGTAGACCTGGTGCACACATAGGTCAACCTACGATCCCCCATGCCCCAAAACCCCCACTGCCTTCAGTTATCCCTCCTACAATGAAGGAGGTTGTGGAGATTGATACATTACATGCATTCAGGGAGCTCATTGACACTCTGACCCAGCATAGTGATCAGATTACATCTGGTAATATTGGTGGAGGTGCCAGTTCTAGCGCACCACACCACTGTGGATCATGTGGTGCCGTATGCACTATGGGAAAGACATCATTTGCTTGTTCACAAGATTTATTTTCTATAGATGAGATGCTGGGGAATGTTTTTGGAACTGGTGCCACTAATATTGGTATTTCACAGGTAAATTTCAAATAAATTTAAATAATATATATATACAATAGTTTAATTCACATGTTTGAGATATATATATATATATATATATATATATATATATATATATATATATTATTGTACGTCATGTACATACATGTAAAAAACTAATTTTTTATTTTATTTTAAATAGCAAGAGTTAGTGAAGCAAACATTCGGCGTCAACATGCTAGCTACAACAGCTGGGCGTGTTTCAAATGTAAGTTTCAAGTTGTACAAAACTTACATTTTTAATTTCATTTGATTGCACTAGATTATTATTATAATGTTTCACATGTATGTTGTACATATTAATATGTTTCTCTTTTATACACAGGAGCCTGGCGGGTCCTTTTCTGGGAATTGAGGCTACTAGCACGTCTCACATGATTTTTACGTAGGTTAATAAATCTCTTTACACTTTGTTTCTAATTACTAGAAGTTCACGTGGATTACATGCTTTGGACCTTTGTTATGTGGTGCACAGTCATGTAGATTTTAATATTGATTTGTACATGTTTTTTGTATAGCTTATGACTGCTAGAGAGACTCCTCCATATATGCAGACTATGGAGGCTGCTGTAGATACTTCCATAGCATCTTTAGATCCACTAACTGAGGTACAATTTTTCAAATTTGTTAAATTTTGGAGGTTCATTATTTCTTATTACTTAAATCTAGAATATCAAATTTTGTATGTATATGTGAAATATTTAATTTGAAAATTAATTATTTCTATGTAGCTTACCCCTCGTGAGTCTATTGTTGTCCCTGCGATGCGTCAACAACAAATTGATGGGGATCATGACATTGCGGTAAGATTTCACATGCATTTTAACTAAATTGTACAAGTTACTAAATTTTGAATGCATTTTAAAATTTTAGGTGTTAAAAATATGTTGTTTATGAATGTGCAGGTTAGGTTGTAGGCATACTTAGAGACACCTGCAACCACACGGATGAAATCCGTTGTGGCATCTCCCTCCACTACATCCCCAGGTCATGGACATGCTACTTGTAGGAGGGCGAAGAGAGGGAAGATGTTTCATGAGTATATTCATAGTTCACCTGGATGTACATAGATATATATATATGGGCCATTTGGTCCTAGTGAACATGTTTCTTAGAATATTCCATTGTATATATATAGCCTTTTGCGACCGCATGTGGTCCCATATGTACATTATGACAAACTTAGTTCGAGATGTACACATACATTATGAACTTATGTATATATTTTCAGAGACATGCATCTGGAGCACATTTTTTTTGATTCTTATATATCCATGTGTGTTAGTTTTCATAACGTGATAAATCTAAACTATATATGTTTGATTTGATTTCATTGCATGTATGATATCCTTCTATGTATGTTTTCATAACCATTTAAATTATTTCTCTGATATGTACATGTTTGATTTAAATATTTAATCATGTCTTATTTTATTTGGATTGAGATGAAATTTTTTCATTAGATTAGGTATTTTCATATGGTTTCCTTCTTCAAATTTCAAGTGTTTTCAATCTCTAGAATTGCAAGGATCTAAAAAGGCAAGTTTTTTATGTAAATATTTAAATGAGATGCTATAAAAAATTAGGGTAGAAATGGAAAATATTTTTAGATCATCTTTAAGGAGTTCATGAGTAGAAGTTATGGGAAAAATTACAGGGGAAATGGAGCAAAAATGAAGGAGATATGAGCAAAAATGTGATTTTTGCAATAGGGTGTCTTTAAAACTTAATAGCATAACTAAATACTAGCAGCAATGAAGGAAAAGGAAATATTTTAAAAAGGGATTAAAAAAATGGGTAAGTGTATGTTTATGCTCACCTCTTAACATTAACCTAGCTAACTCACCTTCTAACTCATCCTTGACCATTCTGGATTAACCCGGGTTACATGGCATGACAGGGTAGGGTTACAAGACTTAAGTGAAAAAGGGACTTAAAGGGGTGATAATGTGAGAAGGGGTTAAGTATTCATGAGATGGGGCAATATAATCAAGTTGGGGTGCTGAGGAATTGAATACCTACTGAGAATGTTACAAGCCTTAAGTGACGAAAGGGAGAGATTTCATGTGGTGGTGTATTCTGATGTCCCAACTTGAAAAGGGTAAAAATTTGATAGTAAGCCCTTATTAGTATTCTTAGGTTCCACCCATTGCATGAAGAATCCTCCTCTAATGAAGAATCAACTCATGTATTCCTCCGTGGAAGATCTTGAATGATGAGGCTTTTCCATAGACCATCCTGTTGAATCTGGAAACTACAAATGAAACTTTCTCATCTTCCAAGATGTTCACATGCTCTAATGTGTTGAGTCAATTCTCAGGAATGGCATTGATATTTCCACATTGACTAAAATATTTTTCATTTAACTCTTCATAGGATTCTAAGAGATATAACCTATGATCTCTACAAAGGATTAACTAAAACTTATTGACTATTGAAGGAAAGGGACACAAATATTTTCCTGAACCCATTCTTAAAATTTGAATCCTAAAGATTCTTCATGTGGAATTATTCTCCCTGAGAGGAGTACCAAGCTCATGTATTCATGTGCCAAGATCTTCCAAAAAAATTGTTACATTCTCCTCATGGGATTCAAAATCAGAAATGGCTTCTTTTAGAGCTTAAAACCTCTAGGTGATGGTATGGGACAAAATGTCATACAAGTTCTCTAAGTCAGATGAAAACACACCTGAGCTCACCAAGGAATGAGAATCAAAATTATTCATCTCACTCAAAAATGGGAGATTTGAGGTAGATATGATTAATATCATGAAATAAATGATGGCACTTATGAATAAAATGTCCTCACACATGTGTTCCCTTGATTGTTTGATGATTTACTTATACTCCTAATTCTGTGTCTAGTGATATGTGATGAAGAATCCTATTACAATGCAAAAATAATGAGCATGTAAGCACATAGCTGGGGCAGTAGAGGATGGAGAGAGATCACCACAACAACATAGCTCAAGAGAGAAAAGAAAGGATAGTGATGAAGTAGGTCTAAGAGGATAGATGCGAGTCCAAAGAGAACAAGAGAGATGGAAGGTAAACAAGTGACAAATTGAATGTTTTGAGTCCTAGGAAATGAACGGAGGTGAGGATTGAGAAGTCATGCCTCAAGACATCATGGCATAAAACTAACTACGCTATCACATCTGGGTGGCCAGGTGAATGCTAGAGGGGGCAGTGTTTCGGTGTGCAACAAGGTCATTGCTTCTGAGCTACTTCGTTCGGGCATAGTCCCTTAAGAGCCCTGAGACCAAAATATTGTTCAACTTTGACGGGTGACTACTCAAACTCTGTGGCACCTAGAGATGGCTCATCTAATTTGAAACCTCAGCATAGGGACCCTCTACAATAGCCTCTCTTGGTTTTTTCCTTCTCATTTCGGTGCTCTCTCTGCCCTATTGTTTGCAAACGAACGAAATACTACAATTGGAGCCACTGTAAGGTTGTCAAACGCTATATTTTGCAAATGGTGGGTCTTGGCAATGAACCAGCTATGCCAGAACATCTGGGTGGCTAGGTGAATGATAGAGGAGGTGGTGTTTCAGTGCACAACAAGTTCATTGCTTCCGGGCTACTTCGTTTGGGCGTAGTCCCTTAAGAGCCCTGAGACCAAAATATCGTTCAACTTTGATGGCTGACTACTCAGACTCGATGGCACTTAGAGATGTCTTGTCTAATCTAACACCTTAGCATAAGGACCCTATACAAAATCCTCTCTCAGTTTTTTCCTTCTCATTTTGGTGCTCTCGCAGCCCTATTATTTGTAAACACACGAAATAGTTCAGTTGGAGCCAGTATAAGATTGTCAAGCGCTATATTTTGCAAACAGTGGATCATGGCACTGAACCGAATACATCCAAATGTCTAGGTGGCTAGGTGAATGCTATAGGAGGTGGTTTTTTGGTGCGCATAAAGGTCATTGCTTCCAGGGTACTTTGTTCAGGCATAGTCCCTTAACAGCCCTGAGACAAAAATATCATTCAACTTCAACGGGTGACTACTCAGAATCCGTTACACCTAGAGATAGTTTATCTAATCTAAAACCTCAGTGTAGGGACCCTCTATAAAATCCTCTCTCATTTTTTTCCTTCTCATTTTGGTGCTCTCGCTGACCTATTATTTACAAACGTGCGAAATAGTGTAGTTAGAGCCAGTGTAAGGTTTTCAAACGCTATAATTTGCAAATGGTGGGTCATGGCACCAAACCAAATGCACCGACACATATAGGTGGCCAGGTGAATGCTAGAGGAGGAGGTGTTTTGGTGCGCAACAAGTTCGTTGCTTCCACGCTACTTCGTTCAGGCGTAGTCCCTTAAGAGCCCTGAGACCAAAATATTATTCAACTTTGACGGGTGACTACTCAGACTCCATGGCACCTAGAGACGGTTCATATAATTTGAAACCTCACTGTAGTGACCCTTTACAAAATCATTTCTCGGTTTTGTCCTTCTCATTTCGGTGCTCTCGTTGCTCTATTATTTGTAAACACGTGAAATAGTGTAGTTGGAGCCAGTGACTAGTTGTCAAACACTATATTTTACAAACGGTGGGTCATGGCACCAAACTGACTATGCTGGCACATCTGGGTGTCCAGGTGAATGCTAGAGGAGGTAGTTTTTTGGTGCTCGACAAGGTCATTACTTTCGGGTTAATTCATTCAGGAACAGTCCCTTAAGAGCCCTGAGACCAAAATATCGTTCAACTTCGACAGGTGACTACTCGGACTCTGTGGCACATAGAGATGGCTCATCTAATCCAACACCTCGGTGTAGGGACCCTCTACAATAGCCTCTCTCAGTTTTTTCCTTCTCATTTCGGTGCTCTCGCTGCCCTATTGTTTGCAAACATGTGAAATAGTTCAGTTGGAGCCAGTGTAAGGTTGTCAAACGCTATATTTTGCAAACAGTGGGTCATGGTACCAAACCAACTATGCCAGAACATTTGGGTGGCTAGGTGAATGCTAGAGGAGTTGGTGTTTTTGTGCATGACAAGGTCGTTGCTTCTGGGATACTTCATTCGGGCGTAGTCCATTAAGAGCCCTGAGACCAAAATATCGTTTAACTTTGACAGGTAACTACTCAAACTCCATGACACCTAGAGATGGCTCATCTGATCCAGCACCTCAGTGTAGGGACCCTCTACAAAATCATCTCTTGGTTTTTTCATTCTCATTTTGGTGCTCTCGATGTCCTATTGTTTGCAAACACGCAAAATAGTGCAGTTAGAGCAAGTGATTGGTTGTCAAACACTATATTTTGTAAATAGTGGGTCATGACACTAAACTAACTATGTTGACACGTCTAGGTGGCTAGGTGAATGCTAGAGGAGGTGGTGTTTTTGTGCGTGACAAGGGTGTTGCTTCCGCATTACTTCCTTCAGGCATAGTCCCTTAAGAGCCTTGAGACTAAAACATTGTTCAAATTTGACGAGTGGTTACTCAAACTCCGTGGCACCTAGAGATTCCTCATCTAATCTAACACCTCTAGTTAGGGACCCTCTACAATAGTCTCTCTCAATTTTTTCCTTCTCATTTCGGTGCTCTCGCTGCCCTATTGTTTGCAAACACATAAAATAGCGCAGTTGGAGCTAGTGTAAGGTTGTTAAACGTTATATTTTGTAAACGGTGGGTCATGGCACCAAACTGACAACGCCGACACATTTGGATGGACAAGTGAATGCTAGAGGAGGTGGTGTTTTGGTGTGCGACAAGGTTGTTGCTTCCAGGATACTTCATTCGGGCATAGTCCCTTAAGAACCTTAAGACCAAAATATCGTTGAACTTTGACGACTGACTACTCGGACTCCATGGCACCTAGAGATGTCTCGTCTAATCCAACTCCTCAGCGTAGGGACCCTCTACAAAAGCCTCTCTCAGTTTTTTCATTTTGATTTCATTTCTCTCACTACCCTATTGTTTGTAAACACGTGAAATAGTGCAGTTTGAGCCAGTGTAAGGTTGTCAAACACTATATTTTGCAAACGGTGGGTCGTGGCAACAAACCGACTGCACCAAAATGTCCAAGTGGCCAGGTGAATGCTAAATGAGGTGGTTTTTATGTGCGTGACAAGGTCATTTCTTCCAGGATACTTCGTTCGGGCATAGTCCCTTAAGATCCCTGAGACCAAAATATCGCTCAACTTCGACGGGTGACTACTCAGACTCCATGGCACCTAGAGACGTCTCGTCTGATCCAACACCTCGGCGTAGGGACCCTATAAAATATCCTCTCTCAAATTTTTCCTTCCCAGATCAGTGCACACATGTAGGTACGGTCTTGTAAACACTTGGGGAGGAGTCGTTTTCAAAATTTACAACATTTTCAAAATTTACAACTTTTTCAAAATTTACAAATTTTTCAAAATTTGCAATATTTTCAAAATTTACAACATTTTTAAAATTTACAACATTTTCAAAATTTACAACATTTTCAAAATTTACAACTTTTTCAAAATTTACAACTTTTTCAAAATTTAAAACGTTTTCAAAATTTACAACATTTTTAAAATTTACAACTTTTTCAACATTTACAACTTTTTCAAAATTTACAACATTTTCAAAATTTACAACATTTTTAAAATTTACAACATTTTCAAATTTTACAACTTTTTCAAAATTTACAACTCTTTCAAATAATGAAAGCTTCTCTTAGCTTCGAGAATTTAAAATTCTCTACTAACAGTGCCAACCACGTGAAGGTGGAAGCATTTCTGGCACCACTAACCTAAACATAAAAGTGTTAGTCAAATAAAAACCATATACAATCTATATATACAAAATACACAAATTTAAAATAAAATAAATTCAAACTTAAATCTAGATCTTTAAACTAAAAAATTTATATATATATTGAAAATAAATTATATATACCAGACATGAGCATTGTAAATTCATTCCAATTAACCATCAGGATCAGATATACTTTGAATAGCAGACAAGATTGCTTCATGATTTGACTCTCGAACCTTCCAAAGAATCTTGTCATTAGGCCTTCCTCGATATCTATACAACTAAATATTTTTTGCTAGAACTAGATGCGAATATAAGAGTATTTTCATGTGTGTCTCAAAGTCTTCAAACACCCAAAAGGAAGATTTTTTTAATGGATACTGTCAAATCCAAGTTCCAGTAACTACCAATGACCCTGTAGGATACTCAATATCTTTGCCATCTATAATAGGAGAAGTCAACTTCTTTCTTTCCTCGATGCAACGACATAAGAAATAGTTTGTTCCTTCTTCACTGTCTTCTGTCGCAATTACTACAAACACATGTCCTAGACAAAAAAACAACTTGGTTGAACAACTCAAATTTAAATTACATATTAAAATTTCAATCGACATAACTCAATACAAAAATTAAATAAATAACCATAAATACTTTGTCGCACCAAAATCAAAATTTCGTCAAATTCCTTGAATGTTGCAACTTCATCAGTAGAAATAAGTCGTAATGCTTGTGAAGGTTGATAACTAGGAAGCAGAGTTAGAGGCCTGCAAATCCATCCTTCCACCCATTCTTGTGAATCACACTCAGCAGTAACAAATTCGATACAATATGCACAAAAACATGTCAACTTTCTTGTCCATACAGCCCACGAAGTAGCATCTGAGCTACAAAATGAGTGCATATCACTAGACCCAGTGAGTGTCATACAATCCTCGTAGTTAGAAATATGTTGTTCCTCTATCAACCAAAAATATTTGTGAACTGTGGATTTTTCTTAAGAACCTCGGGCCATGTTGTCAGTACACCATTCCACTATTCTCTTTGCATCTTTTAATTTAGCACCATCTTTGTAATTCAACTCTTCTCTTGCAAGAGATCTTTTCACACATGCCCCTGCACCGTCATGCTCTCATTTTCCATGTCCAGCCTCAGTGAAACTCCAAATATGTTGGACACCCATCTTGACGTGCATTTTTCTCATCCAATAAAACATTTGTGCATTCTTGAACTGAGACGTGTAATTATCTTACCATATATAATGTTGTTTGAAGTGGATGTCCCTATCAGACAAGTTTCCATAAAATAAATGGAAACACCCTTGCACAAATTCAGTAGAATGAGTACAATCATCACTGATATAAAAGTGGTACTCTCTTAAAAAAAATTGATTATTCTCTGTACTGTCAAGAGAATGTAGAAATGCTATATGCACAAAAATGGCAACTTGTACTGAGTTGCAATATTGCGATTGAACCTCCATTTGTGGTTGTAATGTGTAATTTTCTACAAAATCGACTACTGAAACAATAGTACCAATAGGAAATGTGTCTTTGCATAGCTTGAACTATTCATCCAACCATCGAGCTCTATGTGTATACCTCGCATACTCATAAACAATTTCATCCTTAAATTTTCTCAAAAATTAGAAAACGGGCATTTGTTTGTAACTAGCTCACATCGTTTAGACTCTTTTCCATCTTTCAACTGGTATGCAACTAATTTATATTTATCAAAATTAACTAAATTATGTCCTATTGTACCTTCAATTTTCTCATGGATGCAACTTTCCAATTTAGGTAATCCGCTGCTTGTACTATAACTTCCATCTAAACAATCCTGACTATAAAAAAATTGTCCAACATCTTTTTCACAAAATATAGTAGGAATGAAATCCCTGGAAGATATTGGTGGAACTTGAACACCAAATTCCAATAACATAGTTTTAGAATGAAAATTAGAACGAATACGTAAAAATTTAGCATAATGCATCACAAATTCAACATGTTGCCTACAACAACAAGTGGTGCGAGCATGGTTTATTTTCACATAGAATGGTTTCAACATTTCAAAAAAATGTTGACTAATTTTAATTTCTAGATTCTCTTGTTCAAACTTACGAAAAAATTGAGTTTGAGTCATATCTAAGAAATGCTTTAGATGTGGTTCATGATTAGTAGAACCAACTCTCTATTTTATAACATCTCTTGTATTAGGTGAAACTCTAGTGTTATCATGCCGAAATTTAATAACAAATTCTCATATAGCATCAGAATTAATTTTGTCCTTACGCAGTGCTCTAGTAGAAAATGCCCAAAAATCGACATTATTGAGTGATTGAAGGATATTACGTCTTTCAATTGCTTTCATTAGAGTTTTTTGATTAACTTGCAACATTTGACTTGTTTGCGTAATCAAATGTTGTTTTGTTATTGATTCACTTACAACACTAGTAGCAAGTACACGACACACAATATTGTTATCCCTAGTGCGTCTCTTGACACCAACAATGTCATATGAATCATAAAGGTTTTCAATAATTATAGAGGTTTGACCACGTATATTAGATGTTGTCAATCCTAAGGTGTTTAATGTAGGTCTCATTTTAGTCAATTTCATCAAACTAACCAACAACTGACATCTTTGGGAATCATTTAAAATTTCAAAATGATTATCCCAAATTTCGGTGGCTTTTCTTCTGATTTTTCATTCAGAAAGTTTGTCAAACATTGGTTTCAAAAAAATTTCACCAATTTCAATAAAAAAATTAGGTTTCTAACGTAAAATCCTAGGAGGTGTTTTTGTCAAATTTTGTTTGTCTATAGTTTCAACATGAATTTCGTTATTCACATTTTCATTGTCTCCTTCAATTTCAAAATTTGCTACATCATGAGTATTTAATTCTTCTTCAGCATTGACAGTAAAAATATCTTCATCACGACTATTTAATTCAACTTCAACATTGACAGCAGAAACATTACTTGGTTCTTCATTGCTTATAATAGTTGGGGTTGAAGATGAACCTCTTCTTGATTCACGAAGTTTCCGTATTCGCTCAGCATTTTGAATTTTGCTGGCCTCTAATTTGTTTGGTGTTTTTTTACTTAATGACTTCCTTTTTTGACTTCATTTTTGTCTCCCATGATGTTTTGCTTCTGGTGATAAGAAAAATGTGTAGAAAAAGATAGAATTTCACAGTAATTCATACGGTAAGGTCAGAGAGTAAAAATCACATGGTAATTCATACATTGGGATGTGTGTAAATATGATTTATGAACTACAAGTGCACTTTATAAATCACAATTGTAGTTTATAAAGTGTGCTCGCGGTTTGTGTTAAAAAAACCATGATCATGCTTTATAAACCACGATCATGGATCTATCTGCTGAACCTAAGCCTCGAACAATCCTTGTTTTTCCCCAACCAAAGCTATGGAAGGTCATTATGAAGTGTTAAAGGTAAAAAAACCTCAAATCTGGTCTTCCAAAGACTCAAGAACCATGCTAAAAAATTGAAAACATTTCACAAAAATGGTGCCATCACGTAGGGGAGAATCTTAGCTTCATAGAAATATTTATTTTAAAGTGAATAGAATAAGATAAATATCATTTTATAATTTTTTACTAACAATAGGTCTTTAAGACATTTTTTCCCGTGAATGTTCATGTCCACATATAAGACTGTAACTTTTGTTTCGCTTATCAAAATATGATAAAACTTATACCATCCCAAGCGTGGACAAATTATAAATTCTATACATATATATATATATATATATATATATATATTTGATTTTGATATTTTTTGATATAGTTATGGTGGGAAAACAAAAAGCGCTCCGTTTTCTAAATATTTTCAGACCATTTTCTCAGAAAAAATCATAAAAAACAATATTGCTAAATAAAATACAAAATAAAATCCATCCCAATATAGATAACTACATCTAACGTTTCGTCCAAAATTTGGTCATCCAGTATGCGGGCAAACGGACTACAATATTATAAGTTTTTTCAAAAAATAAAACTAAGTCATATAATTTTAAGTGTTTAATATAGCTAAACTTGTCCATTTTTAAAAAAAAATGTATTTTAGAAACTAGATTCCAAATGATACGATTCATTTTTATATAAATTTTTCTAATTTAGAGTGTGCGTATATCTAATAATCCCTACAAGTTGAGATTTAGCTAGTTTTTGCAATATGACATCCACGAATGACCCTATATTTGTCTGTCAACTTCCTGCACTTACCTTGAAATTCCTTGAGGAAGCTTCTACCAAACTAAAAATATATATTAAGAAGGGATAACCATTAAATTCTAAAATATTTTCTAATCTTAGAGCTCTCCATTGTTATATCTGCTAAGAAAACTCACCATAGCAAAACTAAGTAGATGAACTGAAAAATCATTTCAACGATCTTATCAAAGAGGAATTATACAAGAGACGATTTGAATAAAGATAAAATGGAGAAATTATATGATTTGAATAATGTAATAATGGAATATTTAAAAGGATTAGCTCAATATGGAGGAACAAATCCAATGATTCAAAATTCACTAGGAAGTTGGATGATCAATCTTTCCAACACATTTTTGCTAAAGGAAGCATAAATTTAAGTTGCGGTGACATTATTCTCAATGCATGTGTTAAAACTTAATGTGTTAGCTAATTCAATTCCTTTTTCCAACACTCAACATAGCTAATTATTATCTTTTCTCATTTATTTATTTTTTGTAAAAGAAATATTAAATGTAAAATTATTTTAAAAATTAACTCTACTAATTAAGTCATTAGTTCATTAACCAACAATTAGTTAGTTCATGTTGTTATTTTCCCCTCTTGTTTATAAAAGGATTCTCTTTCAATTGAAAATGGGGCTAGATGCTAGTACTCTTTATGTAAAAGGATATTAATTTTAAATGTACATATTAGAGCTTCTCATTTCCCTCTTATTTTTTCTATCTTTCCTCCACATCTTTGTCTTTTCTCTACACCATTTTAAGTTTTAGCTAATGAAACTTTGAGTTCATCGTTGTTTTCCAAAAATCGTTAAACAATAATTCAATTTGTATCTTGTTTACAACAGTGGTTTTCCTTTATATGTAAATTTGTGTGTTCTTCAATTATTACTGACATGTTGAAGTAAAATAATATCTATTTCCTTCCTATATGAAATTATTAGTCCTACTCTCTTTCCTTCATCTAAACTTTTTATTTCCTTAAAATTGTTTCTCTTTATTCAAACTTATGAAATTACTAAAGGGAACTAGCATCCTTAGAAATATTTAATATATTATATATTTGTAAATATTTAAATACCATTTTTGGATTAAAAAGGCAACCTCCCAATCCAAGAGGAGGGAATGTTGTACACTGAATTGTTGACTGCCTGCACACCTATAAATTTTACAACCAACATATTTATTATATGATAGTATGGGAGGGTTAAATTTATGCATACCATTGAATGTGTCTCGTATGGCCTAGGAAATAATTCACCTTGTAGATTTGGAAATGATATTCTTGTCTTGAAGATTTCAATAATTAAAAAGGTTTAAGAAATGTCCTAACAAGGGAAGACTTCTAGTTTCGATGCAATATAATGGAGGATATATTATCTTATTAACTTAAGTAATTTAAAATATTCCTTTTATTTTATGATAAATCATTCCCTCCATAGGTCGTATCACAATCTAGCATTTCCCAAAAAATAAATCTAATTTCCAATATGACGTAGAAAAGCTTCAAAAAATTAGTATTTTCACAATTCTTGTCAGAGTAGGTATTTACCTTATCTCATGTTCACCTAGGTACATTATTTACGTTTATTGTATTTATCCTCACCCACTTATGTGTGTTGATATTTATTTTTTTTTATTTAGATATTAGGAGATATTATCTAGTTGTTAGGTATAGTTATTTATGTGATCTATGGTATTGACTAGATCCTTGATGTCTAGTTCTCTCATAAATCTATGGACTCGACTAGTTCTTTGATGACTAGTTATTTCCATGATTTATGGCTTGATCTACAACCTTGATTGGTTCTTAGATTGTTATTCCTTTCCTATTTAAGAAAGGCCCATTCTCAATATATTGTACATTGAGTTCCATAATAATATATGATATTGGTACTCATTTGTTTGCAAAGGTTTATGTAAAGTTATTCTGGCGAATTGATTTCATCTTATTAATCATGATGTTTAATTAGCATCTGTGTTCTTGGCTTGGCATGATCTGGTTATCGTTCCTTTTATGGTATTAGAGTAGGAGATTTCTATTAACATCCATCTGTAAGTTTCATGTTGCAAGCATTTTTTTAAATATTCATGTATTCGGGATTTGACCGTATTTTGTTGCTGCGTGCAGTTTTATGCAAAATAGAGGTGACCATTGGATCCAGAAGTTGTGAAAACACTAAGATCAATTGTAAACTCAGCCATTTTTGGCGACAGTCGGGTTTTTTGGTTTTTTTGTTGTGCAGAGAAACATACTGGATTCACCTCGGGATTCACACCATATGGAAAAGGAAAGGCATGAATTTTTTTTTGGGTTTTTTTGGGTTTCTTGAGATACAATCTAGGTTTTTTTTTGTTGTGGCTTAGCATTTTCAGTTTGCACCCAGGAGGTCTTTCTGTCCGGGGTCCACGGATGGCGGTGCACTTTTTGCTATTTCAGGAAAATCTACAGACTACTAGTTTGGTCGGCAAAGATCACTTTCAGCACAGTCCAGAAATAGTAGTTTCTGCCAGAAGAAGTAGTTGGATGTGACTTTCTCAAAACCAGTGACACAACCCAGAATACAAAGTCGCATATACACATTGAAATCCTTAGCCCCTGGTCATATGATATGGTCATATGAGGGCTTAAATATTGTGATTCCTACTAGTAGGTGCTTAACTCTAGCCCCCTCTCATTTTATTTCTGTGGTGAAGGCAAGAGCATTTTATTCCTTTTTAGTGGCAGCTAAAATAAATAAATAGTAGAGCCTAATATTTGAAAAACTTGTATCTTTTGATCAGTAACTCAGTTTTGAGTGTCGTTTTTTGCAAAAGTGCATGTTTTTTTATGATATTTCCATTGGAAATATTTTTTTTGAGGATTTCACTGTAATTATAAAGTGTCATATTGTAACACGCACTCATTATAAAGTGCCAAAATCTAGAGGGGCTCTTGTTGCATTGTTTGGGGGTCTTGTTGCATTGCTTGGATCTTCCAGTTCTTTCGGTGATTTTTTTTTTTTGAGGATGGCATCTACTTCTACATTAGATCATGTTGAGCCATTAACAAAACATAATTAATACACATAGAAACAATAATCAAGCAGAAAGTATTATGGGCTTTAACTTCTAAAGAACAACCAGTGTTCACTAGGGAATATGAGAAATTTCAGTACAAGTGCAGATTTGATGAGTGTATGGGTTTGATAGGAACTTATGTTAGTGACAGTATTTTATTTCATTTGGAAAATTGTTACTCTCCTTTCAAAATATGGGAGAAATTGGAGGATTTATTTAGTAAGGTGGATCATATGAGATCCATGCTACTTGAAATATAGATCACCTCTCTTAATCCTAAAGATTTTCCAACAATTATAGACTATCTTAACAAGTTCAAGCATTTCTTGACACAGTTGAAGGGGAGTGGAAGAGATAAGAAATATGAACAGTGTGTTTACTTGATTCTATCCAAGTTGAGAGGACCATTCCAAATTTTTGTTTCTACCTTTTTCTCTAGCATGGATGCCTTAGGTAACACCTTCAAAATGCCTAACTTAGAAACATTTTGTGAAAGACTTACTAGGGAAGAATCTAATCTATCTCACCTTGAGTCTTCCACCTCTCAAAAGAAATTAGTTGCATCTAGTCCTGAGGGCAAGGGAAAACCAAATAGTAAAAACAAATCCACACCTTCTCCATCTCAAAATGCTCCTAAACCCAAAGAAAACAACTCAAAACCCAAGGAGTCTTCTAAATCCAATAATAAGTCTAGTCGTTCATGCTTTTTTTGTGGGGGTAGTAACCATGAATAAAATAGGTGTTATAAGTGAATGCAGGCCTTAAAGGATGCAGTTAAGAAACACAAAATTTCTATCTCCACTCCACCTCCTTCTAATCAGCATGGAAAATAACTTAATGTTGTTAGAAGATCTCAGTCACCACTTGCAGACAATTGGGTTATAGACTCTGGTGCCTCTCATCACATGACTTCTTCCATGGAATATTTTGTTTCTCTAGGTTTGAGTTCTACTTCCAAAATTAAGGTTGGAGATTCTTCCTTTCTTTCTGTTGAGGGAAAAGGTGATATACAACTTGATGGTGGCAGTATCCAAGATGCACTATATGTTCCTAACATCACTAAAAAATTTCTTTCTGTATATCAAATTTATCATTCTGGTAAAGGAAAAGCAGTGACTTTTACACCACATGGAGCAGAAGTACAAACTTTGTTAGATCCTCATTCACTAGTTGCTCAGGGTATTGCTGATCATAGTTCTAGACTATATCACTTTGAGGGTTTTGATGACACTTTTTCTATATGGTTAGGATTGGTTCCTCATTCAGATTTAGAGAGTAACCTTTGGCATGAAAGATTTAGACATCTCAATTACAGATATTTGAAGGAGTTGAGCACTCATGGTATGGTATATGGTCTTCCTAGAGTTTCTTGTCTTGAGGGAGTTTGTCATGGTTGTGCATTAGGTAAACAACATCAAGATCATTTTTCTAATAATTTTTTTAAGAGAGCTTCTTCACCACTTGAGCTTATGCATAGTGACTTGATTGTTTTTCCTACCCCATCTTTCAATGGAGCTAAGTATGTACTTACATTTATTGATAATTTCTCAAGGCGTACTTGGGTTTATTTTCTCAAGTACAAAAGTGATGTTTTTTTCATACTTCAAAGTCTTCAAGGCTTTGGTCTAGAAACAATCTTCTAGCAGCATAAAGAACCTTCACACTGATAATGGGGGGGAGTACTTTAGCAATGAGTTTTCTAAACTTTTGGCAACTCAAGGCATTATTCACCAGTATTTTGTTCCTCATAATCCACAACAGAATGGATTAGAAGAAAGGAAGAATATAACTTTGAAGGAAATAGTTAACTGTATGATGCATTCTAGAGATATACCTCCTATCTATTCGGCAGAAGTAGTTAATTGTGCTAACTATATTCAGAATCACACACGACACAGAGCACTTGAGCATTTGACTCCAAAGGAAGCTTGGTCCAACACTAATATAGATGTCTCATTTTTTTGAGTCTTTGGGAGCCATGCTTGAGCCTTTGTGCCAAAGAAGAAAAGGAAAGCTTTGGATAATAAGAGTAAACCCTTGATCTTTGTAGGCTATTGTGAGGACATGAGAGCTTATCATATTTTAGATACTAATACACATGATGTTCTTTTTCGAACACATGTTCATTTTGATGAGTATTTCACTCCTCATGATTCTTCATCTTCTTCCATTCCTTCTTCTTATTCATCTCATCTTGAGGATCCTTTCTTTAAGGAGATTGATGAGGAGGTTATAGATTCCATTAAGGATCCTATTCCAACTGATGTTGTCACTATGCCTAAGTGAGCTCATACTATAGTTTTTATGACATCACCTTTCATAGAGGATCTTCCACCCACTAGGCATCTTCACACACATTCTATAGGTTTTGGACTTTTGTGTCAGGTAGTTTCTGAGGATCCACATTCTTTTTCAAAGGCTCATCGGATGTCAGAATGGGATGATGTGATGGCAGCTGAGTATTATTCTTTGATGAAGAATCATACTTGGGATTTGGTATCTCCTCCTAAAGGAAGAAAGATGGTTAGGTGTAAGTGGGTATACCGAACCAAATACGCAGCTGATGGGTCCATTAATAAGTATAAGGCTCGTCTTGTTGCAAAGGGTTTTTCACAATTTGAAGGTATTGATTACTCTGAGACTTTTGCACCCATTGCCAAGATGGACTATGTATGCCTTGTACTTGCTATTGCTGCATCACAGGGGTGTCCCGTATACTAGATGGACGTGAAGAGTGCCTTCTTACATGAGGATCTACAAGAGGAAATATACATGGAGCAACCAGATGGATTTGTTTAGGATTCTTCTCTTGTTTGTACACTCTGAAGGTCTCTCTACGGTCTCAAACAAGCCCCTCGGGCTTGGTATGAGAAGATGGATTCTTTTTTTCTATCTACTAGTTTTGTTCATTGCCACTCCGATCATACAGTGTATCTCCAGCATGTTGGTGAGGATATTTTGATACTTGTCTTATATGTTGATGATTTATTACTTATTGGCAGCTCTTCTTCCCACATTCAGAGTATTCAGCAGGCTCTTTCTACATATTTTGACATGACATATCTTGGGTTATTACATTATTTCCTTGGTTTGAATATTTCTCAGATAGAATCAGGGATTCATTTGAGTCAGCAAATATACACCCATGATCTTCTTCAGCGCTTTGATATGGTTGATTGCAAGCGAAGTCCATCCCCTTTTAAGTCTGGAGTTACTGTTACATCCACATGTACCACACCACTTTGTGATCCTATGTTGTATAGCCAGTTAGTTGGGAGTCTCATCTACTTGAACCATACTCACCCTGATATTTCCTTAGTAGTAGGGCTTGTATCTCAGTTTGCACATTCTCCTCACAGTAGTCATTGGTAGGATACTAAAAGGATTTTGTGATATTTACAGTGCACTTCCCACTTTTGCCTACACTACACTAGGAGTTCTACTTAGTTGGTTGGGTATACAGATTCAGATTGGGTAGGTTCTATTGATGACAGGAATTCTACTTGTGGCTATCTTTTATATCTTGGTTCTTCTCCAGTTGTTTGGGCGTATAAAAAGTAACAAGCTATTGCACTTTCATCTTCAGAGGTAGAGTATAGGGCAGCAGTTATAGCGAGTCAGTAGATTCTTTGGCTTTGCCAGTTATTGAAAATTTTTGGATTCCCACAGGATTCACTGACTGTACTTTGGTGTGAAAACCAAAGTACAATTCACATTTCTCGCAACCCATTTGAGCACCAGCAGACCAAGCATATCGAGATACACATCCACTTCATTCGGCAGCACATTCAGGATGGAGTTCTTTACTTGGAGTACCTTCCGACTCAACAGCAGGTTGCAGACATCTTTACGAAGCCTTTTGCATCACCTCGCTACCTTGAGTTGTGTGGAATGCTTGGGGTTTCGGAAGTTGTTCTTGGGGGGTGTTCGTAAGAACATCTTCCTTCTTCTTCTTCTTTCTCTTTCCTTATAGCAGGATTATTTCCTTCTTTTGGTTTCATATTTCTTCATGGATATATTTTAAATGAGTACGTCATCAGACCTAGTTGTCAGGACTCATACTGCAGACATGCCACTTCTATTTTAGACCCTAGCTTCACTTGAGGGGGGGTGTTAGAGTAGATATTTACCTTAGCTCATGTTCACCTAGGTAAATTATTTACCTTTATTGTATTTATCCTCACCCACTTATGTGTGTGGATATTTCTTTTTATTTATTTAGATATTAGGAGATATTATCTAGTTGTTAGGTATAGTTCTTTCCTTGATCTATGGTATTGACTAGTTCTTTCCATGATTTATGGCTTGATCTACAACCTTGATTAGTTCTTAGATTGTTATTCCTTACCTATTTAAGCAAGGCCCATTCTCTATATATTGTATTGAGTTCCATAATAATATATGATATTGTTGCTCATTTGTTTACAAAGGTTTATGTAAATTTATTCTGGGTAATTTCTTTCATCTTATTGATCATGATGTTTGATTAGCATCTGTGTTCTTGGCTTGGCATGATCCAGTTATCGTTCCTTTTACTTATCACAATCCAGCATTTCCCAAAAAATAAATCTGATTTCCAATATGACGTAGAAAGGCTATAAAAAATTAGGTGTTTCACAATTCTTGTAAGAGATAATAAGTTCGTCCTTTTTCTTTAGGTGACATTGTTTCCTTCTTAATTAATTTTCTCTAGTTAACTATTAATTATTTGTTTTTAAGACTTCTCTCGATTCCTTCAACACATCTCTATATACATGCAACATTTTCTCATTGGTTCTCTATGAAAATAGTTAAATGTGACTTGAGCTTATTCTAAATGAGATATTATAGATAAAGGAATATTTTTGTCTAGTGTCTGTTTATTGAAATTTTATTTTAGCCCATTCTATTTATAATTTTTTTGTGCATGATAAACTCCATGAAATAACTACTGTCCTATGATTACTAATTATATCTTTTAAATTTGATAACTTGTTCCTGTGATTAGATACTATATCTTGTATTTCATCCTACATAGTTCACCAACATTTTCTAGTGTATAAATTTTTTAAAGTATCAATTTTATCTCTCTTTAGAAGTCCTTTTGATTACCCTTTTATAGTGTATAATTTTAATGATTGACACGAGGTGCACAATTGTATAAAGATTTAAAATTAGAGATAAATGATGTGCCATCAAGTGGCATCATTTTTTGTATTATGCTAATAATACAGAATGTTTTCTAGAGTTTCAAATGTTGATAAGTGAAACCTATCAAAAATGGGTGTTATATATCACTATGAGTCTGGAAAACATGGATATTTTTCGTAAATAAAACATTCTCTTGATGCTTTTCCTTATGCTTGTTAAAAGAGATGCTCTTGATGTAGAGAAAATGGGTACCCTCATGAAATATATTGAGGGTTATGCTGAGGAAGAAGACTAGGAATCCAATGAGGAAGACTCTAGTGATGACCAAGAGTCATAGGAAGGAGATTTGTCAAGGGATGATAAGGATGTCATGGAAATTGATGCCACTCAAAACTCAGAGATCTTAAATTAAAGTAGGTTCCTATTCAATCTGTCAAATCCAAAGGAGAATCAAGTAAGCAGGAAAATAAAGCTCTTGTTAATGAACAACTGGAACAATAGTTCTAGGCTTTTGGTCAAGTGCGTCCTATGAAGGGGGATAATAATTCAGCCAAGATGGCTATGTATATTTAAGAGTTGAAGGGTGATATGAAACTTACCAAGATTTCGATTCAATTTATTTTCAATGATTGGCACAAAATGAAGATGTAGGTCGAAGATGTTGCAAACATTAGTAATGGGGGAGAGATTGAAATTATGAAGGCCAATTGCATTAACCTTTATAATGAGGTGCACCACATTAGAGATATATTAAATAGATATATGGAATGGATTATGGTTATGGTGAAATCAACTATATAACATCTCCAAACCCTTGGTCAGTTTGTCAATGCTTACAAGATGGTGGATGATTATGGAAATTTCAAGAAAAGAAAAATTGATGCTGATGGTGATGATCTTACATCATTGGGTGTTAACATTGAATCCCTATCTAAGGATTGGGCAAAAGTTCTGAATGGTATAGAAAAGGAAAAAAAGTGATGTTTGTAGGTTTGGTTGTTACTATGCTATTTACTATGATGTTAGATTGTCAATGGTTTAATATTTGATGTTATTTCATTTTTTCCTATGTTAGTACTTGGACTATATGTTCGTAGAGGAGCCCAAATGTTATTATCAATATATATTTAATCTTTTTTACTGTTGTGTAATGTCTTATCTTCTCTTTTGAAGCTTTGACATGTAAGGGGTAGGGTCCCCTTAACCCTATTTTACTTTAAAGAAAAAAAAACCTTTACTTGAGGTTAATCCATAATATCTGTCCATGATGACTATCCTAATTTTGTTCAACACTTTTGGATTCATAAATTTTTTTTTAAAATATCCAATATATGACATGTGTGTGGGATCGATACATGGAATAAATTCTCTGCTCTAATTCTTATATGTAATAATTATCTCCATTTAGAATCTGGACATCCTTCTCTTAATGGAAGATCAAGGATTGTGAGGATCATAGAATTTTTTCTTTAGTAATTTGAGATTAAGAAATTCAAAATATATTACAAACACATTTTTACTTAACCTTAAAAAAAATAACGCTAAACATAACATTAAAACATTTTTTATCGATAAAGAAATGAATTCTTTAAACATTGTGAATAATGAAAAAGTTAAATTTAAATATATTTAATTTTTTAATGATCTATAGTATACATAACATGGTGTTTGATAAAGAATGTCTCAAGGAATTTCGAGAAGTGTATAGTTTATCCTCAATTCTTAAAAAAGAGAGATCCATTTCTATGTGAAATGGGGAGTGTTGGCTGTAAGTAAAGGATAATACAATTCCTTCATGATATAGTCCTGGCCATATTATTTCTTGAATACTTCTTACAATGTAGTATGATAGAATGATATAACCATGTATTGAAGGAAATGTATAAGGGTCCTAAGGACTATTGTAAATATAATCTCAATAGTTATATTGTGTTAAAAATTAGTGTATAATATTTTCCAACACTTAAGCATATCTAGTGAAGATTCATCTTCTGATTGTTTCTAGATGATGAAAGAATTGATCTTATTTTTAGGTACATCACGATATTGGGATTAATTTAATAAGGTGGTTAAAAATATATCAAGTTATAGAAGAAATTTAGTTCAAATAATATAATACCAATTAAAAGAATCTCTAGAAAGTTTCTTAGCCAAGATTGTTCAGAATCATTCCTACTCCTTCAACTTGAACCTTAGAATATGTGTGGTTTATAGATACCCATAGATGTTTATTGAAGATGCTATGTATGGATGAAATTTGTGCTTCGTGAAAGATATGTACAAGATTCTTACCTCCGAAGAAACCTGTGCTCAAAGATAATAAGAAAAAGATGGGATTAAACAGATAGATAGTGGATTTCATGGTCAAGGGAAGTCCCTTGAATTCAATGGACTTCCTTGTAAGGATTTCAATCCGTGTTCAAGAAATTAATCCAATAATGATAAAGGAAAATGATAACAAAAGTTGTATCCAACAATGCAAGGGAAAAGGGACTGACATGCTCCAGGGTTATATGCATGTCTAATTATTGTTCTTGATCCAAAGGGAGTTACATAATTGTTATATGGCTCAAAGGAGTAGTGGTGTAGATGGATATGTGCTCACAAAGGAAAAAAAAAGATAATGTAATTGATCTAGATAAATGATAAAACATTGCAAATGGCTCAAAGTATCTTAATGTGTCTCGATGGACAATTGTAAAGTGAGAATAATGGCCATGATTGAATTCTAGATATAAAGAAGGTCGGTCATAGTGATAAATGGTATGATGGATAGAAATCACCAGTGATTGAATAAATCCTTGATGACTGCGGGCTAATCATCGACGATTAAGGAAATCATCGGAGCTTACTGTAGAGTGTATGTAGTTTGGTTAAGGCTGAGACAAAATTGCTAAATACTAATAATTGATGAATGATTAAGATAATAATGTATAAATGATGTACTTAAATTATTCTGGTTGATAGACATGACTAAAAAAAGGATAACACCCGGAGAGAAAGGCTGAAGATCAGACTTGATTTCTATATATTTGAATACCTTGGGAGGAAGAAGATAATTGGCACCATGGGACTACTAAACAAATTTTTGGATGTATGATTGATGTCAAAAAGTTTAAAGAGAGATTTTTGATGTGTGCATATGTTGATAGATGAGACTGAAAAGATGATATTAGACTGTAGGTGAAAAGTTGATTCACTGAGGTCCAAAATTGCTCCAATATGCTCATTAAAGGTAAGTGTTAATGCTTGGTGTTAATTATGATATCCAAGTGTTTAATTATTATGTACAAGAGATTGATGAACTAAATTTAATTCAAGAATGCATGGATGAAACTTAAGGATTTGTGTGACAAGATGGAAAAAAATTGTATTTAATCACTAGCGATTACCTGAATTACCAACGATTTTGGGTTGTTAGAGTTTTCTTTGGAAAATGGTTGAAACAACTTCCAAATCAAGACTATTTGGTTTATATCCAATAATTCCCCATGACGAGGTAGAGAAATATGATAAATTCCATCATAAAATCAAGTGATAGAGGAAGAAAAGGGTTCGAGTGCTATAGACATATGACCTAATGATGGAAAGGATGTTTTGACAAGGTCAAAGGACCAATGATGGATGTTGTCACAAAGGTGGGATTATAAGACCAAGATGTCAAGTGATAGGGGAACTGAAGGGTTCATTTTCATTTGACTTAAAGGCATGAAAGATGATGGTTTGATGATGTCAAGGGACCAAAAAAATTTACGTCACCACAAAGGTGAATTTCGAGACCGAGAAGTCAATTGATATGGGAGCAAAAGGGTTCATTTCCTATAGACATATGACTTAATAATGATGAGTGATAAAATAATGATTTGATGAGGACTAAATGGTGGTCATAATAGTGAGCTGAGTTGTAGTACCCAGTGAGACTTTTCTTTGACAAATGTCAATTTGATTAAATAGATGTGAAGTTTGAGACATAGTGTTGTAATGCTGAGATGCAAATATTGACAAATATATTGGTAGATGTCAATGTGGTAGGATTGATAGCTATTAAATTTATGTTTTAGATATGATGTGCATGTGATATTGATTTTAAAGTGATTTTATTTTTTTGTGAAAATCATTGTCAAGAGTAAAAAGTGGAATGATTACTTTATGCTAGATTTGATTCATATATGATGGGAAACATCAAAAAGAAGGATCTTAAAATTCTTTACTTTACAACAAATGTTAACAGATGACTAATAATGAGTAGCCACACTTAGGATCTTGGATATAGCTATAAGTTAAATGTGTACCTTTCCCAAACATGAGAAGGGTTAACATATGTAGGTTGTGTGGGAAAAGAGGGTTCTCCTTTAAAATAGTTTCATAGAGAAACTGTAACATCCACATTTTACCACTTCATATAAACAAGTTCATTTATTGTAAAAACTTTATGCAGCTGATTTAAATACCCATATATTTAAATCTACATAAACCTTAATGCAATCCATTTACGATAACTGTCATGAACCAGGTGTAGTTGTATCAGATTTTACTGAACCTACTTGTTCTCATTATCCCTCAATGCTCTGTACGAGCACATACATCATATGTATTCTTTGGTTATCTTTTCTCAAAGTATGATATATAAGTGAAGACTCCTAGGTGTCTACCTAGGTTCCACCTATGAATTCCACATGCATCTGATAGTTTAGAACATAGTGAAACCTAGATAGTGGAATCAGTAGTTTACACCACTTTGCATAAAGTTTTTGAGTCATGTATGCCATGCTCAATTACATGATGACACACTCATCATTAGGAAATTATTGTTTCACCTTAATCACTTATTCAGTTATATGGATTCCCAAACATAGATGTTGTAAATAGCTACAAGTCTTGAACAAGGTAAAAATGTAGTTTAACCTACATGAAGACGTAACTCTATGTCATTTTATGGTTCCTATGGGAAAGTAAGTGTCTTCATAACAATTCACCTTGTTGATAGACCACTTCCCTTCCCATAGGCATCATAAGTTGATATAAGGGTGCGTATTAAGTAGGTCTAATCTGTATTTGTAACTCTCTCAAGTTTTGTTAAAGAAATACCATACCACAATCCAATCTCTTGATGATTCAACTCATTACTGATGCTAAGCAGCAGTATCATAATGGTGATAACCATCATCATAGGGATACAAATTTGTAGCATATGTAGTGAGTTTACCTGCCTAGAATCTTGTATTGGTGCATGGTGTTTAATGTATTCAAGTTAATTATTATTCATTAAAGAACATTCTAGATCTCATGACACATTCTCCTCGAATGGGTCGTACCTAAGCTCTAGATTAATTTTGTTCTCAGGACCTTAATCTACATAAGACTTAATTACCTTTCAAGATCTCATGCCCAAGTTAATCGTAAATGGAAAATGATACTATCAAGGTCTATAATAAGTATTACAGTTTAAAAAAACTTAAAAAATTAAGACCATATTTCTTTATTTCATATTCTAGAGATATGTACTTAATTAAAGCTAAGTTATTTGGTATGATTCATACTTTTTATTGAGTACCAAATACTATCTATGCCAATAAAAATTTAAGTGCAAGCACTTCACTTTTCTTAGTTGCAACGTAATCAAGAGTGTTGATTTTTTTTAATATATATCCATCAAGTAAGATATATCTGGAGTATCTGATAAGATAGATTGGGTGGACAACTTTCCCATTTCTCTTTAGAGATAATACTTTATTTTTCAGATACTACTTTCTTTTTCAATTTAGCACACATGTTCCCAGCTTACTTCCATTGCAAACAGATATCATACTTGTATGCTGCATAATGACGCATTATGGGAGAACCCCACTTTTAAATACATTATCATCTCCTAGAACAAACTATCACATTCTGCAATTCCTGACCATAGTGAAACTAATCTTATTATATCTTTGTGTCAATTTATTTGGCAACCGTAGTTGTATGGACAATGTAATATCAACTTTAGGACTCAACACCCTCTTCCTATAATTTGAAGTAAGTCTACACCCTCTCGAATTTATTTATGGTTATATTAAACTGTATCTTTATATAAGTGTAGGACCCTAATCCTTCATAGAGGTATTAGCATGTACCTTAGTACTTGATTATTTAGGGTTGTATCCTCTTTCACTTGAATACTCAATAGACATAGATTGTCTACCTGAGAACTAAAACTCGAGCCATAAAAGATTAAAATGTTTCCTGCGAGAACAATAGCCAACCGCGTATAGTTTACTATACCATTTTGGATATGAACTTCTATACTATTGTTTCATCAACATAGATAATATTATCCACGAAGTCCTTTTTACTTCATTTGTAATTTATCTTTCTCGAATTGCCAAGTCATTCTACTTGTTCCATTACTGTTTTATTACATGGCATCACATCTTAGTCCAAATATGAGTAGGTCTCCGCCATTATTGATAATAGTTAAACTTTAAGATCATAATTTAATGTAAGTTGGATTATATTACTTGATCTTTCAAGGCATTAGATATGATCCACCACTTAAGAATAATATCCTATTATCTATCTACCAAAACTATTGTTATTTTAATTTTTGTCTCATTAATAATTACCTTCTATTCTTATTAATCTGAAATCACAATAGTTGAGGTTCGAGTGTTACTGCAGGGTTTCCATACATGCCACCAATATATATTCATATCTTTTCGGTTAAGCTAATTGGTCAAGTTCTTAAGACCCCTATGGTATAAGGTCACTTCACCGGATATACCAAACATGATTTAAATAAGTAGCACCCCACTATATTTTGATGATATGCAGCAATGTTGCATGCATCATTACCTATGTTGTAATGCCAACCTACCTTCAATAATACTTTGAAATAATCTTATTTATTTCTTTATTTACCTCATTATTAAAGAGTAACATAATTCAGAATATCTTTCTCAACATATTTATTTGGTAAACAGTCCATAAGGATTACATATTTTGCAACTTATTAACAATTGTTAACATAACCAATAATATTTTCCAATGTATAAAACTTATTGTGAACCCTAATAACGAAATGAATCTTGCACCCAAATGGAAATCAAAACATCATGTTTTATATTCATTCGAATAGTTGATCTATAAAGATCTTTGGTTGCATCTCAGCAATTAATGAGTATGATTAAGAAGTTCAAAAAGGTCTAATCAAACATTGAACATAAATTGAAACATGATTATTTTCCTCTAGTTAAAACAAAAATATTTTCTACACATCACCAATTGTCCCCTTTTTATTTTAAACACACAACCAAGGTGAAGCTCGTAAGTGAGTTAAAATATCTTAAGCTCAATAGCCCTCACATTCACAAATAAATCTTAACTAAAAATTATGGTTACAATACAATCCAATCACTCATGCATTCTCAAGGAAAATACAAAATTCATCATCCATAATTTATTTGCCACAAGATTTCCTTTCACCCTACACTAAAATTTTGATGTACAAAATTACACATGTTCAGTCTAACTTGACTGGCATGAAAATCCCTTTTACCCACTTAATGAATTATGACAATATAATACTTGATTAAATGATATGCTACAACATTAAGATCATAATAACAACACAATAATGCAAAGAATCATTCCTCAAAAAAAAAATCGGAATAATTTCTTTTATCCATCTAAAAACTATTCACTGTCATAAATTTTAAATGCCATGATAAAAGGAATTCACAAGAATAGAAAATATAACAACATAGGATAAAATAATTTCTAGAATTCAATCCAATTTTAATATCATGATAAATTATAAGTCTAAATCAATTATTGTTAATAGTTTCACTAGTCTGAAACAAATAAAAGTGGAAAATACAATACTTGCATATTAAATACAAGGATAGTATGATGATTTTCAGTCTCGATGAGACTAGATATGTAGTAAGATAAAGTAGTAACAGAGGGTATCTCACCCTTGAACTGGAACTAATATCCACCAAATAAATTCAAACTAAATTGACGAGATCCGATTATCTCATGATCTCGTTCGCCAATAAGGGGATTTAGCGGAGTAGGTAGATGCTACGGACTTAATAGAATTGAGCCTTGGTAGAAAAACTTATAATAACATGTAATTATATTATCATATCATTATATCCTTAAGATATTCTTCCTGTTGTCCATACGGATTGATCGCAGCGTGCTACTCAATGCACGTAACAGAAATTCACTAGAAATGGGTATTTAGAACAGCAACCCTCAAAAAATTTCTTCCTCCTTATTTCTAACTAGAGATCCTTTACTAGAATAGGTTGTTAATGATTTTTAAGAAAATATTATACCTTGCCTTTCATACATGGCAGATATAATTTTATTATGTATAGTTTATTTTTGTTCTTAAATCCTAGTTAATATATCTTACTAGGGAATACTTGTTTTTCCCATACATAATAACCACCAAACTCTAGCATATGACATTATACTACCCAATTCCCAAGGTTATGTGTTAATACGGTAATTTTTAATTAACTTTAACTGAATCTGAGATCCTTCAAAAATACCTGTAACCATTCTTGTCTTAATCAAAACCTGTCCCAGCTAAGGTCGATACTGACTCAACACCTCAAGGGGAATAACTTATTACTGGCTTATTTATGCATTACCATGAGGTCACGTTATTTACATTACGGTGATCGATAAAATATAGCTAATCAACATATACAAAATTAAGAGCTCAACATATAATCAATCACGCTCAAACATGCTAATCATATTACCTAGTTAGATCAATATAACATATATGTGGGTATCAATCATTTAATGCATCCTAGACTGATTTGGATGAAACTGATCAATTAAAAATGACCAAATCAGAAAATCCCCTTATGGGTTTTTATTTAAGATTGTTCATTGGGTTCTCTAACATGGAATCGACCCCATGGTCCGGAAGGAAAATAATCTCGAAACTAAACACGGTTTTAGCTATACGGTGAAGCCAGCATAGAGACCCCATAACTACCACAATTTATAGTGCATACCACTTAAGGTATTTTCCCTTAATCATATAAATATTTTAGGCATCTAGGTAATACAAAGAGTTAATGAATTAATATTCAAAATAGAGAATGATAGAACTCGGGTAAAATAGTTTGCACTATCCACTAGTATAACAACAGACACAGTATTAACCACCATATTCATGCAGTATAACAACACACCATATTAATAGTTATTATCACGTAACTCTTTGAAAGCTTAATCACAACCACTTATAATTTCATAAGAATCAAATAGTACTCAATATCAATCTTCCTAAAAAGTACATATTCAAACCAAAGAAAATGTTGCAGACGATTAACTATTCAAATATTAGATTGAATAAGATATTAAAAGGGGGAGGTGAGTGATCCATGCCTGTTAAAAATGAAATCCTTCCACCTCGTAGTCGCAACAACCATTCCTCACTAAAAGATGTGATTACTAATCATCTTTGCACAAGGCCACACAATACACAATTCCAAATAAAATAAAAACTCATTTAACTCACGTTTCCACCTTCTATAAAAATACTTTACCTCCTATTATCTTTTAAAATTTCCATCGAACAAGCTTTCAAAAAATGCATGCAAAATTGGCTCAAAAAGTGGAGTTTTCGAAAGGAGAAGAGGAGTTCACAGTTGCAACATGTAAAAACAAAAAAAAAAGGAATTTCTAGCATGTATGATAGCTTCTTCTAGAAATTTCACCACTTCCCAAGCATGACTCCTCATTTAAGTGCATTTAATATTTTCAATTCCATTTATATCCAACTAGCCATCACCGCCAACCTCCAATTTATCCTCCACAAAAGGTGGGATTCACACATTTTAGAAAATTTTATATTCTTTTTCCAAAATTAACAACTTTTCATGGATATACATATAACTAACCGCTTGCATGGCGAATAACTTTATCGTAATCATGGTTTGTGATCATCAATTGCATTAATCAATGTATTGAATAATTCTTGGTGGGTCTTTAATGTAGTCATTCAACTTATAGATCCTAAAGACTCATGCATGGACTATATACTCAATAAAGATACCCAGAAATAATTGATTTAATTGTTGAAATATATGTAATATCAATCTAAACAACTATCTCATAGCCTCTTGATTGTTTTAATAATTGAATGGCTGTTTATTACTTATAATGTTATTGAATTAAGTACATAAACTTATATAATTTTACCATAACAAAGTTTTCATGGAGGATATTCAGATAGGTCGAAGGTGATGATTACAATAACTTCATAACCATGCTCACTAACGAATTAGTCAAATAT
This sequence comes from Taxus chinensis, assembly GCA_019776745.2. NCBI lineage: Eukaryota > Viridiplantae > Streptophyta > Pinopsida > Cupressales > Taxaceae > Taxus > Taxus chinensis. The sequence continues at coordinate 809,391,632 of CM034149.1, forward strand.
TTATCCTATACTACTTAATGTAAGAATTGATCAAACTCGCTATAACAGTCATGCAAGAAACAAAGATCAATATATAATTTAGTACCTTACATACTATCATTATTTCCTCATAATGACTAAATTATAGAAGTTGTGTATAAGTTCAACCATATTTTTGCAACTTTAACTCATACAACATGAAAAAGTAAAATAATAATAGTAGTCATAAAGGTACATATGCAAGTTCTGCATCCCATAATGAAGGTTCATCTTCTCTAACCATAAGGTATTTCACAACACATAGCATGAGTGCATAGCCATCTGAGATGATTAATAAAATTATCATCTACAGAAACAAGGTAGCGTACCAACAAGTAAAATGAATTACAACATTACTCATTTTGTGGCTACATGACAACAGGAACCATTGTGATGTCACATGTATAATTTTGCATTCATATGCATACCCTTTCAGCTATGTGCACGTGTCCACAGTGGTACATGAGACAACGTAATGGTACCGGATGCCATGCTACTCACAAATTATTTGAATGCTTCAATTCATTTTATGACAACGAGAATGAGGGATTGAGGGGCGTCAACTTCTTCCCCTCTTAATGAATCATCATCTCGATGATTTCTATCTAATAATCATAATCAAATCATTCAAACCCAAAATTATACTCCTCTACTAAGGAGAATAGTCATCATCCTCCTCAAAATCTTGCAATTTTCAGATCTGAAAATTAATTCCATCAGCTATAGCAGCCTTTCGTTAGACAAATTCTTCCATCAGAAAAATAAATGGCATGATTTTGTCATTACAGCCATTCATACTATTAGATATTATGAAATGAATGCAAAAAAATAAAATAAAATCGAAAACAAGTTCTTATAAGGCTAAGACAAACATGGAAAATTTTTCCCTTTTCTCTTTTCCCAAGTATTACAAGGCTGGGTTATTTCGTTACTTTTTTTTCCCAAGGATTTTCCTATGTAATTACTATTTTTATAGAGTTTCTCCTAGCGGTGTTCCTTTTTAAAGCATGTTTTACCAAACAAAAAATCATTTTGTTCCTTTCTTAATCACACACACACACACACACACACACACACACACACACACACACACACACACACACACACACACACACACACACACACACACACACACACACACACACATATATATATATATATATAATAGATCCTTCACACATAAATTATATCTCTATGTTATTAGTTTATGTTTGATTTGTTTGAGTAAGGTCATTACTCAATGCTCTATCATTAAAAACCAAATGATTTAGAGACCTTAAAACCATACAAATGTGGGTTATAATAAATAATACCCATCTAGTATATATTATAATAACTCAATTAGACATATTCCAACTGAATCACTGCTTACAAGTAATAAGTAGAATAGGACGTGTAAGTATTCAACCTTAGTTTTCCCAATATCTACTAGTATCAAGGTGGTTGAGTAGAATTTTTTTCATAAGTCTCTACCCAATCCATTTGCCACAATCAATCCTAGTAATACCAAAACCAGAGTAATATTACCACAACCATATAAGCCCATACTTATGTCACTACATAGCTATACTCTTTCCATTCTAATATCATTACTTACCATTGACTTAAAAAGATTCAAAGATGGAATAATAATATTACAGCCATATATCTCTAAGTTATATAAAGTAATAACTTGTAAGAATGAAGGAAATATATAAGTCCGGACTTTCTTATCCTTTAATAGCAATTTGTATAAGTACATGTTCATTATGATATAATTCATTCTTGGCTATATCATCTATCTGCCACTTCAACATATCTTACTCATTACTCATAGATCCTAGTTGATCAAAGGAAATTGTTGACTTGGTTACCCAAGCATAATGGGCCATCAACAAGTTCATTTAGGAACTCTTAACATTCATTGACTCACAAATGAGTACAGAAAGTCTTTTGAACTATCCTCAAGTAAGAAGTCTGTAGTTTTTTTTTGTAGAATAAGAAAACTTGCTTAAATCTTATGAAGTGCCTCGTATCAAAGTTACTTTATAAGATATATAATTTTCCATAAACAACTTTTTATTCCATTATTAAGAGTCAAAATTATGATATATGATAATTTCCATATCTTGGGATTGAATAGTAATTATGTACACCAAATATTTATTAGAAAACAGAACAATCATTCACATAAATGCTACTTTATATGACATAAGATTATAAATTGGACATTTTTTTATTCCATACCACAAGGAAGACTTAGGATTCACAATTTTTGACCATTTTTTTTTCATTGAGTGTAATGAATCCATATTATCTTTCTTTTAGTATTCAAGAATACTAATCTCATGGATCCCTTCACAATTTCATTTGTATCCTGTTAGCTGTATAGGTCCCTTTCCTTTGTTGTCTACTCTTGTAGTATGCTTCATCATTTGATGATTTTTCATCTTCTTTAAAGGAAATTTTTGGCATAATGGTTATTACCACACGTGAAACATCCACCAACAGCTCCCAATTGACTATATTTAACCTTGCTATTAGAAGCAGTATTATACTTTTTCCTGCAAGTTATTGTTGTAAGTATTTCTGCAATTTTATTTTTTGTAGAACACATTTTCTTGCTATTATTTTTCCACCAAATTTTCTTAGCATTACGAGATGAAGAAGAATTTTCACTCTTATGACCCTTTTAATTTTTACGAGTCGGAATGTCTCATAGATTTAGTTTTCACCTAATGGATTTTCCAAATATCATCTCATCAGAAAAAGGTCCAAGTTTATCCAGTGCTTTCCCCAATTTTGGGTTTAGTTTGTCTTTGGATTTGTAAGTCCAAAACTTGACACCATTGGTCAGTTCATTATTTAAAAAATTCCTTTGTTTTTCATTAGTAAAAAACTGAAGTTGTCTTTTATCCAACTTATCATTTTCACCGATCACCAGTTTCTCTAAGGAATCTATCTTGTTTTGGGTATATTGAAGGATTGCCAGAATTTTGTCTAACTTTTGCACCGTGGAAACTGCAACAAAATTTGACCCAGTTCTTTCGTCTTGGTGCATCCTTCTGATATTCATTTTATTCTAAAAGAAAAATAAAATTTTTAATTAGCGTAAGGACCCAATAAGTCTAAGAGTTGCAACCTTTAGATCAGATACCAAAATGTAGCATCCACTTTTTACCACATCATATCAAGGAATATTTTTATTTTTTTATTTTATTTTCTAAACTTTATGCAGCTGATTTAAATACCCATATATTTAAATCTACATAAACCTTAATGCAATCCATTTCTGATAGTTGTCATGAACCAAGTGTAGTTGTATGAGATATTAATGAACCTAATCATTCTGATTCTCCCTCAATGTTACGAGCACATACATCATATGTATCCTTTGGTTCTCTTTTATCAAGGTATGATATATAAGTGATGACTCCTAAGTGTCTATCTGGGTTCTACCTATGAATTCCACAGGCATTTAACAACTTAGATCATAGTGAAATCTCGACAGTGTAATCAGAAGTTTACACAACTTTACGCAAAGTTTCTGAGTCATCTTTTCCATGCTCAATTCCACGATGGCACACTCGTCATTAAGAAATTGTCGTTTCACCTTAATCACTTATTTAGTTATATAGATTCATAAAATTATATGTTGTAAATAGCTACAAGTCTTGAATAAGGTACAAATCCAATTTAACCTACATGAAGACGTACCTCTATGTCATCCTATGGTGCCTATGGGAAAGTAAGTGTCTTCATAACAATTCACCTTGTTTCTAGACCACTTCCCTTCTCGTAGCCATCATAAGTTCATATAAGGGTACGTATACAGGAGCTCCAATTTGGCTTTGTAACTCTCTCGAGTTTTGTACTTAAAGCAACACCATACCAAAATTCAATCTCATGATGAGACAACTCATTACAGCTGCTAAGAAAAATTATCCTAATGGTGACTACCTTCATCATAGGGATATGACTATGTAGCATATGTAGTGAGTTTACCCACCTAGAATCCTGTATTGTTGCATGGTGTTTAATGTATTCAAGGTAATTATTAATCATTAAAGAACAGTCTAGAACTCACAACACCTTCTCCTCGAATATGTCATACCTAAGGTATGTATTAAGGTGGATCCCAGGACCTTAATATACATAAAACTTAATTACCTTTTAAGATCTCATGCCCAAGTTAACTGTAAATGGAAAACGATACTATCTAGGTCTACAATCAGTATTATGTGTTTTAAAATTGTCCCAACTTCAACAATTAATCCCATATCCCTTTATTCGATATTCTAGGGATATGCAAATACTTAAAGCTAATTAATTTTGTATGATTCATACTTTTTATCGAGTATGAAAGACTATTGATGCCAATAAACATTTAAGTTTAAGAACTTCACTTTTCTTAGATGCATATTAATCAAGAGCATTGATTTGTTTTAATATATATCCATCAAGTAAGATATATCTAGAGTATTTGATAAGATAGATTGGTGGACAACTTGCCCATTCCTCTTTAGAGATAATAACAATGTTGACTACGGTCATGGTTCAGATACTACTTTCTTTTTCAACTTAGAACACATGTTCCCAACTTACTTCCATTGTAAATGGATATCCTACTTGTATGCTCATAATGACGTATTTTGGGACAACCCTATTTTAAATATGTTACAATCTCCTAGAACAGATTATCACATTTTGCAATTCCTGAACATTGAAACAAATCTTATTACATCTTCATGTCAACTTCATTGGCAACCGTAGTTAAATGACAATGTATATCAACTATAGGATCAACACCCTCTTCATATAACTTGAAGTAAGTCTACACTATCCAAATTTCTTATGGTTATATTAAACATATTTTTATATTAGTGTGGACCCTAATCCTTCGTAGAGGTATCAATGTACCTTAGTACTTGATTATTTAGAGTTGTATCCACTTCCACTTGAATAATCAAAAGACATAGATTGTCTACCTTACAAAAAAGCTCAACCATAAAAGATTAAAATGTTTCCTGTGAAAAGAATAGTCAACCGCACACGGTTTACTATACCATTTTGGATATAAATTTTATACTATTGTTTCATTAACATGGATCATATTATTCATTAGGTCCTTTTTACTTCATTTACAATTTATCTTTCCAGTCTTTCTACTTGTTCCATTATTGTTTTCTTACATGGCATCGCATCTTAGTTTAAATATGAGTAAGTCTCCATAATTATTGACAATAGGTAAAATTTAAGATCATAATTTATGTATGTTGGATTATATTACTTGACCTTTCTAGGCATTAGATATGATCCACTACTTAAGAATATTATCCTATTATCTATCTGCCAAAGCTATTATTATTTTACTTTTTGTCTCCTTAATAATTACCTATATTCTTATTAATTGAATTCATAGTAGTTGAGGTTATAGCGCTCTAGGGTGTCCATACATGCTACCAATACATGTTCATATCCTCTTAGATAAGCTAATCGGTGAAGTTATTAAGACCCCTATGGTATGAGGTCACTTCACCGGATATACCAAACACGATTTAAGTAAATAGCACCTAGCTATATTTTGATGATATGAAGCAATGTTGCATGCATCATTACCTACGTTGTGATACATACTTTCAATAATACTTGAAAATAATCTGACTTATTTCGTTATATACCTTGTTGTTAAAGAGTAACATAATAGAACATTTTTCTCTCCATTTTTATTTGGTAAACAGTCCATAGGGATTACATATTTTGCAGCTTATTGACAATGGTTAACATAACCAATAATATTTTGCAAGTTATTAAATTTATTTTGAACCATAATACTAAATGACTCTTGGGCTTAAATGGAAATCAAATCATCATACTTTATACTTATTCAAATAGTTGATCTGTAAAGATCTTTGATTGCATCTCAGCAATTAATGAATAAGATAAAGAAGTCAAAAGTGTTTAATCAAACTTGAACATAAATTGAAACAAGATTAATGACTCTGGTTAAAACATAAATCTTTTCTTTACATCATCATTTCTCTTTTTTTTTAAACACACAATCAAGGAGAAGCTCATAGGTGAGTCAAAATATCATAAGCTCAATAGCCATTATAAAAGTAATTCACGGGAATAGAACACATAAAAACATAGGATAAAAGAATTCATAACATTCAATCAACTTTTAATATCATGACAAATTATAAGTCTAAATAAATTGATGTCAATAGTTTCACTAGTCTGAAAGAAACAAAAGTGGAAAATAAAATACATGCATATTAAATATAGAAATAGTATGATGATTTTAAGTCTCGACGAGATTGAAGACGTTAAAAGATAAAGTAGTAATAAGGTGTATCTCACCCTTGAACTGGAACTAATATCCACCAAATCAATTGAAATGAAATTGATTAGATACAATTATCATATGATCTCGTTCGCCAATAAGGGGATTTTACGGAATTAGTAGATGTTACAGACTTAATAGAATTGATCCTTAGTAGAAAAACTTCTAATAACATGTAATTATATTATTATATCATTATATACTTAAGATATTCTTCTTGATGTCCATAGGGATTGATCTCATCATGCTACTTAATCCACATTATGGAAATTTGCTAGAAATGGGTTTTCAGAACAAAAACCCTTAAAAACATTCTTCCTCCTTACTTCGCACCAGAAATACCTTAATAGAATAGTTTGTCAATGATTTTAAGAAAATATTATACACTAAATTTTATACATGAAAAATATAATCTGATAGGAATAGTTTATTATTGTTCTTTAATACCAGTTAATATATCTTACTAGGGAATCCTTAGTTTTCCTAGATATAATAACCACCAAACCCAATATATAATATTATACTACCCAATCCTCAAGTTAGACGTTAATAAGGTAATTTTTAATTACCTTTAACTCAATCGAGAGCCTTCAAAATACCTGAAACCTTCTTGCTTAATCAAAACTCATCCCAGAAAATATTGATACTAATCCACACCTCAAGTTAAATAACTTATTACTCACTTATTTTCATTGTCTGGAGGTCACCTTATTTACATTACAGTGACCAATAAAGTATAGCTGAATAGAATATACAAAATTTATAGCTCACAAGACAATCAATCATGCTCAAACATGCTAACCATATTACCAGTTAGATCAATATATCATATATGTGGGCATTAATCATTTTATGTGCCCAGATTGACTAGATGAAACTGATCAATTAAAAATGACCAAATCAAAAAATCCCCTTATAGGTTTTTATCAAAGATTGTTACTGGGTTCTCTAACATGGAATCGACCCCCATGGTCTGGAAGGAAAATAATCTAAAACTAAACATGGTTTTAGCTATACTATAAAGCTATCAAAAACCCCATAATTCCATAATTTATAGTGCATACCACTTAAGGTATTTTCCCTTAATCGTATAAATATTTTAGGCATCTGGGTAATACATAGAATTAATGAATTAATATTAAAAATAGAGAATAAGAGACATCAGGTAAAAGATTTTGCACTATCCAATAATATAAAAACATAGAATATAAAAACAAAACAAATTAATAGTCATTACCAAAGTTCTTTGAAATCTTAATCACAACCACTTATAATTTCTCAAGAATAAAAAATTATTCAATATAAATCTTCCTCAAATACATATTCAAACCAAAGAAAATGTTGCAAAATATTATCTATTCAAATATCAGATTGAATAAGATATTAAGAGGGGGTGAGAGCAATCCATGCCTGCTAAAACTAAAATCTTTCCATCTCGCATTCCCAATAACTATTCCTCACTAATAAGATATGATTACTAATCATCCTTGCGCACGGCCACACAATACACAATTCCAACTAAAATGAAAACTCATCTAACTCACGTTTCCACTTTCTATGGAAATACTTGACCTCCTTTTATCTTCTAAAATTTCCATCGAACTAGCTTTCAAAAACTGCATGCAAATTGCTTCCAAAAGTGGAGTTTTCGAAAGGAGAAGAGGATTTCACAGTTACAACATGCAAGAATAAAAAAATGCATTTCCAACATGTCTAATAGATTATTCAAGAAGTTTCAGTGCTTCCCAAGCCTGACTCCTCATTTCAGTGCATTTAATATTTTAATGCCATTAATATCCAACCATCCACAACCGCCGACCTCCACTTTCTCCTCCACAAAAGTTAGGATTCACACTTCTTAGAAAAAAATATATTGTTTTTCAAAAATTAACCACTTTGCATGGATATCCGTAGAACTAACCACTTGCATGGTGAATAACTTTATCTTAATCATGGATTGTGATCATCAATTGCATTAATCAATGTATTAAATAATTCTTGGTGCGTCTTTAATGTAGTCATTCGACTTATAGATCCTAAAGCCTCATCCATGGCCTATATAGTCAATAAAGATACCCAGAAATAATTGATTTAAATTTCGCAGTATAAATAATATAAATCTAAACAACTATCTCATATCCTCTTGATTATTTTAATAATTGAATGTCTCTTTATAACTTATAATTTTCTTTAATTATGTACATAAACTTATATAAGTTTACCATAACAAAGTTTGCATGGAGGATATTCAGATAGGTTGAAGGTGATGATTACAATAACTTCATAACCATGCTCATTGACGAATTAGTCAAACATTTATCCCATACTGCTTAATGTAAGAGTTGATCAAACTCACTATAATGGTCATGTAACAAACCAAGCTCAATATACAATTTAGTACCTTACATAATATCATTATTTCCTCTTAATGACTAAAGTAAAGAAGTTGCGTATAAGTTCAACCATATTTTTAAAACTTTAACTCATCGAGCATGCAAATGTAAAATAATAATAGTAGCCATGAATGTACAAATCTCAGTTATGCATCCCATAATGAAGGTTCATCTTCTCTAACCAGAAGCTATTTCACAACACATAGCATGAACTAATTACAAAATTACTTATTTTGTGATTACATGACAATAAGAACCATTGCGATGTTACCCATATAATTTTTCACGTGTATGTATCCCTTCGGCTATGTGTACGTATCCATAGTGGTACAGGAGACAATTTAATGGTATTGACTACCGCGCTACTCACAAATAATTTTAATGCTTCAACTAATTTTATGAAAAAGAGAATGAGGGATTGAGGGGTGTGACAGAAATTCCCCAGCTATGTATTTTTTCTAATGAAAATTGATCGATGCGGGAAGTTTTCTTGGATGGGAAAGTTGATCAATGTAGGAAGATTTTCTAGAATGCTTTGTTATTTTAATTTTTTAAGTTTGATACAAGCGGAAATCCTTATTAAATATGTAGCCATCCTTTGAGGGTATGATCTACATTTTATATTTTTTAATTTACAAGATAGTCATCCTTTGAGGGATTGGTCTATGATTTTTGACTAGTACTTTTCCTTAGAGGCATCATTCTAATTTTCTTTTTGACAATATTATTTTTTTATATTCTAATATCTATGTCCTTCAAGGGATCAGTCAACTATTTTGGATAAGGTGCATGAATATATATTTTAGAATTTTTATTTGAGATGAGGGTAAGACTCAAATAGACTATTTCAAGATGGGGAGAAGAAATGGTACACATATTACACATGTGTGCCCCAAGAAATGTATTTAGGTGGTATATAAGGTAGATGAATGTAATGATTGTAGGGTTCCTACTAAGGAAGAACTTATCCATGTGAAAGATGCGATGAACAAAGCCATGTTGCTTATCTTTAAGGTTTGTGAGGATAGTGATGGAAAACCAATATGTGTTTCATTATTCCCTTCATTTAATCAACTCTTTGTTGATGTCATATTCAAACCGCAGGTTGTGTCCGAAGCTATATGCAACAAGAAATATTAGTGATATAGTTATTAACAGTAGGTATTTGTTTCCTTTTTATATTTTTTGGGGGATTTTCTCAAAGTCTTGAGAATTCCTTTGCTAAATCCTTATTGAAATCAAACTATGAGAACTTGTTGGAAGCAAACACTCTCTGCAGAAATAGATTGATCAAACTAAACACACATTTGTAAAATAGAATAGATTTTTGTAAGTGAACATGCGTTACAGAAATGAACACACTATCTTTAGAAATAAACACACAATTTGATAATGCTGAAATTTGATCGCAAAGAAAGAAGAATCTAATCTAGAACACCTACAAGACCAAGTATACAACAGATTTCAACTTGAGTAATCAAAAACATTTACAAAATTAATAGATCTATACTATTTTTTCTAGCAATATAAATACCAATAAAATTAATATCCTGGTTCTTGGAAGAGTGGGCCCTTGATCCACCTTGAAACAAGATTTGACAACTTAATATACTCTCAAAATAGGAATGACTATTTTATTGATAAAATGTTCTGCATTACAAAACTGTATTGTCTCTTCTTATACCTTTGTCTTTTTTTATGTACATATCTCTATCTATATATAGATTTATCTTTGTAGAGGTCTGTATATATATACTTCTTCGACAGGTGTATTTACAACCATAGCTTTCCAACTTATTCAGATATAAATGAATCGTGCAAAAAATAGATGTTGAATTGGATCATGACTGGACGTACTGTTGTATGATAGTTATCCCTGGATTTGTTAATATGAAGAATCAGAAATATTCCAATATTATCTTGATTGAAATGATCATTGTTTGATAAATCACCAGCTGTTGGAATAAATATATTCTCATCGGTTCTGAAAATTTAGGAAAGTTCTGAAACTAAAGGAAATCACTCTAGATCTAACTGCAAGGATTCCAGAGCTACATGCAGGAGTTCCGAAACTAAGTCTAAAAGTTCTAGAACTAAGTGATGGAGTTATCGAACTAAGTTTGAAATTTTTGGAACTAAGTGGTAGAGCTTGTAACTGCATAATGGAGTTCTGGAACTAAGTTTGGGAGTTCCAGAACTGAGCTGTATTGAAATGAATGCTTTCAAAAACATGTCAATTGCTTCATACTTTGTTCTTTTGACTGATTTTGACCTGTTTTATTACAAAAATTAACTTCCAAAGAACTTAGTTAGGAATTAAAAAGTTTTTAAATGTTAGAACTACAATAAAAAAAAGATGGAAAATTACATCCTAACTTATATCAGATAAAAAAAAGTCACAAAATGCAATCAATCTTGATAAAAAGGAGAGTAAAATAAGATCATTTATCGTACATTAATGAGACATATTTTCGCCTCATCATTTTCCTCGTAATTACTTGTTTGTAAGTTCTCTAACAAACTTTACTCTTCAAACCTTGGATTGTGTATTCTGCACTCCAATTAACTACTTAGGTAAAATGGCTGAAATTTAATATCCCAGTGTTTTAGTTCAGAAAGACTATACCCTGATCCTGATTCTACTTTCCTCTTCCATTCCTCAAATTGAGTGGGATCTTGAGGTTCTCCTTTTTTCCATGGGGACTGGAAGTGAGAAGAAGGGGAGGCCTTTTCCTCTTTCCCATCCATATACCGCTGCGCTTTTCATTGATATGAGGGATTACTGTGCACAAAGGTTTTCCTATTTCCAGACTCCAGATCAAATTTTTGGGAGATATTACTTCCCTTCTCCTCAAGGAAAATCTAAGAATATCCCATCTTTTCAAACATCGATCATAAAAATCCTCAAAATTTTCCAATTCATAAAAAGTAAAGGCATCAATACTTCTCTGTAAACTAGCAAGATAATGTGTCTTGAACAATTTATGAAAGGTATATGTTCTAAAATGTTTAACAAAAGTAGATGGTTTACCATAATGAGTCCTCATGGAGAAACCAGATGAGCTAGCTTTCAATAGATGGTCAGAATCCCTTTCCTTTCATGCAATTTGATTTTGAAGAGTAGAAACATATGCATTAAGATAGCTTTCTCCCACATACAAATTGCTCATGAAGCCTGGGTTCTTTTCTAGCATAAGATTGTAAAGATAGAATTCACAGAGAAGATTCTTTTGCTCTACACTCGATGAATAATATGTTGTCATGAAATCAGATTAATCTTTTATTTCATGTGGAAGGCCACATGAAATTATTAATAACTGCTAGCGAATGAATTATTCTTCTAGAAACACACTATATGTAGGAGAAGGTTTCCTGCATGCAAGTAATTTTTCTCTCATTATGCAAACCATTTGTATTTTTACAATTTTTAAAAACTTTTCTCCCTCTTATTTATAAAAATTTTCTTCCCATTCATTTCGTGCTTTCTTCTCATCTTCAATTTTACTTCTCAAATCCTCATTGGATGTTTTGATTTCAATGAGTTCCCTACAAGTATTATCCCATAACTTCTTGAGTGGCCAATAAGTTAATTCAGTCTATGTAGAGACTGTTGACATAGTACTATGTCTTCTAGAAATTTAACATCCTTCTTATTTCTCCATCATCTATTGCTTAACTCTTGTTAATTCCTCAGTCATGTCTGTAAGCTGAGTTGTTATTTCCCCAATGAGCATATCTCTCTATTCCAACTTGAGTTTGAGGAATTTTTCCTCATCCTTTTCTTTGATAATGAATTCTGTTATGGACAAGAACAAATCATTTCTAACCTGATGTTTCTCTTCTTTCTCTAAAAGTTCTTTGGGGGTTAAGCATTCCTATTCTACCAAAGGAAATTTCCCTTTCCATATCCATAGTGCCAACTATTCTTCTTCATGTGATAATGTTGTTGGTTCACCCTACTCTTGAAAAACATGTTCCTCAAATCTCTCATCTTCTTTTTCCATCTCATTTTGGCTTGGTCCAGGAGGAGTCACAGCCATTCTACCCAAAATATTAGCAACTTCTTTTTCCAACTTGTCTTGTTCTTTCATTTCCTCTTGAATTTCTCTAGATCTCTTATGAATTCTTCTTCATTGAGGAGCTTCAATATGTTCAGAAATAGATTTTCTCCTAGAGATTCTTATAATTTTCACTTCTTACTTTGGCTTCGGTGAATTGTCACTGTTAGAGACAAATATTAGCTCTCCTGTAGTTTCTACAGAGCAAGGAGTATCTGTTAAAGATACAATAGGTGTTGTAGCTTTAATTCTTCTTTTAGATCTTCTCCTTTTTTCCATGGTCTCACCACCTATTTCCTTATTTTTCTCTATAGGGTCACAAATTTCAAAATTAGTTGTAGGAGAAAAAGGATTTGATATTACTCTCCTGATAATATAAAGGTTTTTCTTAAATTTGTTAAGAAATTTATCCCATATTTCTTCTTCAATTTTCTTTACAACAAAATGGTGTTGACACACCAACTGAACTAACCCATGATGTCTAATTGTTCCAACACCCCAAGAATACCTCTGGTTCATTGTATGAATGGACTTAAAAAGAAACCCTGGAAGGTTTACTATGTATTTTGGTTTTGTATCTCCATATCTAATATGTATGAGAATTTTATGAACTTCTCTTCCTACATACCCAAACTAGCGACCAGAAGTTAAATATTTAATGATCCAAAATGCCACTATATCAAAGGCTTTGGGAAGGATGGCCCTTCTGACCCCTTTTATGATTTTCATAGTGTTGTAAATATATTGGGGTTCCATTTCCCCCTCTTGTAGCAAGGTTTCAACTAATTCTTTTAAGGTCCCTTTGACAGGATTTAGGACATGCACAATTCAAACACCAGATAGATTACTTATTTTATTCACAGAAAAAGGAATTATATTATTTCTAACCTTTGTTTTAGATTGTTCTAAATTTATAATGAATTATCTTACCAATTTATCATTATACTTCGAAAACTTTTTAGAGAATTCCAACCATAATTCCTATTCAAATACATCTGTCACTTCTTCATCTCCACAAAGCTGGGTATCATCCTTAGGTTTCAACTTATTTTTAATCCCCATGGTAAAGAAGGTGATTCAGATTCGTTCTTCTTCAAATTATTTCTCTATCAGGATTGGCCACAAAACTCTTTTCTTAGCTACGTAATGGATGGGTTTAGCTACGGAATGCAATTTTAATTCTTCTACTTCCTCCTTGAATTTTTTCCTTTTTTTATTTTTCAACTACTTCTTCACTTTTTTAACTCTGAAAAAATGATAGATCATTATAAACATGCTTTCACTTTTTCTCCATAGACATCACCTTCATGATTACTCTCTTTTAATCATAATGTACAATAGATGACTCATCATACCACTTTTAAATCAAATCCAATCACACATGTGAAATTTTAATCTAACCTTTAATAAGTTAAAGACATAATTACCATCTTTGATGATGTGATCCCTTTGTCATGATGACTCATCATTCCTAAAAGTGAAACAAAAAGAAAACGGTTAGAAAAGACAACTGGAATTTTAAGGAAATTCCTTTTATTTTGGATTAGCCATTTATTTTAGAAGATCAACCACCTTTGCTAGTTTTCAGTTGATCTCTGAGAATTTTTTTTTGGGAAGAGAATGTTATTTACTAGTTTTCATTCCTTCCCTTTTATTATTATTATTATTACTATTTTTATATTTTTAGTTTTATTTTTGGGGGGGAAGAGAGCACCATTTACTATTTTTCATTCTCTTCCCTTTATTCTGGATTTATCCATCTGATTATTTGATTATTTATGAAGAACTAGGTTCTTCCATATGATCAAATTCTTGGTTTCCTTCAATCTACCTTAAGAACTCATCCTTAGTAGGAGGATTCCTATAAATTTTTAACCTATGTCCATTGAACAAAAGTGTCTTTCTGCTGCAATCAATGGGAAGTAATTGAATAGAACCATTGAAAAAGATCTACTGAATCTGATAGGGTCCCAACCATCAGTTTCTCCATTTTCCCTTGAATTGTTGGTGCTTAGAATCAAACAGTAATGCCCAATATCCTACCTTGAATTGTCTCTCCTTGATATGTGTGTCATGCCATTACTTCCTTTGATCTTGGATTATTTATTTCTACTGAAGTGCTTCTATCCTTAACTCATCCAAGTCATTGAGTTGATTAATTCTTTACTTTTTTGTTGCATCCACCTCAATACCTATTTTAGCTGATGTCCTCAATTGTTGCATTTCAAATTTAATTGGTAACAAGGGATTTTTTCCATAGACTAACTCATGTGGTGAAAATATTTTTGTAGTTTTCCAAGTTGTATTGTAGGCCCATAAAGCTTCAGTTAGTCCCTTTTCCCAATCTCTTGTGCTTGATTCAACTGTTTCGATAAGGATTTTTCCAATTCTCTATTTGTTAATTCAGTTTGTCCATTTACTTGTGGGTGATGGGGAGATGACTTCCAATGATCGATCTGGTAATGCATTGTGAAGGATTGGATCATATTAGACATGAATTGTGGCCCCTGATCTGAAACTCTAGTTCTTGGTGCACCAAACTTTACCAGAATTTTGTACCAAAGGAAATCAACAACTACTTCCTTATTGGTATTTTTTAAAACCTACACTTCTACCCATATTTTGACATAATCAACACACACCAGAATGTACTCCTTTCCTTGTGAAGGAGGACTAAAGGGACCAACAAAATCAAACCCCAATCTTTCAAATTCATCAATCACCATTTGAGGTTGTAGAGGAATTTCATTGGTGAAATTTGGTTGTCCCATCCTTTGACAGGGATCACACCGCTTGATATATATTTTCACATCTTTGTACAGAGATGGTCAATAATAGCAAGTTCCAACTATCTTCTGAGTTTTTATTTTCACTGAAAAGTGTCCTCCACTTGGTTCATCATGACATGCTTTCAGTATGTCAAAAATTTCACCTTCTCTCACACATTTACGTAAAATCAAATCAGGACCACATTTAAACAACATTCCATTCAACCATTTATATTGTGCACTAATTTTGATCAATTTTTTTATTTGTTTCTTAGCGAAAGAAGGAGAAAACTTCCCTGTTGCAAGATAATTTTCCATATTAGAAAACCATGGTGTATCAGTTGAAATAGAAAATAATTTTTCATCTGGAAATTTATCCTTAACTGGATATTTATCCCTTGTAGTAGTCAGTCTTGACAAGAAATCAGATAGCACATTAGATTTCCCTAGAGTATCTACTATGGTAATATCAAATTCTTATAAAATTAATAACCATATAATTACCCTACCTCCAACAACTGGTTTTAACATAACGTACCTAATTCCTAAGTGATCTATATGTACAAATATTTTATACCATGTGATATAATGTCTAAACTTATTAATCGCAAAGATCACAGCAAGAAATTATTTTTTAGTTGTAGTGTAATTTCTTTCAGTGGGAGTAAGATTTTTACTGACGTAATAAATAGCATACATCTTTCCTTCTTCATCTTTCTATACCAAAACTGCACCAATGGAGTTATTTGAGGCATTTGTTTGAATATGAAAATGTTTTTCCTAATTAGTTTCTCTCAATATTGGGGCAGTGATTAATTTTTCTTTGATTTCCTCAAAAGAATGCTGACATCTCTTATCCCAAAGAAATTCATAGTCCTTGGTAAGAAAATTAAACATAGAGGTAGAAATTTTACTAAAATCCTTAATAAGGTGCATATAGTATCGGACATGCCCTAAAATGACTTGATATCTTTGGGGGTTTCAGGAATATGTAAGTATGAAATAATTTTGGTCAACTTGAATTCCTCTTTTTGAAATTTGGTGTCCCAATATAATCCCCTCATCAATCGTCATCAAACACTTATCATGAATATGAGAAAGATGGTTTTGCTCACATATTGTTAATAATCAGTCTAAATTCCTCAAAGCATCATTAAATGTGTCTCCATGTACACTAAAATCATCCATGTATACCTCTACACATTCATTTGTTAGGTCTGTTAAAATTTCTAATACAAATCTTTCGAAAGTTTTCGGAGTATTACATAATCCAAATGGTAATACCATGTAGGAAAAGGTACCTCATGGAAATGTAAAGGTAGTTTTGTCCTGATCCTCAGCAACAACTCTGATTTTATTATATCCACTAAATCCATCTAGGAAGGAAAATTGCTACTTACCTGCAAGGTTGTCTAGGACTTGATCTATGAATGGTAGGGGGAAATAATCTCTTAGTGTGGATGTTTTTACTTCCCTATATTCAACACAAATTCACCATTGTTCATTATTTTTAGGAATAATTACAAGAGGACACACCCACTGGCTATTTGAGATAGGGTAGATAAAACCTACTTGTAATAGTTTTTCAATTTCTTGTTTGACTATATCTCTTAAGGCTAGATGAATCCTTCTCTGAGCTTGGTTAACTGGTCTAATGTTTTCAGTATAGATGTGATGTGTGGAAATATTTGGATGGATTCCTTTCATATATTTGTAGTCCCAAGAAAAATTTCTAGTATGATTTTTTCGAACATCAAACAATTTTACTTCTTCATCATTTTTCAACCAACTATTTATGTTCAATATCTTACCCGGCCCAATCTCCACCTGTTTGGTCCTAATGTGTGATGAACTTATTTTTTGAAAGGGTTTAATTAAGGTATTTAGTGGACATGCGTGTGGCAATAAAATATGATATGTAACAACATCTTGAAAATTTCCTTGAGACAAAATATTTGAAAAAGGACAGTAGGTAAGGTTATGATACTTATCTTGTTGTAGATCGAACTCTTCACCATTTCTTGATATCTTAGAAACTGAAGCTATCGATTCTTCCTCCCCCCAAGATAAATCTTTTTCCTCCAGAGTGAAATTATGTACAGTCACAAAGGAATTGTTGTTGTTGTGGTTCAGGAACTAAATGTGATTGTTCCGTAACTAAATCTGATAATTCTAGGACATATTTTGTAAGTTTTGGAACTAAGGTCATAGGTTTTGGAACTATTCCTAATTTCTCTTTGATGACAATCAGTGATCATTCAATGGTTTTCTAATCATATCTTTTACCTCGTGTACGTGATCCTGTAACATGATCATGGCCAAATAAGATAGGTTTTTCTTATTAGTATCAACCCAAAAAATTTCTTGATAATCAATAGAAGGTCATGAAGAAGGATGTAAGGAGATTTGCTTAGAATTCTTAGCATTTGAGATAGCCATATCACTTGATCTACAATCAATTAAAGCAGAAAATGTAGCTAACAACAGTCTTCCCAAAATAATGGGATAACCAAGTGTTTTACCTTTCGACTAAAATATAAGGAAAAAAACTGGATATTCCCATGACTCCACCATAATTGCTATGTCTTAAATAACTCCTTCTAGTTTTCCTATAGACTGATCTGCCATCTGCAATATGGTGTTAGTATGTTGTATACCTTCTAATGGTAATGTTTTCAAAGTTTCCACTGTCATCACATTTATAGTTACTCCCAAATCAACCAAAACATTATGTATATATTTATTCCCTATAGAGACAGAAATAATAGGACCTCCAGGATCTCCATATTTGGGAAGCAAAAATTTTCCTACTAATAAATTTGGAAGTTTCCCATCTACCTTAATAGTCATGGGATACTGCTTCTTCCTTCCAGGTCTTTCTAAACATAAAATTTTGATTAATTTGTTCAAGTCTGGAATGTCCTTAATTGATTGTAACAATGGAATTTCAAAATGCAATCTCCTTATTTCTTATACCAACTCAGATTCCTTAGTTTCTATGGCTTCCTCAAATCTCTCTGGAAATGGAGTCTCAATAGATTTTCTATCTAGCTCCTTATCCTTTTCTTTTTCATCCTTCTTGGGAACAATCGTACTAGGGGTTTCAATTTCTTTTGTCATCTCAATCATTATAACAAGTAGACTACTGATTACTTTTCTAGATCTAGTTTTAATATCCTTACAATCCATGACATTCAAATCAACTGATTTTTCTAGTTTTGTTCCGTAGACAAGTGTTGGTTGTTTGTTTCTTGGATTTTCTACTGGTTGTGTTAGTATTTGGGTTTGGACCAAATTTTCATTTTGTGAATTTTTTTGTGGGGAACCCATTATGGCTTGTTGATTCTGATTGGGATATGTCTTCCCTTGAACATAATTATTAGGGATCCACCTAGGTTATGACCAAACATTTGGGTTTCCTTGACCAGACCATGGTTGTTGGTGTCCTTGGGCATACAGAGATTGACCTGACCAATCCTGTGGACTCCATGGTTGTTTTTATTTGGCACTGTCTAAGCTACCCATGACATCATCCAGGGGTTTGGAACCGACCTGGGCATGAACTACCCTTGGCTAGGTTGTCTTTAAAAAAAAAATATTTCTTCTGATGTCGATTGAATGCTTCTTTATTTAAGCTGATTTTTAATAAATGGAAGAAGAGAACATCCATCACTCTCATAGTCCCTAAATTCATAGATAAGGCATGTTTCTATTTTTTTTTAGGGGAAAAACTCTTATTACATGCTTCTTATTACATCTAGGACAATATATAGTTAATGGTTCAGTTGTAGAATTTTCTTTTGCTTGCAATCCATCCAAGGTGGAAGTTAACTAAACTAAAATGTCTACTTTGAAATTTTCCAATTCATCCATCAATTTGTTTATATTTGGTTTTAAATTTTTAACTATTTTTCCTTTTCTACGTCCACCCCTTATTCATGAATAGATTCTACAAATGTCTTTAAAATAATTCATTCTTATTTGATCAATATTTCCACCTCCTATTAGATCAAGTGCCTCTCTTGATTTATCATCCAGACCTTTCAAAAAAAAATTTCTTAACTCTTCTTATAATACAAATCAACATCTGTTGCTCAGAACAAGAAATCTGTCTAAATAATCTTCCATATTCTCATCCTCCTCTTGCTTTATTTTGAAAAATTCTTCCTTCCTATTCCTCCCTCTATAGTAATCTTGATACTTGTCTAGGAAGGAAAATTCCATTTGTGCACAAGTGGTAATAGAATTATATGGTACTCCCATAAACCACCTCATTTTTGCATCCTTCAGGCTAGATGGAAACATATTGAGTTTCTTATTATATATTTTGTAATCACAAGTTTGACATGGTACTTTAAATTCAAATGGAAATTAGTCAGGGTCTTAAGATGACATTCCTATAAACATGGGTAAATGTGTAGGTGAAATATTTTTGATAGGTGCATCATCATCATCCAATTAAATTGGATAAGTGAAGGTCCTATCGGGTTATCTTTTTTCTTCTTGTTCCATTTTTGTAGCACCTTCTAGACTTTTTTCCCAATCAATATAGTATGTTATTTGTTTTGGGGAAGGTGAAAAGTCCGGAGTAGGAGGTTGATTACTCAATTGTGAATAAAACATTTCTCTAAATGGGTCTTGGGATATGATATTTTTCCTAAAGTTTCTAATTACTTCTGGTGATTGATCTAATAATTCCAAAGGTGTAAATGTTTCTTCGTGCGTAACAGGGGAGAATGGTTCTTCTAATTCTTTATCAACTTCCATATTTGATGATGATTCTTGTTCAGATATTTTTGGGAGCAATTGAACCTTGGAGTCTCTTGGTCTACTCATAAATTTCATGATGAAATAGGGAAGATCTTGCAATTACTAGATGTATGATGGCTACTGTTGTTGACACCTAATTACACAATTCTAACTATCGTGTCCCTGGAAATAGCACCAAAAATGATGGGTGTCATTATTCCCTTCATTTAATCAACTCGTTGTTGATGTCATATTCAAACTAGGGGTGGTGTCTAAAGCTATATGTAAAAAGAAATCTTAGTGGTCTAGTAATTAACGATAGGTATTTGTTTCCTTTTTATATTTTCTGGGTTATTTTCTCTATGTCTTGAGGATTCCTTGGCTAAAACCTTATTGAACTCAAACTATGAGAACTTGCTGGAAGTAAACACTCTCTGTAGAAATAGATTACTGGAAATAAACACACATTTGCAAAATATAATAGATTGTTGTAAGTAAACACGTGTTACAGAAATGTACACACTTTCTTTTGAAATAAACACACAATTTGAGAATGTTAAAATTTGATTGCAAAGAAAGAAGAATCTAATCTAGAACACCTGCAAGAACAAGTATATAATATGTTTCAACTTGAGTAATCAAAAGCATTTACAAAATTAATAGATCTATACTATTTTCTCTGGAAATATAAATATCAATAAAACAAATATCCTGGTTCCTAGAAGAGTGGGTTGTTTTTCCACCTTGAAACAAGATTTGACAACTTAATATAATCTCAAAACATGAATGGCTATTTTATTGATAAAATGTTCTACTTTACAAAAACATATTGTATCTTTTTATCTCTCGGTATTTTTTTATGTATATATCTCTATCTATATATATTTATCTATCTATAGGTTTATGTATATATACTTCTTCCACAGGTGTGTTTACAGCCATATCTTTCCTACCGATTCAGATAGAACCCAAAATAGATGCTAAATTGGATCATGGCTAGATGTATTTCTGTATGATAGTTATCCTTGGATCTACGAATATGAAGAATTGGAAATATTCCAATATTCTCCTGATTGAAAGGATCATTGTTTGATAAATCACCCGATGTTGTTGGAATAAATAAATTCTCATCGGTTCCGAAACTTTAGTGAAGTTTCGAAACTAAAGGAAATAGTTCTAGATCTAACTGTGAGGATTTTGGAGCTACATGCAAGAGTTTTGGAACTAAATCTGAAAGTTCCAGAGCTAAGTGATGGAGTTCCGAAACTAATTCCTAAATTTCTAGAACTAAGTGGTACAACTTGTAACTATGTAATGAAGTTCTGGAACTAAGTCTGGAAGTTCAAGAATTGAGTCGTATTGAAACCAATGCTTTTAAAAACTTGCCGACCACTTCATACTTTATTCTTTCGGCTGATTGTGACCTATTTTATTACAAAAATGAACTTCTAAAGTACTTATTTAGGAATTACAGAGTTTTTAAATGTTATAACTACAGTAAAAAAAGATGGAAAATTACATCCTAACTTATATTAGATCAAACAAAAGTCACAAAATAAAATCAATCTTAATAAAAAGGAGAGTAAAATAAGATAATTTATTGTACATTAACGATACATATTTTGGCCTCATCAGACCACATAATTTAAAATCATTACAATGATAAAATGGATGGTGGATTGTGGAATAAGTTCTTTTATGTGACTACTATCATGATGGTTGACATGTTAATAGTAGAATGGCCATAAGTGCAAGATATTCAAAGTTTGACCCATGTTATATGGACCGATCTGGCTAGAGTAAAACTTTCAACGTTTACTCATTTCTAGTGTGGTGACATTATTATTGGAAGGATGGGTTGGGTTAATATGTGTTAGGGGAATGTGTAAGGAAAAACTTTTTAATTCTCATTAGAGAGAAGTCATTGCATGATATTATGGATAGAGATGACATGCGTTGAAAGGAACTAGAGATTTTAGATTAGGATGATGGAATTTTTGATCTTGGTTGACTGAATATATGGTAAATAAAGGAGTCCTTGAAAAATGAGATATTTAAATGAGGTATGAGAGGATGATTGACGAGGAGAGGTAGATGATGAATCTTTAATTTCATCTTGTCTTCATATATAACGATTTGGTGTTTGATATAGGTACATGAAATATACTATTTTGAGACAAGGGAATTTCAATGGAAGGTGATAAGAAGACATATGAAAAAGGTTTTTTGAGATTTGATTGATGATGGCCCCCTTTTCCTACATATTTAACTAAGGACACCATCAGTGACTTGGTTGTAGATGTTTACGAGATTGAGGTAACCTCAAAGGAAGGTGTGGACATTGATGATATTGAGAGACATTAAATTAAATGTGCTTACGAGATGTCTGATGAAGTTTTGATAATATGAGATTAAGAATGTCCCCTTTGACCTAAAAATTATGATGTAGATGACAAGGTTGGAGCTATAGATGATATCGATGAATTCTTATGATGCTCCTCTTCTGGGAGAAGATTATCATTGAGGAAGATTCATTGGATTATGGCTTTAAATTCTCTACAACTCTTTATACTATGTCTTAAGATTCTATGGTAGGCATCTGTTTTCTCTTGACCATACCATGCGGGTTTCTGAGTAATTAGGTAAGGTGTTTTGACTAATGGTAATGTGATAAGAGAGGAATTCATAAGTATCTCAAGGATGTAAATGTAATTACTTTTTGGAGGGTTTGGATTAATGAATTTTAATTTCAATTTTTATTTACAAGAGTTCTTAGAAGAATAAGTTGTATTTTTGGATAGGGGTGGTCTCATGGATGTCATATAATGTTGAAACATCATAGGGATTTTTTGAGCTTGATAAGAAGGATAATACGATGTGTAATTGATATGATTAAATCATGGATGAGGTCCCAAAATGGACAACGAGGGACCAGTTAAGTAAGAGAAGGGATATTGATGTGTGATATGATGTTGATATAAAGTATGGGGACCTAAAATAGATGATGAGGATGAAACCTTAGATTTGGTAGATTTATATTGTGATAAAGGATGGATTCCCAAAATGTATGGTAAGGATGGAACCATAGATTTGATAGATTTAGATAGTGATAAAGGATGGGGTCCCAAAAAGAATGGTAAGTTTGAGACCTTCGATGATGTATGTTTGGATTTTGTAATGATGATCTTGGGTAAAGGATGGGGTTTTATGATAGATGATGAGGATGAGGTGGTTGATGTGGTAGGTTTTGATTTTGTAACATTTTGTTTAGATAGAGGAAAGGGTTTCGTGTGAGATCATGATGGTGAGGTTGTGAATGTGGTGGTATTTAATTGTATGGTTTTTTAATTCAGGAGAAGGTTCTAGGCTGGGTGATAGGTGAGGAACCGGGGATAGGATTTGGTATTATTTAGATAAGGGATATGTTTTTTTGAGACATGATTGAGGTGGGTTATATTCATATGAGATAACCAATTCTTTGATTAGTTTAAAAATTGGGTTGATGTAGAGAAATTTTATTATGAATGCCTCCTTAATAATGGTATCCAAAGTGGATTATAAGGGTTGCAAGGAGGTAATCGATGATTGGACAGTTGACATAGATGATATCGACGTGTGAGGATAATTGAAAAGAGGACCCATGGGTTATAAATTTTCAAGGGGAAGCATTGGTGATAAACTTGTCTCCTCGTAGGGAATATCACACGTAATATTGTTGATCATTTGACTCGAGGGATTCACAGTATCTATATGAACTGAATCTATCGAAGGTGTTGGGTCATGAAGACAACTAATGCCATTATATGGGATATTTTTTCTAACTCATAGGAAGACCTAGGGGAATCAGATGGGACATATGGAGATTGAGGATCGAGATAGCCATCTTCGAGGGCTTGGATTTATAATTTATTTTCCATGGTGAAGGCTTCATCAAATTTCTAAAATGTGTGGATCTAAAGAATGGATGAAATTTGATGAGAACACGATCGAGTAAACAACTCATTCATTTCTGATTGTGGAAGTGATAAGGTAAATTGATAGATAATTCTTTTCCACCTAGTGACAAAGTCAACAAGGGATTCATTTTCAGATTGTTTGATGGTAGAAATCTCAGAGATAGCGATTTTATGAGTAACGTTTATACTAAAATGATCGAGGAATAATAGGGCTAGTTGAGTGAAAGAGAGAAAATAATGTTGAGAGAGGGAGTTATACCAATCGAAGGAATGCCCTGTCAGTGACATATGAAATGTTCTCAGAAGGAGATATTGATTTTGGATGATGAGATAATAGGAATGTAAAAAGGATAAGATGTGCTGCTGAGGAACCTCTTGGCCATAAAACAAGGTAAACTTGGGTCATTCCTAATGTGAAGGATATGAGTTGTATTGTAAATATGGATTAATGGGTTCATTTCAAACCAGACCATTAGTGAATATTTGTTTACATCCCTTAGTATTGGCTTCAAAATTATCTAATCTATTTTACAAATTTTGAAAGGGATCATTTATAGGATCAAATGTGAAGAAATTAACATGGGATTGATTTCATTTATAAAAATGTTGAGTGGGATGGTTTTGTTGTGGAAGTTGAAAAGGGATAACTTGAGAGGATATTGTTTGTAGGGAAGGTTGTGATAAAGGGATGTGGGAAGATGTGCAAAAATGTTGAATATGCTATTGTTGTTGTATGATATGGGTTGATTGGGCCTAAATAGGTATGTTCATATGAGTTTGGGATGTATAAGATAGAGAGAGAGGTATTGACATCAAGATAGGTTGATTGGATAAAATATGAGGAATGCTAAGATTATTTGGAGTTTGTGATGAAGGAAGGGATGTGGACCAAACCGCTAAATGGGATGCACTTGATAGGTGTTGAGGAGACGTAGTATGTAAGTAGTATTTTTGTGAATAATAATTGTAAGGTAGTTATATAGGGTTTTTATAGGATTGTATGATTAGTTGAGAGGTAGAGAATCCATAAGGAACAAAATATGGTGTAGATGGATGAGGAAGCATGTAAAAAATAAATGGAGTTTAGTGTGCCATGATAGGCTGATAAGATTGGGAACGATTAGATTCTAACGATAAAGCAATAGAAGAGAATTGTAAAAATGAAGCACAAGGGGAAAAATAATATACTGACATAGAGGATTGATCCATTTTAAACAATAATTAACTAAATATTATACAACAAAGTCCTAAGAGAGATACAAATGTAACAGACAAGTCAAGAAAAAGAATTTTAATTATCTTCATTGAAATTTAGATGTTGAAGAAGAGGCTCAAGGGAACTTAATGATATGACCCTTCTAAGTCTAGTCTTAGGTGATGTTTAAGGTTGGAGTCCTTGATATACCTGAAGATACGTGAGGCCCATAACTATGTTGTTTTCATTGTGGGGCTTGGTATTGGGGCCTACCCGCTCGCTTCATGGTCCCACAACAATAAAGGAATATGGTACTTACCCAATATACCAATAGAAAAAAAATTATAATTGGCAAGAAAACTAAGTTAGTTTCCCTATTGGGTGATGAAATCCTAATAGTTATTACCTAGGAAGAATTTATTTAAATGTGTGTTTGATTTTTTGAGTGATTTGGTTGTGTTTGAGCGAAAGTGAAGTGAATGCAATCAATTAAGTTTCCTAATTAAAATGATGTGATCAAGAAGAATGTAATTTTTAATTTTAAGACCAAAATGACACATTGATTTTGATGAGAGCAAACGTGAAATAATGAAGTATAAAAAATTGAAAGAAGGATTAAAAATCATCTCTAATAAAGATTCGTTTTTTATTTTTTACAATTTTTTTTTTTTTAAAATATCTTTGGCGATAAGCAATCCAAAAAGCAAAGCCTCCAGAGACAAAACCTACAAAACCAGGTTAGCAGAAATATAAAACAAAACAGAAAATGGTGATTAGAAGAAAAATTTCAAAGTAATTAAAATTATTAAGAAAAATTGTTAGCGATTGACTAAATCACTATCAATTAACTCGATCACTAGAGAATAACCATATGGTTGGGGATTATTGAGTAGAAAACCAAAAAATCAAAATAAAGGTATTTTTGATGAAAGAAAAAATGGAATAAGGGACTTAGGGGGCACCACCAGGCATGCCATAATATTCATAAATATTCCTATTCAATCAAATTGAATTAACAAAGCAATAAAATATAAATATAGTGACCTCATAATATATAAGGTTTAGCAATACCTGTAGATGTTAATTGACGATCATAGATGTGGATGAAATTTACACTCCGTTAAAGATATATACTAGCTTCTTACCTGTGAAGAAACTTACGTTCACGACACTAAGAAAAATATGGGATTAGAGAGATATAAGGTCGATTTCTTTATAGAGGCCAGTCCCTGGAATTCAATGGACTTCCTTGCAAGGATGTCAATCTAAGATAAAGAAATTAATCCAATAATGATAAATTAAAATGATAACAGATGATATAACCAAAAATGCAAGTGCAAAGGGACTTATGTGGTCCAAGGTTATATGACGGTCTGATTTTTTTTCAGATCCAAAGGAATTCGAGGAATCAAAGGAGAAATGGTGTAGATGCATATGCGCTTACAAAAGCAAGACAGATAATGTGTTTGATCTAGATAAATGATAAAATGTTGAAGATGGCTCAGACGATATAAACAGAACTTGACATACACTTGTAAATGTTGATTAATGGTCAGGATTGCACTCTGGATATCAAAAAGGTGAGCTATAATGATAAATTATCTAAATGACTGGAATCGTCGACAATTGACTAAATCTTTCGTGACTGGGGGTTGATCATCAGAAATTAAGGTAATCGGCAGTGATTACTGTCGAATGTATGGAATTTGGTAAAATATAAGAAAGAATTGATAATGACTAATAATTGATGAATGATTAAGACAATAATGTAGAAACAAGGTACTTATAAGATTCAGGTTGATAGATAAAACTGAAAATGGGATAATACCTGGAGAGAAAGGATTAATATGTCATAAGATCGAACGTGTTTTCTATATGTTATAATACCTTGGGAGGAAGAATATAATTGACACTAGGGGACTTCTAAACTGATTCTTGGACTTGTGATTGATCTCCGAAAGATGAATGGGATATTTTTTATGCACGCATAGGTTGATAGCTCAGACTGAGAAGATGATAGAAAACTGTAGGTGTAGATTTGATTCACATGAGGTCCATAATTGCTCTAAGATGCTCAATGAAATTAAATGGTAATGCCTAGTGTTAATTTGTATATTCAAGTGTTGAATGATGATGTACATGAGACTAAGGAACTGAATTGAAAGAAATAATGTATGGGCTCAATTTTAGGATTCGTATGAGATTGAAAAATTTCTTATGTAATTACTGGATATAACCTAAATTGCCAATGATTTTGAGTTGTTCGATTTTTGTCTTGAAAATGGTTGAAACATCTTACAAATCAAGGCTATTTGTTTTATATTTTGAGTGGATAATTTTTTAAGTTGTTGTAGATGTGTTGTGTTTGTTGAGGTGGTGATAAAACATGCTAGATTATACTTGATTTTTTTTATGTTTGGATTTAAGAAAATTCCTAGGTGATTATGTAGGATTTAATAATTGTAAGGAATGATTTACACTAGACAATTATGGTGTTGATGTTGATGTTGATGTATTTAAATATTTAATTTATTAAAGATAAGGAATGATGAAGATTGTATATGGTTGTAGATTTTATATGACTTAGGATAAGTATTAGATGTAATAGTGATGTGATAACGAAGGGGGTCTAGCAGACTCTAATACAGGA
The DNA here is from genome assembly GCA_019776745.2 of Taxus chinensis. NCBI lineage: Eukaryota > Viridiplantae > Streptophyta > Pinopsida > Cupressales > Taxaceae > Taxus > Taxus chinensis. Next base: position 809,419,744 of record CM034149.1, read on the forward strand.
ATTAGTGGTGCTAATTTCAGGTGTATACAAAGATATTGGTGGCTATATACTAACACAGTATGACACAATATTTGTAAATGTTATCAAAGACCTTGACGTGAATGGTACTTTTAGTAGACCCATCATTAGAAATGGAAGGTGTGATCCTTATGAGATCCATGGAAGGAGATAATGGTATAAGAGGCTCTCCTTGAATTAATTAATATACTTTTAATGAATGAGACATTCAGAAATGGGTGATCCATCAATACCATGTGAATGATGGGATGACCCTGACTTTTTGTGCCCCAAGAAACCATTTGTGGTTGACTAGTAAGTCGAGAAAAGTTATTTTTCATTTAGACGAAGTAATTGGTGTCTATAGTTTATTGTTTGCTGAAATTTTTGATAATTTTTGTACTGATTTAAGTAAGATGATTAGTTAAATGATGGGTATTATTTTTAGTTATAATTATTTTTCTTCATTTATAGGAGGCTCAGCAGACTTATTTTTGAATCCAACTTGTTATAAAGATAATTTTCAATGTGGTTTTGCAAGATATTGTCTATCCCTACTACAAAGTTAGGGATTTGTTGATGAAAATTTTATATGACATTAATATAGTCATAATTAGGAATATATTCATGTTCCCCTTGGTCTTTATAGTCAAATATAGGATTATTAATTTTCTACATGTTCTAGATGTTGCGATCTAGTAGTTTTCTTATCTTAGTTTTATCATATCCTATGCTAAAATAGTTACCATAATGATGGAATAACTTAAGAAAAACATAATAATTTTTTAACTATATTTGTAAAGGTATTTCTTAATAGATGAATCATCAGAACCACTAGTCAAATATTCCTTTAAAATTATATGTTTTTGAAGCTGGAGTGACTTAAAAAGAGGTTTTGGAAATAATTTTTAATGGGATCAGAAAAAAAAAAAATAGAATAGAAAATATAATAAATAATCAATAGATAAATACGTTTGGATGTATAAGTTTATGCACAATGGATGAAGATACCATGCTAGAGACAATAGTGCACACAAATAATCATCTATATAATAAAGTTTACAAAATAGTCGATTTCATGAGGAATGAAAGAAAAACTAAAAAGTAGAGTGAATATAACCTAATGTTGGGAAGAATAATGTTCATCTGGGTTTACTAGAATGTATGATAGGATGGATCCCTATATTTTTTCTCAAAATTTGGGTATCAAAACTAGGCCATCACATAATATGTAGATACCAAAGGTCATCAAGGAGTGCAATTCGTAATTATAGAGGATGGTGACTATAATTATAATATGTACATAGGTTTCTAACACCTATATATAAGATAAATATAGGCATCCTACAAGGATTTAGGATTAGATTACATCAAGAGATAGATAAAGAAATTGTGAATAACATAAATATACAAAGCAATAGAGGATTATAAACATACATATACTATAATTTATATAAATTAATGGCCAACTATGAACAAAAAAATAAACATGTAAAAAGGAAAAATAAGGGCTGGATATACTTACCTATAATGTGAGAAATGATGCATGATCCTACCCATAGAAAACAATAATAAGATAAAATACCTAGGGGTAGAAAAGGGAAAATATCAAGAAGTATAACTTCAGTACTAGCTCACTATGGTTCCCCAAATTTTTAAAAGGGAAAGCTTCAACACTAAAATTATAATAACCAGGTTTGAAAATATGCAAATAAAGTATGATGTGCACACAAATGAAGTGTTTTCGAATGATGAATGAATGATATTAAAATATAAAAATATGTGGCGAATGTATACATGATGCGAATGATTTTGGGAGATAATATTGGACATGGAAAAAACACAACCAGACATCATACACCAAGGGTGATGAAATTTTCATTTACGTAAACCTAAAGTTGAAGGGTGGAGAAATAAGGCAAGTGAAAACAAAGGAATAAAATAAAATAGTGAAGAAGGTCCAAGATGACCAAACATATAGTTAAGAACATGCATCTAAGTAAACAAGTGTACATGAATATATAATTAGACATAACGAGTATAGTACATGAACAAAAGGAATACTAAAGCTAGGATAAGGTAACTATTCCACTATAGAAACACCTCTCAAATGTTGTGGTTAAGACCACATGGCCAAGTTTGATAACACCGCAATCCCATCATGCCCCTTAAGGTGCCTACTTAGGAGGATAAAGAATCAACAATTGTTCTACACTATAGAATGTTAGTAAGAATTAACAATGTGTTTTATATAATAATATATAGTTAATATCCATTATCATTGGAACCAAGAGAAGGACTAGATGCATAGAAATTTTGGTGGGTAACAAATAATATTCATGAAATATAGGAATCTAATGCTTATTATTCCCTTGTATAATTTCATATAAAACATCCTCAACTTTCTGATAAAAAAATGTGCAAGTGAAAACATTCTAAGACATTGTTATCTTAGTTGAAGTTGTAATTTATAATTTAACATTAGAAACACAAATTTAGGGTGTACACACTATACAAGTAAACATTGTTGTGGTAAAAAGGTAATTTGAACAGAAAACAGCTATGCTTAAGGAATCATAATGAAATGTTAAGAAACAACCAAAGGACAATTGCCCAAATGTTTTCACCAAACCCATACATAATAAATATTTTAGTGAAAAAGTATATCTAACCACTTTAATTAGTATATTAGTAGATAATTGGAGAGAAAAAAAGTTGTGTAGAGGTTTAAGAGCTAGGTTTCCTAAGTAGAACTAGGTTTTAATAGGATAATATTTTTAGGAATTAGTATTTACACATGATTGGTATATTTGGATTAGGGTAAATATTACTTACTATTTTGTATTTTAAAGTATGGTAAAATAATTTCTATTATCAATCTAGGCCCCATTTTCTACGGAAATACTCAAGGTCTTGTTACTTCTGTCTCACTCAATGTCACTCCTTGTCCATTGTATGTTGTAACATATTCGATGTGTCACACCTATACCTGCAACATAAACGCTAGATACCTGCATAGTACATAAGAAAAAAATATTTGAATAAAAATATTCATATGCTTGAGTCGTATTGATTTCAATGGTCACCCCAATGTGATTGTCACTGAGAGTTACACTACATTTCAAAATCTATGTATTTCTTATGTTTTTGTGATTGGAATAATATCCCTTGACCCAGAATGCCCTTGTGTCAGTCGTACAAAGATATAGTGTGATACAATGAATTTTTCCCAAATGCAAATGTGTGGTTTGGAATTCATAATAAACCCTCCTATGCAATGAAGTATACAATGCTAAAATTAAGTCCTTTGTGTAGTAGATAGTAATTATTATCTCTATGTGATAGTATGAACCTATTAAAATTCTTCCCACCCTTAATGTTGTTAAATAGGAAATGTATTTCAATGATTCCCTTCCTTAAGTTTTTTCATTAACAAGTGAAAGTTCATCCAAGAATGAGAAATAAAACTAGAAATAAGAAACATTAGAAAGGTCAGAAAAAGTGGTAAAGAGGACATAGGTTCCTAGAGGGCATAGTAGTACCTGAATTCTCTTGTCCATGATAAACGGTTCTGTATAGGGTTATCAAGAGGTTAGAAAGTTAATCAAATTGAGTAGGATTTCGGGGTGGTATGAAAAACTTTAAGTTCTCAATCAGAAACAAAAATCAATAAAGATAAAAAAGATAAAAACAATGTGAAATTAAGTAAAAGGGTGTTAATGAGTAATTCTCTTACCTAGGAATCATGCATATAAATGAATTATTTGAAGGTTATAATTAAATAGTAATTGCATGATTTAATGACTATGTTTTCTCCCACTTTATGATGGTGAATAAGGATTTGGTAGATAAAATAGAACAAAAAATCCTACCCTAGGGATTAAAATGAAGATTTTACCAAATAGCATGCCGAATGAGAATTGTAGAGTACCTAATGGAATAGTGTAAAATGTGTACCATTAAATTATAATGAGTGATAAGGAAAATGATCTTAGAGGTGACATTTGAATCCATGGAGTAATAATGATGTGTGTGTAGTTCCTTGGAATGTTGTTTTTGGTAGAGCATGCTTAAGATTTGCTTCACATTTTTTTGTGATTTTTATTTTTTGGGATAGGATATGTCCTGCAAAATAAAACAAGTTTAGTCAATTATCTAGTTAATTTAAATTTAAATTTAACTTATAAAGCATGCAATAATAGAAATGTGTATTGGAAAAGATAAACAAAGGGGTTAGTGTACATCTGGTGTGTTAAAAGAAAAAAGGGGTAGAAATTTGTTCATGCTTGTAGACCTGATGCTTAGGAGTTAGGTGAAATAACATAAAGGATTTGGGGTGTCATGTCTCCAAACTAGATATTTGATAATACCATTACTAAACTTCATGTTTAGGCATCATGTCGCTGCTAAGGGAAAGTGTATTTGGAGATCCATATGCTTTTTCCTCTAATTGTTAACACTTTCTTACTATTAATTTGCACTACAGATGATCACAAATCTGATTTGTAACTTACCATGCAGGAATTTTTATGTCTTACATATGACCTAGGTGTCATTCCCTTATTTAGTTCCTATTTTGGTTCCTGAATTAGTAGTTAATTCATGTTAATAACTAATTACAATTTAAATTGGTCGTGTCACTACTAAAACCAAATAAAAATTTTACTTTACAACTGTTTAAATTGTTTTGGAATGTTTTTCTCCCAAGACAAAGAGAACTCATGTAGGACACTAGCATGTAGGCATTCATGTCTATTCTAGGAGCTTCTTTACATGTTATGTTTTTTGGCCAAGTCTGCTTCAGGCCCTATTTTGTAAATGATTTTTGTTCTATTCTTGGTGTTTGTATTTTGGTAACTATGTTCTATGAGGGTTGGTGGAAGGTTTTCCCAATATTTTTCACACTCTTTTAGGGTTTGTTAGATTAATAGTTGTGAATGGAGACCAAATGAGAAATGATGAAATTGATGTGCACATCTGATATAGGAATCTTGCATGGAAATGGGGATTATGCATGGTACATACCATGATGCAATAAAAACAAGGTTAAAATGATAGTATATAAGTGTTAGTAATAAACATGCAATGTACACTAAAATAGTAACTAGTAAAGGCACATAGAAAAACAACAGACAAGGTCTTAGTGAGTAGTTGGTTTCATATATGGGACACCATTCAAGATGTCACAAGAATATTTGAGTTGTAAAGGCTTTTGTAAATAAGGTAACAAAAAAATATAGGGCATATATCCTAAAGAGTGAAAAACATAGTATTAGAAAATTAAACAACCATGATTGGAAGGAATCTTTCAAGGAAAATGGGACACATGAAGCACCTATTAGCATGTTCGGAAAGATGCATAATTTTAACAATGTAATATCTAAATACAGGAATACCAATTCTGAAAGATTACAACAATATAACCTGATAGGAAGTAGGAAAAAGGTAAATGATCCCAAGAGCCTCAATGTGAATGGTAATGGACAAGAACAACCATCATACATTGTGTAAAAACATGTAAGTTACTTATATTTTCCTTAAGATACCATGTGAATGTGCATGTGTGTGTTGAAAAATATAAAGCAGACTATGAATTTTGGTAAAATGATAAGAAAAGGTAGAACATAGAGTACTATAAGCGAGGAAGAATGTATCCCATCAAGATCTAAGCTAATTTTTTAGTTATTTTTAAATGTATATGTGAAAGAAAATAGTTAGAAGGGATGAAAAAGGATTCCCCTTGGTGTCTGTGTCAAAAGTGATCTCCATATTAATAACCACTCAATAGTTAAGTATGAACCAAGAACAAGAGTGTGTCATCAAGTGGTGTGGGGGAATTAGCATGCCCAAAAAATTTAATGTTAAAATGGATCTATGTAATAAAAGAGGTAGGAAAGCACCCATGATCAGATGATGTAAAATAACTATGGATATGAGAAAGATCTATGACCTAATGGTCACATACGATTGCATGAGGTGAAGTATATGAAATAGGTCGATACCGAGCATGTGGATAAATAGAGTGCCAAAAATGTCTATATGTAGTATGTGAAGCATACTTGTGTGAAGAAATTCCCCTATGAGTTGTTATAAGGGATTTATATATGTGACGAGGCATATAAGTAATAGCCATGTGAGAAGGAAAATGAGGTGAATGTTCAAGAGGTTCCGTAGGAGGAACAAGGGATCCAGACATAATAGGAGGTGTGAAGGCTAAGGAGACATCATGAATAGAAGAATATGCACTAGTAGTATGAACAACTAAATATGGGATGGATGTAGGAGCCAAGGGAAAATATGTTTGTGGTCTCCAAATGTAAAAATATGAACACATTTGAACATGAGGCAAGGACCTAGTGTCACATCAAAATGCATGTAGTATAGTATGTGGAGTAGGATAGTGTCATGCATATGGAGAAACTAGAATAAGTGTAAAATTGAGAAATAAAATACATACTAGGGAATGATGTGATCATAAAGAGGGGAAAACCATACATATTTCAATATCATAACATCATGAGTAGAATGTAGTTCTCGTCTTTTTATGATCGGAATATAGTCCCTTGAGCTATGATGCCATAGTTCCAGTCAAAAAAAGAGATAGTGGGCTACAACTAATTTTTCCCAAATGTAAATGTGTGGTATGGAATTCAAAATAAATCCTCTTATGTAATAAAGTATGCATTATCAAAATTCAGTCGTTGGTGTCGTATATAGAAAATATTAGCTCCTTGTAATACCATGTGAATCTTGAAATGATTCCTCCCCTTAATAAGGTTAAACATGACATGTATATATATGATTCCTTAAGTCTCATTATTAACAAGTGAAAGTTATACCGAGAGTGATAAAATAAAACAAGAAATAAATAGCATTCAAAAGGTCACAAACAGAGGTAAAAAGAACACATGCACCCAAAGAGGAAAATAATGCCTATGTGCTCCTATCCCTAGGAAAGGGTCTTGTACATGGTGCTCAAAAGGTTAAAAAATGAAATCAAATATGACTAGAATGTTGGATGGTATGTAAAATTATAATTTTTCAATAAAAAACAAGCAATAAAGATGAAAACGATAAAAACATTGTCAAAGAAAAGTAAAAGGTTGTTAACGAGTATTTATCTTGTTTACAAATCATGCATATAAATGAATTATTTAGAGGATATATTTACATAGTAAGTGCATGATTTAGTGACTAAAATAATAAGGAGCTATATTATATCCTATGCCAAACTAATATCTCATGATTTTGTTTCACTAATATTTGTAATGATCAGACATTTCCATTATTTTGTCATCAATGTACTTTGATGCTTCTTTGTTTGTTCCTAGGAAAGGAATAAAAAATGAAACACAAAACATAAGAGATCATTTCTTGTGCATTATTGTTTATTGTTGTATTGATGAGGCTAACCATTTTACATTTATTGAACATACATCCCTCGTCATGCTTAATTTTTCGGTGTCTCCATTACACACTTATGGTGTAACTGCTAGTATATTATTGGTAACATTCTGGACATCATTAAATCCATAAATTTCTCTAAGAATTTTTCATTTCTTAAATTTCCATTTTCATTAGTTGTGTCTCATGTCCATTGAATTTATCTCACTAATCTATTTCTAATTGTTGACAAAATGGATACAAATTTTTCAATAACTAAATGGACTATTTTTTATATTGAGCATAGAGACAAGGTTAACCATCATATGCTTCAATATTCAAGAATAAAACAAAACTAAATCTAAATATAATATAATGTGGTCTAATTTTTAAGAGGTTACTTCATTCAGATATCAAAATAGAGGACATAGTTTCCTTAAATATCCTCAGATTGTTACAGTACAGTAGACAACTTTGAGATATTTTGATGCCTATTAGGATGCGCCATAATGGATACAATACACTCTATATGTAATCCATTCACGGATAAGGTGTTCCCGTGACCTAAATAGAAAACATGCAATGCTGTAATTGGGAAAAGGTGCAATATATAATGGATCATTGTAGTGTCACAAGGAAAAAATATTGTGTTTGCAAACCTCCAATCCTCGAAGGGTGATATAATTTATTTAAAACAATGAGGTCCACTCTTGTTTTAGAGGGAGACCTTGTTATCATAGTACTCCAATTAACGCATTGAGCCAATCATCAATCTAAGAACCAAGGTAAGTAAAATTTAAGTGAACCACCTTGGGGAGCTATTAGGTGAGTTAAGAACAAGGTCATGTGGCAAGTTAATCGATCTCAAGACCGAGTCACATAACCACTTGCGAGTCCAAGGGCTGGGCAGCAAAAGCTGAAATCAATGTGGCCCAAGCTATGAACACACCACAGGGAGATAAGCCTTAAAAAACATCAAGGAACTCTATCCCTAGAGAATGTGGGACAAACCCCACTAACTATGGAACATCCGATGAGATCAGTAATCAACTAGAGTCGAGTGAGCATGTAGTAGAAAACATGGAATGATGGATAGAGCGGACCAACTTTACGTATTAGTATGGAATATAGCAGGTGAAAAAATTAATGGGGATATAATGAAGGGCTCAAGGTTGAAATCATAGATGGGTGCTTTGAAACCAAAACCTATTACCTCCCAACTCTGTGACCTAACTAACTCGGCTGACCAAGTTGGTGTGTTATGATTTGGCCTATAAGATATATCAACAAAAAACCCAGGATGAGTAGGGGTGTATAAATACCCCCTATTTTACACAAGCTTTTCCAATGCAAAGTGCAAAGTTAGGAAAGAGCGAGGAGCCTTAAGAAACTGTTAGGGCATTATTTGGAGGAAAAATACCTATTTTTAAAAAATAGGCATGAAGAATTGAAAAGACCTATATTTTAATAGGCATGGTTATGATAAAAGACTTATTATTATAGGCATGATTGCAAAATTAGGAGTTATTATTTTTAACTCACCAACATATGTAAATTCCACTATATGCATTATCCTTCTCTTGTGAGCCAAAATTCTTGTCATCGAGCTAGAGGGACATGACCATGTATTGAGAGAGTAAATTATAAATCTATGATTCTTCATACACTAGGCCTATTACCAAGTTCATTTCGTATAGGTTGTAGAGGAGAATCATATTACTGAGCTCATTGATGACACCAGATCCCACTTAGCTCTGCATAGAGGTTGGAGGTCATGCAACATAGGAGAAGTCAACTTGAAGGTGACACTCGTTAGCATTAGGAAAAATTTTAATTAGCTTTGCATAGAGGTTGAAGGTCGTACAACATAGGAGATATCAATAGGAGCTGCAAAAAAGTGAAATAAATGTTAGATCAATGAGAATATTTCAAATACTAGTTTGGGTTCTATAGGACTGATTGGCACAAAAGTTCGGGTTGATCCATGAAATTCATTGTAGAGTTATGTGTTCCTATCTTGTACTTACAATTAGATTGTTATGATGAATTGGTTCATCTATTAGTATACCAAGATACTTAGGCATTTTATGAACTCCGTTATCTGCTTGGTTAAGTTTCTTTCATGATTACATTACATTTTGTTTAAGTTGATATAATTTTGGCATAAAATTTGAATTATAATAAGTGCCTCTGGGATCCATTGGTCAAGATTTTATTTTTACAAATTTACAAATCAAGCTTTATATCAGAGTGGTTTATTCTACCTAAAAACTTGTTAACTATGAAGTAAGTTTGGAATCAAAGTGGGTGCTCATGACTACAAAATTTCTATCTCCAAGCAGGTTATGGTATCATAGCAGGTTGTCTTGCCTATAAACTTGCTATCAGAGAACATTATCATTCCTGTAAACATTATATCTTCGAAGAATGTTTGGTATCGAGAACTAGGTTGTCACCTATGTTTTTAGTGAAATGTACCTGTAGCAATTTATGATATTTCCCATTATAGTACTATACTAGGTACTACGTTGCATATGATGATTCTACATCAACAAGATCAAGAACTTCATATTGTTGAAATGAGATGTAAATTTGGACTCCTACATTATGCATTATGAGAATAAATTCATCACCAAGGGACCCAAGAATAATGAGATGGTCCTGAGGTATATGGACATTACTCTATGACTAGGAATGAGAAGGAATAATGTTGGTATTTGTTCTTAGAGCGAGCACCAAGTTGGTTCAAATGTCCAATGGTGGAAGGGAAAAAACATCGAAAAACATCATTAGAAGTGAATCTACTATAGCTACGACACGAGACACACTCTATAACCCATAGAAGGATTCTCCATTACGGAAATATTTATAGCTTGTAGAATAAGAGAAACAAGAGATAAAAGAAAGATTTGATTCTTATGGAGAATTCTTTGGAGAAGTAATGGCAGAGTTATATCATGAACTGCAAGCTATGGGAGATATCTTAGCAACATTGGAGGATGGTAAAGATATGAAGAAGGAAGGTACACCTAGCTTAAAAACATTGTAAGTGATTCATTGAATTTTCCTTCAGAAGAATTTGTAAATCCTACTTTTGGTGAATTCAAAAAACATACTAGAGGTATAATATAAAAATTAATTTTTAGAATGGGATATGAAGGAAAAGGCCTTGGTGTGAATAGCCAATGTATTACTAACCCTATCTGCATGGGGGAAATACCTCATTAGGTGGTTCTATTATATAATAGTAGAAAAAATGAGGAAGGAGAAAGCTCCAAGACAACATCGACCAAACACTAGTATAAACTATCCAATAACCATGTGACATATCATCTACCCAAATATTTTATAGATAATTCACAAGTTTAGGTCTAACCATTTGTTACATGTATTCCAAATTTACTATTCTAAATCAATTGAAAATAAACCTTACCTCCAAAGAAATACATGAAATGATAATATTATATTTAATACATGTGGACTCATAGGCTCCACACATGAGTTGTATGAAGGCCTTCATTTAGATGATGGTGTCACTTAACTTTTTTACCTACTTTGCACACATGAAAAAGAATTAATTTGTAACAAGCATTCTCAACTTAAATGTTGCCACGTTGTAACCAAATATTTATATTTTTGAATAATCATTTCTAGATGCACATTTTACCCTAAGAATGGTTACTCCTTGTTGTTATAAATGACATACATATTAGGATATATTTGGTAAATATTTAAAATAATATATAAAACAAATTAACAAATAGTTTAGGCTACATCGAGGGATGAGATTTGAAAGATGACCACACCCATCAAATAAAAAATCTATGATGTTAAGAGGTTTTAAAGAGCATTTCTATCATTATTAAATATTTTTTATTTATTTAATATGTTTCACCGAATTGTTGTGATAAAAAAGATAAGGTTAAGGAGGAATACCTTTTATTATGTAGATGGTAGGTTGAGTACGAGTGTTACTTATATTATCCAAGATGCTTGTAGAGAAGTCCTTTTTTTCTAGGAAGGACTACCTGTGGATACAAAACTAGACCACCAAATGATAATTAATATCAAGAGTCAAAGGACTTCCTAACAAGGCTAGATCTGGGAAGCGTTATGCTTCCTCGAATGGTTTTCAATCGTCTATTTTTATCAACTTAATGAAAGTAAATGTCATAATTAAAGGTACTATTGCCAACACTTTGATTTAGGTATCTCAAAATGTTACTAATAAACTATATTAAGTAAGGTATTACAATATAAACTAATCTAAAATCAGGAAAGGTATGGTTCTGGTCGGGATACGTCACAGGGGTGTTAGGTAACATCATAGAGGTATGTGGTAAGGTTTGCATGGATTTTGGTAAAGGATAGCAAAAAACACAATGAGTGGCGTCGGTCTGGTAACAGATGTCAGTAAAGAGGGGAGATTTATGTTGTTTAGGTGACCGGCATCAGTAGGTGAAATTTGGTGGTAATTAAATAAAATTAGTTTAGGACTTTTGTGTGATTGCACAGATAATGAAGGGAGAATGCTTAGGTTCTTAATAATACCAAAAAGTCTCAGGAATGCATAGAGGTTAGGTACATAAATCCCTAATTCCTCCGGTGGTTAGATGGGTAGATTGGTAAGCAGATGGGGATAGAGGAATGCAAGAAGGAATAAGATGTAATACAAAAATATAATGAAACTACACTCTAAGCAATTACAAAATGATGATAATCAAGTATACTTATTTGCATTTGCAAGTCTGGTAGGTGAAGGAAGGAAGTAGTTGATCCGTGAAGAAATTTTGTGGTTAGTGTTCTGACAGTACTTCCCAAAGTGTTCCCATGAATATTCTAATGCTTTGTAATGAGCATCAAGTTCTTGCTTAAGTCTTATGTCTGGTCATTTTGATGTTGATAAGTCTCTTATTTGTGCTTGAATATAATAGAACTCTCCAAACTAAAAAATGAAGAACTCAGGTAAAGAAGTGTGACAGTGTATATAAGGTAACCAATAGTGGTTATGGTAACTAGCATTGGTTGAGGGATAACCGACATTGGTTAGGGTGAGAAAGTCTAGGTTTACCAAAAATAGGATGATCTTTACTATTTTTGGCTTCATTTTGATTGATTCCGATTATGGAAGTGGATTTCATGTGAGAGAAGGAAATAAATTCAAAGAATAAGTCCACTTAGGTTTTATGAAGAAATCCTAGTTAGTGAGGTGAAGTGGTGAGTCATCTCTATGTGTGATGACTCAATGTTGAGAGTCATGACTCGTTCATTGTGAGTTAAATGCCCTTGGAATTGGTCCAGGGTGAGGTGTCTAGGTGATGTGTAAATTAACTTTATTAAAGTAATTAAATTAATTAATAATGTGAGGATGAACATTAATTCAATTGTAAGTAATTAAATCAATATGAATGTGGGGTAAAGGGGTCATGGTTTGGTGAACAAGTTAAGTTAATTGATAAAAGGGGACCAAGGGGAGTATGACCTAAATTTGGTGTCTACATTTTCCCCTTTTTGTTGCATACCTTGTATTGGTAAGTGATGACATGACAAAAAAATTTATTTAATGTCCTAGGTATAAGTGAAAGTTAGTTTACCCCAAGTACGGCTTAAGGTGATCCCCCTCAAACTACAAACTAAAGAAGTTGAAGACTTAATTGGCGACTGGTTTGATAAATAGGTGATTGATGAAAGTGAGTATTTTTAGGTAAGGGTATGGTCATCTTGGGTAATGGGTAATGTTCATATTTGGTAATGGGAAATTGTAATCAAACACATGCACATGTATAGATAGTGATACGCTACTAATTGGAAGAACTTACAAACTCTACATTGTTGAAAGGGTGATAGGTTTAACCAAATAAGGTTCAAGTGATTCAGGTATCCAATGTATAGGATATGGTCATGAATAAAAATGATGTCTAGTGTAGGAATGTGTACTAGGTTTTGTTCCATTGCACCAAAGGTATGGTCAGGATAAACATCACATCATTATTCCAAGTAAGGTCATTAGGATAAACAACACGGGTAATAATATTTGAAGTCATAGCGATTACACAATATCAAATGTCATAAAAGGAGGTTCAGGTCAAGGTATATAGGTCAGGGCACATGTGAGGCTGAGGTATAGATAAATAACATGTCCGTAAACATGGTTAAAAAAATGTACAGGTAATGTAAGCTTGTGGGTAAGGTGTAATGGGTGTTGATAAGGTAAAAAGTTGTTGGATCAATAATGGTTTGAGGTAGAATGGGCATGGAGTGGGTCAAATGGTTATGTTGGGTGATTTATTTTGGTTATAGCATAATCAACATCGGTTTTCTAAGGCACGACATGACCGATGTCGGTCATGTTAATTTGGGGTTAACAATGGAAAAATCTATATTACACGGAATCATTTTAACCTTTCCACATTTATAAAATGATAGAGGAGAATTGTAAGAGTGGAAAGCGATAGTATGAGGTGTTGAGTAAGCTAGTGATCTGCGTAGTGGGTGATCGACATTTGATTGGTGGGTCCACGAGATCGAGTTGATTGATTGGATTGGAAGTGAGGTGAGGTGTTTATTTTACACATGGTAGAGGCAGGAGAGGGAGTGGGTGGACCACCAACGTAATGGCAAGACTTTCCACCATGGAGAGTGTGCCAAGATGAGGTAAGATTCAATTTGAATCCTTTATTTGATGGAAAAAGAGGTTGTTGAAATTGTTTTGTGTAAAATTTGGGTATAATGTTAATTTTTGGAATCACAGTAAAAAATGAATGAAATTAAGAAGGGGGAAGGTCTAATCTATCTTAAATAGGGTTGGTAATGAATATAGGATAGGTTTTGGTGGGTGGGAGAATGTATTTAGCTTTTTTTTTTTAATTTGTTAATAATGGGGACTTTGGTTTTGGTTTTTGTCTGAAATAGAGACTGACATTGGTCATAGGTTGGCCAACATCAGTGGCCTTTTTCCAGCATTGGTCTAAGTCTTGGTGACTGACACTGGTCAAAGAAGACCAACGATGGTCAAGGAGACCAATGTCAGTCACTATTACAAGTAAATAAGTGAAAGAATGGCTAGGTAGGAAATTAAAATAGGTAAGGAAGGGGTAGGTGAAAAATTATGTAGAGGAAGCAGGGTAAAATGTTATTTTGGTGATGTGGGATAACTAACTAGGTGAGATGAACTAAGATAGTGGGAAATGATGATAAGGGAAAATAGGTTTGTAGGTTCCATGAATTAGGTAAAGGGGGTAGGCATTATTGATGTGGTTGGGTATTTTTTAGTGGGTAATAGGTGATTTGAGGGCCTCAAGTCTTTAAAAGGTCATGTTGGATGATGTAGGTGAGAGATCATCGGAGGATGAGGGACAGAGTATCACACCTACTGGTACGGATGCAGACTAGCATGACCTCTGAGGAGTGGGAGGAAATGACTTATGTTGGACTTAGTGTGATCCGATGCTCTAGGCGTATAGCCCAAGATCATAGCTTGATGGTCACTCTCATCGATAGATGGGACTCTATGACCAAGACCTTCAACTTATCGATGGGTGAGAGTATTATTACCTTAGAGGATGTATATAGGATCCTATGACTTCCCATTGTGTGAGAGCCAATATATTCCATTTCGTCAGAGGAATTAGTGGAGCTAATAGTGGCGGTATTTTTTGAGGTGATGGGGGAGCTCAGGTATCACAACGCAAGTCTTACTTATGGAGATATGTATGAAGCCTATGTGCATGAGATTAGGCTATTAGTGTTGATGGTGGTGGTGTGGGATGTTTTGCATTGTAAGATTCTGAGGGTGGTAGGTCTCCATGAGCACTGATGGGGGTGCTACAAGACACGATCGATGAGTGGATATGATTTGATTGAGCACCATCCTTTCGATTTCAGTTGTATAGGAAGCTACGTTCCTATGGGAGATTGAAGAGATTTGGTATGTGTTGTACTTATTTATTACACTGGTGGGAATAAAATCAGCAACATATGTGTGCACCAAGTTAGTTTACCATGACATGATTGGATCGGGGGTTTCCTGCTTAGAGTTGGTTTCAAACAATGGGTACCAGTCGCTAGACAACTAAGGGTAACGAGGGACATGATATGATGTTTCATACTGCAAGTAGTGATTAGTAGGGATTTTGGTAGTGGATATTTTTTCAAATCCATATTTTTACTATCCATAATATAGAGGCATGGATGAGGAGTTATAGGAGCTTCATCTACTAAGATGGATATAGAGGTGGTGGGCCAGGGAGCATGAGATAATACCTATGGATAGAGGCAGACGATAATTTTTATTATGGTAGGACGTGCCCCATTCATTCCCACAATACAATAGAGATGACATGTAGATACCGATGTCTCCACCACGTATGAGAGTTCCTAAAAGGTATAAGGAGTAGGTGGTGGATAGACATGTTGATGATGTGGGTGTAACTAATAGATATAGGTAATGGTGGGTGGCATAGCTACGGGCGCAACCACTGAGGCCAGGACAACCTGATTTATCTCCTATCATAGTTGAGAGGGATACATTAAAGGGTCAGCTGGTAAGTCTATAGTAACATATTACAAGTTTGCAGGGAGAGCTGATAGGGTCAGAGGCATAGGTAGCCACTTTGCAGGCATAGGTGGCAGCCCTACAAGCCCAGGTAGCACAAGAAAAAGTTCCAACACAAGGTTGATATGGGGATGGAGGGCATATAGTCTCCCTAGATGCACATGTGACAGGTTTAAAAATACATTTTTCCATGGCATAGGCATAGGTTTTAGCCTTACGGACCCAAGTTACTACAATGTTACCAGTGTAGGAATAGGGACAGGGTCCCACAATATAGGAACCTGCACTAGGATAGATTCCTATAGTATAGGAAGGAAGGAAGGTATTAGGATAGGGGCCAAGGAAATTATTAGTAGGACAGAGTGCATAGGTTACAATGAGACCCATCACACCACCTCATACTGTGTCGATGATGAGGTTCAGGGATACCCTGAACGAGTCTTGCTACTATAGAGATCATCTAGCCACTACAGCAATTGATGTCCCTTAATATGCTGACTCCAAAGCCCAGCAAGATGCTAGTGAGCACACTTGATCCATGACTCACAGATTTTGTAGAACATGAGGTTGTTGACCTAAGAGACAAGTCCATGGTGATATTACAAGTGCTCACAGAGAGGGCCTGGTAGAGGGGCAGGAGGAAGAGATAGGTGAGATTGGACATGAGGGTATTAGGTGGGGTGATGTTTACTCACTATATGTGACATTGCGTGATCATTTTTATTTTTGATATATCTACTAGCCTGCATGCCGAAGACGTGAGATTTTACATAAGATTTTTTGAGATCTGAATAAATATTTGTATCCATTTCTATATGTACTGATATAGAGAATCTCCCATTTATATAGTTGATTATGTTTATTGTATAGATGATTTACTTGGATTTAATTTCCATTGTTATTGTGTATTGATGGAAACTAGGTGAATTAGGCATGGTTTGTGTCGAGGTCATGTAGGCATCCTTGAGTTTAGGTCATTTACGCATGATGGAGTTGAGGTCCTTTAGGCATGATGGAGTCACATATAGGCATGATGGAGTTTAGGTATAAGCATGGTTTGGTCATGGTTTTGCATTTGATTTAATTTCCAAGTTATTGGTAGTATGGAAAATAAATGATGATTTATATGTATGTTGTTATGATTTTTTAATTTCCCATTTTTGTAAAAAGTTGAAACTCGCGAAGGTAGAATGTGAATATAAAAAAGGGGAAAATTTGTAATGGGAAAGAGTAGCCAAGATAACCTCCAAGATCATCATTCCCTCAAAGTTCTACCTTGATATCCCCAACAAAAATGGGCCTTAGGCCGATGTAGTTTTCCCATAAGCTAGGGAAGGATATGATGACCTCGAGGAATAGGTTTGTAGGTTTTTAGGCATGATTGAGTCTATGTTATTTAGGCATGGTTAATTTTAGGTCATTTAGGCATGGTTGATTTTCATTCATTTAGGTGTGGGTGATTTCATGTTGATTTTGGTCAAAGAGGAATTCCTAAAATTGAGGTGTTGAATTTCTTAACCTGTATAGGATAATAAAATAAGTAAAAAAAAGGTGAATGGTAAGAGGAGAAAAAAGAGGCTCTGAATTGGTTTGAACCCTTATGAGTGTATCACACCAATGATGGCCCAGGAACTTAAAACCCTAAAGGAAGTGCATGGTTGACTGTTCTATGGGTGAAAAAGGTAACTTGTTCATGAAATGTCATATTTGCGGCACATCCCTTGAGTAGGTGGAAGTTTAGACAGGAAAGTCATTGTGGTGAAAGAATTTTGCTAAGCATAACCTGATGTGTGACAACATGCCTATTTGGTAAGAGACCCAAGATAAAAATAGGCAATTCCATAACAAAAAAATTCATCTTTTTCTTTTTGCTTTTCTTTTTATAGACTGATTGATGTGGGTAGTCTATGTGGGATGAGCAGATTTTCTCCTTCAGGTCTTTGTGAAGTTGATCAATGCGGAAACATTAAGAATATTTTTATTTTATTATATTTTTCAGGAGTAGTTTTCTTTTTGTGATAGACTATGTACAATATGGCTAGCTTTGTATAGTTGTCCTTCGAGGGAGTAGTCTATTTATAACACCAAGATAGAAAGATAGATGTCCTTTTTGAGGGAGTCATACTTTTGTTAGAATTTTTACTAAAGGATTTTGAATATGAAAATACCGTATATTTCTTTTGAAATTTTTTTTGGACTTTTAGGTCACAGACAAGACTATAAAGAAGTATAGGCTTCTTTTATGAAGAAAAAACCATATTAAATAGGGGTTAGCTACGAAGGAAAGGTTTAAAGTGATGAACAACCATGGGATTCCATCCTAAAAAGGATGAAAAGTATCCATGAGCATCATTCCATAAGTAGAGCTGTGGTACTCATATTAAAGATAAGGCTAAATGTTAACGAGTAATTACATGATTCTAGTTTTGTTGTTGTTTCTTAAAATAGGTAAGTGGAAGGTGAATGGTGCTCAAGCAATAATCACTTAATAGACATAAGGAGACCTAGGACTTGATTCAACAATAGAATGGTCAAAGATGCAAGGCATTGAGGGGCTCGGGTTCAGGTTCACCTTTGATTGAAGACAAATGATAAACACATGATCTATAGGTATCAGTAACGATATAGGGTCCAAGCCAATTAGGATAAAATTTGTCCCATTTACTTTTCTCTACTTTTTTTAAATGTTGATTTTCTTTCAGGATGAGGTCACTGACCTAGAAGGTTTGTTCTTGGAAAAATTTATCATAGGCACATTGATACATTTTGGTAGATTTGGAGGTGATCGAGAGCATTGAGATGATGTTCATATAATAACTCAAGTTTGTCAAATGGTCCTCGTGAAAATCATCATCATTGATAATATCTTTGAGTTAGATACGAAGAGATGGAATTTGGAATTTTAGAGGTAGGGGAAACCTCTGTACCATAGAATAAAGAGAAATTTGTGGCAGAATTTGAGGTACGATTACTAGTACAATAAGCCCATAAGGAAAAATAAATGTGCGTGTCTGAATCCTTTCCAGTATCATCAACTACATTGATAAGAATTTTGTTTAATGTTTTATTGCTTAATTCTACTTGGCCATTTATTTGAGGATAGTAAGGTGAAGAAAAACTGAGTTGAATGTTGAATGCATCACAAAGTTTCAGTAGATTTTTTTTAATTTCTTTCCATTATCAGTGATGAGGTGGTGAGGAACAGGAAAGCGACAAAACAATGTGATGATTGATGAATTCACATATTTTCTCATATTTTATAGAAATGATAGGTATGGTTTCCACCCAATT
This sequence comes from Taxus chinensis, assembly GCA_019776745.2. NCBI lineage: Eukaryota > Viridiplantae > Streptophyta > Pinopsida > Cupressales > Taxaceae > Taxus > Taxus chinensis. The sequence continues at coordinate 809,438,969 of CM034149.1, forward strand.
AGTGTAATACCTTAGTAGTGGTAATAATCCATTAATGATCATGTTTGGAAGAATGGGTATTATCTCTCCGACAAGATCCAAACCCCATTAAGATAAAGACCAAAGGTCTCATGTGAAATGTAAGGCATGACTTGGGGTGTGATGAAGATTAGCATGTTGTTGACACTTCACAAAATGCTTGACATAGTCACAACAATTTGAGTTTAGGGTTGACCAAGTTATAGCCTAGGTGAAGAATGCATTTAGTGATAGCTAAACCATTGAAGTGGCCCCCACCAAATGTCATGGTGAACTTCCTTGATGGTGTAGGGAATTTCAGAACTCGTAAGACATCGTAAGAGGATAGTTTCAAAATAATGTTTATAAATAAGACCACCCATGATGACATACCGAGATTATTTTTTTAGAAAGGCTCATTTTTTGTTTGCAACTAAGGTCTGGAGGGAAAATGGAAAGGGAAGAGGTAATCACCAAAATGATTATACCAAACATCACGTGGGCTAGTTTGAATGTTTCCTACAAGGGTTGACATCTCAAAATATATAAGAAGGTGATTGAAACCTTTGTCTTTGGTGAAAAATATTTTTGAGTCAGACGGTGAAGTGGGGATCTTAGAAGCCAGACATGCCATGGTATCTATGAATTTATTAGCGGAACGTGGGCTGGTTTGAAGTTCGTAATGGTAAAATATAGTAAAAATTATGTCAACATGATGCTTATACTTTTAAAGTATTAGATTACAACACTGGTATATACCATTAACTTGGTTCACAACTAGTTGAGAGTTGTGAAAGATATTAATTTATTTAATGTCTAAGGCTATGGAGGTTTGAAGGCCTAACCCGAGTGCTTCATATTCAGTGACATATTTATCGCACTAAAAATCTAGTATTAAAGATAATGGTATAGGCTCACCGTCAAGAGAAATGAGGATAACTCTGACACCACCCCCACGTTGACATTTGGAACCATTGAAGAATAAGGTCGTCTGGTAAATGGTATCATCCAAAGAGAGGGTAGCAATGGGTTCATCAAGGAAATTGAAGTTAAAGTATTGATTTTTGGAGAGAGATGTGTCTGTGAGTTGGTAAACAATTATTTTTCCTTTGAAAAACTTTAGATGGATGAATTTGAGATCTATTTCTGCAAGATTTATGAGCCTATACGTTGCATGTTAATGCTGGTAGGGCTTAGCATACATATAATGTAAGGAGTTAGTATTGGTGAAAAAAAAGGGTTTTGTGGTTGAGTAGGTAATGGTGAATTGTATTCGTAATTCAAACTAAGGCTAAGTATATTTTTTTCGGTGGTGTGTGTATATCTAGTTTCTTAGTCTAAAAGTGTACAAATTATATAATAAACCACATGTTCCATGTGTTTCTCATCATGATGAGTGAAAATAGAACCAGGGAATGATCGGTATCAGAAATGTAAAGGTAAAATGATTGGTCATCCTTAGGTGAAATGAGAAAAGGTTATTAAAGGACATATTGTTGTAAGCCGTCAAAGGCTTTATGAAATTCATCATCCCATTTGAAGGAGACATCCTTTTGAGGATATGATGAAATGGATAGTGGTAGTTCGAAACCTAAGAAATAAAGTGACCAATAGATTTCAAACTTTCCTTATAAACTATGAATTTGATGAAGGTTAGTAGGTGAATGGCATCTCAAGAATAGCCTTGATTTTAGCAGGATCAATTTAAATGTCATGTAAAGAAACAATAAAATGAAGGAGATTTCTAGAGAGAATAGAAAAGACACACTTCTTAGGTTGAAGGTGAACATAGTACTTCATGAGATAGTCGAAGATGACCATAAGGACTGTAATGTGTTTAGCCTGACGTTTGGATTTTCAAAGAATATAATCAACGTAATCTTCCAATATGTGAAGCATAATGTCATGAAATATATAATTCATGTCCCACTACTATATAGAACTAGTGTTTTTAAAGCCAAAGGGCATGACACAATAGGAGAAGGTCTCCCCAAGGAGTGATGAAGGTATTTTCCTATTGATCTTCCAGGGTGACTAATATTTTCTTATATCCTGAGAAGCCATCAATGAGTGATAACATCTCATGGCCGGTGTTGAGATCAAATAGTTAATCAATATTAGGTAAAGGAAAGTCATTGTTGGGGAAAGCTAAGTTAAGGTCACATAAATCCATGCAAATGTAGAATCCTCTGTCACTTTGCTGACAGGAACAATGTTATAAATCTATTGGGGATAATCAATGATTAGAATGAAGGAAATTGAAAGGAGAAGTTTGAGTTATTATTTGACAAGAAGGGCAATGCGAGGATGCATTTTCCATAGTTTCTATTTCATGGATTTGGCTTCAGGAATAGTTACGATATTATGGACCACAATGTTTAGGTCAATACCTGGCATATTAGCATAGGACCAAGAACAAGTGTTGCTATGATCCTGGAGAAAATAAGTAAAATATTCCTATTCAACAACATCTAAAGGTTAACCTAATTTTATATTTTACGCGTAGTAATAAGTTTTAATATTTATTTCGATGGTTTATTAATTTCAAATGGTTTGCATCTCAGAAGGAAATGAACAGTGAATATAATAATCTTCCGCACCAAGGTAGGTGAGAATAGACTCATCATCCTAACATTGAATGACGTTAATATAAGGTGTACCGTCATCGATCATGTTAGGATATAGGAAGGGACGATAAGAGGAAGCCTCGCTATCTCGTTGATAATTGATAGGTCCCAGGGAAATGGTGTTCATGAAAAAAAAAAGTTAGGAGGAATTTATTCTTGATCCATAGACTTTGTAGGTGAAGGTGGTGAAGTTGGTAAAAGGGGTGGAGAAGGTTTATCATCCTCAATGAGTTCAACTCGGGCCTTATAGGGAGATGGTTCAGCATGTCTAATACCACTGCGTTCTTTATGCTTACAAATTGTGCAGAGGATGAGAGTATGAAGACCTTGTTCATAGAAAGATGATTGTAACTGAATTGAAAATTGGTGTGATACACCAAAATCTTTAAGGGAATTGACTGAGTATATGCACAATCAATTTGATAATGAAAAATGGATACACAAACCAATAGTTATTAGCAGAATATTAAGGAAAAACACTTGGTGTATTGAGGGAATGAGTCATAACAATACAGTAAGATAACATGCACACTAATATTATGCAGAAATTACTAAATTTGCAGCAAGGGTAAGATGATTAGTTAGGGAATTTTAAATTCACAAGAATTAATGAGATATACACACCACTGCAAATAATTGGAAAGGGAGAAATCAATTCTCATTCAAGGGAGAAAAATAGGAAAAAAATTCTTCAACACTCCTATGTCCAAAAAGTCCTCCTTTTTGCTTTCCAATTGCACACAATATATAGCAAAATTATCCACCCATCCCATCCTAAAAATAGGCTAAAAATTGTACTCGCCCATGCATGCTAATTTTACCCCTTTATCATGAATAAATAAAATAATACAAATAGACATGATAATACAATGAGGCATTAATAGCCTTGATTTAAAAATACATCTCAGTCAAACTGTAGTTGACTTATCTATTTTTAACAAAGTAAGATAAATAATTTGGATAATAATAACCCTTGCTTGATGTGTGTTGGGTTTCATATTTGCACTTGGGTGAAACCACATTCAGGGAACAAAAAGTCCCTCCTCTTTAATGGGAGAGGTTCCCTTATTGAAATAAGTAAAGACTTATATACATATACAAAACTTTAATCATGTGGATCCTGATAATTTAAGAGATTTCATACCAAAATATCATCAATACAAAGGGCTTAGAAGGATAGAGAAGATGGAAATGGGGAGGGAAGAACAACAATACATTCTGGATATATAGATTTCAGAGTATAACCTTACTTGTATTGAAATAGAAAAGAGCAGAATGAGATCATTGAACTTCACAATACGTATCAATCTTTAGACACAAAGTTCCAGAGATCCTATACACAAGAGCACAAAGTTTATTTTCATGTAGATATGAAAAATCCACTAATTAAGAACTAGAAACGAAAGAGAATAGCAGAGGAAAAATAAGAAAAACACTTCTGTATTGAGCAATTTCAGTTTCTTACAATCTTCTCAAAAATGCCAGGGGGGTCGTATACAATGGAAAATAATTCTTTTATAACAAACCTATATCATATTTGCTTTGCCTCCAAGGAAATAATATCCCAATGGGATCAAGTTTTTTGGAGATTTGTTTGGAAAGAGATAGGAAACAAGAATGCATTCATGAAAAATACAGATGACCTAAAAAGGGGAAAATCATTATTTCAAACATGATTTCCTTTGGGTAGAGATGAATGGTGGTTTACTTATCCATTTTCCCTCATCATGATCTCTTTGTAACTGCTTCCAAAACATTTGAGTGCCCAGTTGGCATATTTTTCCTTTTTTTCCTGCAAGAACATGAGAAACTCTACCTCCAAGAAAATCCATAATATCCCCTTGAAAACTGTTGATCTTGTTCCAAATCATGCCCAAAATGCATTTCCACTCAAAATGATCATGAGAAAGGAAGGAAGGATAAATAATGATGCACATTCATCCATTACAGAGCTCGGGCCATAAATGGCGATAAAAAAAGATGCAGATGTAAATAAGCTATTTTCCCTCTCTTTTACCTCAAAATCTAGACCCTACACATGTCAAAATCAAAGGAATGATGAGCTAGGTGGAAAAAATACATTTCCCAACATTTGCGAGAAAAGGCGTGATTTCTCAATTTTCTCTGTAGCTCCACCAAAGGCTGGACACGTGGTGCTATCTGATTGGATGAGAAAAAGTGCTCCAAAACAACCATTTTGAGCCTTTTGGGAAAAAAGCACAAAATATCAAATTTCCTTATGGGCCCACCCTTCCCCTTTGACCAGGACACGTGTCAGGATCTAATGGGCTATAGGGACAGGGCTCAATTTGCCATATTTTTATCATTTTGGCATAAAAATTAATTTATTTTGCGGGTCCATGGGTCTGCTGCCCCTAGGACACATGTTTGCATCTGCTTGGATGCAGGCCCCAAAGGAGGGTGGAAAAACTTAAACTTTTAACTCCTTTTGGAAAAAGTGTGAAAACAATATTGCTTCCACCAGCCCGCAGCCCCGAGGACACGTGTTAGACACTAATGGCACGCAGAACTTATCTCTTTGATTCTCTACGTGGGCTTGCGGGTCATCTTGGCCAACATATCCCTTTTGGTGAAAAGTGCAAAAAACACAAATAACTTTTGTAGGTCTTCCAACCCGCCAAAGGTAAAATTTAACCACATAGGTCCGCCGAGCCATAAATTTCAAAATACAAGGATTTTAGCGGACTTATTGACCTTTCTGGAAAGTGGGAGAGATTTTCCATCTGATAGAAAAGTTTTTAAAATTATAAAATATCTTGGTAAGTACCAAATTTTAAAATACCTCTTTCTAGCATACTCGAAAGGCACTTCACTCAAAATTTAACATTTTTAGACTTGAAAAATGGAGGGAAATTTGAGGGTGACAACAGATGGCTCCATCTAGGGATGACTTGGCTTGACATGAAAAATAAGATAAGACCAGGAACCTCAGAAAATTTCGTGAAAATAAGACTAGTGCTTTATCCATTGGGCAACGGAGTCAAAAACAAGCTCAAAATAGAATGGGGGGAACACACCAAGCGGGAAAAGAAAAAAAACAAAGGGAAAGCTATACAAAATATACAAATGGCTCCCAAGTCACTAGGATTTGAATAACTTCAAGTGTTTCCTACTATAAGGAAGTGTGAGAGAATAATCATCCATAAAATTCAAGTAGAAATAATTCTCACCGATAAGATGTCTGATTTTGAATGGGCCCAGCCAAAGAGAATCAAAATTACCATGGCTTCCCCTTGGTTCATGTCTTTTGTCCCAAAGAAGAACAACATCTCCCACTTGAAAAGTTATAGACTTATCCTTCTTGTCAAATAGAGCTTTTACCTTGAGTTGGTGAGCTGATATCCTATCAATCACCTGCAATCTATATTCATTCAGCTTCTGAAGGTACATAATCCTTTTGTCCAATGAGCTAGAAAAACTTGCATCCTCAACGGCCTTCATCAAGTGCAAGGCTGGTAGTTCCAACATTATTGGCAGCTGAGCATCAATTCCATATACCACTTGGAAAGGAGACATTCCAATGGCTTTCTTAGGTGTAATTCTATTAGCCAATAAACCATCATACAGTTTCTTATGACATTTCCTTTGAGAGTCATTTATAAGCTTCCAAACAATTGTGACTAAGTTCTTGTTCATTGATTCAGCTTGCCCATTCCCTCAGGGATAATAATATTAAGAGTGTGGAAGGGAAATTCCATAGCCATAGCAAAAATCAGTGATTTCGGCAGAGGAGAAGTTTGAAGCGTTGTCAGTGACAATATTGTTTGGTATTCCAAACCTTATTTAGATATTCTCCTTGATTAAATTGCAAACAACCTCTGAAGTAGTACTTTTGACTAGAATGGATTCCACCCACTTGGTGAAATAGTTAGTGGCAATCAAAACATGAGTGTGTCCAGCACTTGAGGGTGGATTGATTGTGCCAATACAATATAAACCCCATTTTTCAAAAGGCTCTTAAATCACTACTGGTTTGAGAGGTAGAGCAGCAAATTTTTGTCCTCCAACAAAGTTTTGGCATGCTTTACATTTACTTACCCACTCAGATGTATCTCTGAATAATGTGGGCCAATAATACCCAGCACGAAGAATCTTGTGGGTTATTACAGCAGAAGAGAAATGACCCCCATAGTCCTGATCATGGAAATATGAGAATCATATTTTTTGTTTCTCCTTATCAATGCATTTCAGAAACCTACCATCAATACCACGTTTAAAAAATGTGTTTTCCCAAAATACATATTGAGAAGATCTCAATTTGATGGTTCTTTTCTCCTTCACAGTCAAATGGGATGGGAATTCCCCATAAGTGAGGAAGTGTGCAATGTCAGAATACCACTCATCATTTGAGCTGAGGAAAATAACAAGAGGAGTATCAACTTCTTCCTTTAACAATTTGGCATCAACCCCTTCTACAATGAGCTCACACAAGCCCTTCCCTCTAACTAATTTGGTGGGTTTGATGTCAAGGTCATAGTCTTGAACTTCGGCTACCTAATTACCCCTCTTGGTCCCAAATTCTTGTTATGTTATAATGATTTAACAATTGTATCAGGCACAAGAACAATAGCATGGGAGTTGAGGATATAAAAATGAAACTGTTTCACCACCTTAACGACTGCGAAAGATGTTTTTCCATCATGGTGTATTTCATCTCATGGGATTTCAAAATATAACTCATGAATGCTATGGGGAGATCATGACCTTCATTATTTCCTTGGGTTAACTCAACAGTAAGAGTGTATTCGGTGGCATAGCAATAAATAATAAAGTCTTTAGCAAAATCCGGGCATGCCAAGATTGGATTCTTTGCTATAGCTCTCTTGATACATCCAAATGTAACTTTTCCTTCAGAAGACCAGCCAAATGTCTACTTCCCCTTCATCATGTGAGGAATTCCCAAAGTAATCTTTGCAAAATGAGGTATGAATCTTCTCAAGAAATTGATTTTTCCAAAGAAAGAGTGCACACCTTTCTTGCCAGTTGGAAGAGGGACCTACTGAATCACTTGGACGCTCTCTAGATCAATCTTGGTCCCGTCCTTAGAGACAATGTGTCCCAAAAATTTTCCTTTAGTGAAAAAAAATACTGATTTCTTTGGATTCAAGGAGATTCCATGCTCTCTACACCTTTGGAGAACTATTTCAAGGTGTTCAAAATGATCAGTTCTGATTTTCAAAAACACAGTTAGATCATCACGGTGAAAAACTATGCACTTTCCCTTGAGGCTGCCAAAGGCCAGGTCCATAGTACTTTGAAAAGTAACACCAGCATTGATGATGTCAAAAGGAATTCTCTTATAAGTGAAGGTGCCCCAAGGAGTGGTGAAGGTGGTCTTATGTTGATCAGCAGCATTTACTTCAACCTGATTATAACCTGAGAACCCATCAAACATGGATAACATCTTTGACCTCGTGATAGCTTGTAATACCTGATCCATAGTGGGAAGAGGATAATTTTCCTTCAAATATTCTTGATTCAAGTTCCTCCAAACTCACTAATCCCTTAGGTATCTTATTACCTTTTAGTTTTATGCAGTCATCATTATCCATTTCTTCTTTACTATCTTCTTCATTTGGAGGCACACATTCCATAGGAAGATCCCCACCTCCTTCAAAGTACAGCTGATCAAAATTATCTTTGATTTCAAGGAAGGAAATCAAGTTTTGATCATCATTAAAGACCTGTCAGTTGTTTGCATTGTCAGGAACACTAGGTCTATTGATCATCTCAATGGTGAACTTCTCTTGGGAGAAATCTAGATCATGAATTAACAAAGACCCCGAGACAGCCATTGAATCAGCCCTAGTGTTCCTTTCCCTTGGCATGGATTCAATTGAAAGGGCATCATGGAACTCAATGGAATCCCAAATCAGATTTCTGTAATGTTTCAACCTTCTATTCTTCACTTGATAGAGATCTCTGAACTATTTAGTTAGCTCTACATCTCCATGAGGAAGGATATTCTTTATCCCCATCTCTTTTTCCATGCTTAAACCGAGGAGGAGAGCTTCATACTCAGTTGTATTATTTGTGTTTTCAAATTGGATCTTGTAAGAGAAAGGGTGAATTTTCCCTTCAGGAGAAATAAGTACCACACTAGCTCCAGAACCAGCTGAGGAGTAGCTCCCATCAAACTAAAAATTCCAAATGCCATTGGGATCAAGAAATAATTCTTTAGGATGGTTAGCCTCATCTTGTGACATGATCATGTAGTTACCATGACCAATGTCTGCATAAAATATTTGTGCCTTTGGGTCATCTTTTTTTTACACAATATATTAAGTTTGTTTCTCAGGCAGTAGCTTCCTCATCTTCCCATTCATTGAAATGAGGGCATGTGACCAGTCCATCGTGATCTCTCCACCAACATCCTTGAAAAATTTTATAATCAATAGCATCCCATAAGAAGGAGGTATATCAGCTACCAAGATGGTTGCAAAAATTATTTTCTCTGGCATAACAGCAAATACAACTTGTGCATCCTTGATTCTACCAACCAACAATACTTCTTTACTTTCCATTGAATAACATAAGCCAAAAGTGTGTGTTAGGGTCAAGCCTAGGGCATGAGCTACCTTGGCGGGCATCACATTGTCTGAAGCACCAAAATCAATGACACAATTGTTGATTTTATGACCAGCTATGAGGAGGGTAACATAAAATGGTTTTATCCTCATCTCAGATGAAGTAACCATTGCTACAAGGCTGGGTTGAGATGGAGGAGAAGGATTTGGCAAGAGGACCTTAGAAACATGGGGTGAAGGCTTAGATTTAGAATTCACAAAATATACCACCTTAGCAAATTGTTTGGGAAGATTTTGGTAGAATTCAGCCTCCGAGATCTGAATATTAGTTTTATTGAGATGGTCAATAATATCAAATGATCCAGAGGTAGATGTAGCATTATTAACAATAGTATATGGGACTTTTGATCTATCAACTTTATCACTAGGATGACAAGAAGTTTTAGGAGCAGCAGGGCCTACCTTTTTCTTGGAAGAAGTTGGAATAGGAGCTCCCCTCCTTGTAATCACTAGAATGGTCATAGGAGGATCTTAAGATCTTTTATTAGGCTACACTACCTTCTATTTCTTATTTTTTTGTTCACGAGTCATGAAAGCATAAGATTCATTGCTCATCTATGCAATTCTTTCCTCATAATCATCTTCTTCCTCCATGCCTTCAGTAGTGAGAAAATGCACATGTGATCCACTCAGATCTTCCAATTCTTCATCAGCATCTTCCAATTCTTCATGGATTTCATTCTCCTCTTCATCATCAGGTTCTAACACTTCACATGTAGAATTTACTATAACTTTGATAGGTGGAACTTCAATTTCTAATCTGGTTAGAGGAGAGGTCAACCAATTTCTAGGCTAGAAATTCCTTCTAGGCATATCCTGATAAGGAGCATGTTGAGCTAGTTGTTTCTTGAGAGCAATCAGACTGTCTACATTAACTCTAGGGGAAGATGTGGAGGAAGAGGATGCCATGGATTTAGGTGAACATGTCCTCGGCTTGCCAGATATAATCAGATCATCTTCCACACTAATAGCTAACCTGTTATCAGCATCCAAGGTGGGAAGATTAGCTCTCCTAAGTGTATAGCTCACTTCATGAAATTGAGCATTAAGGAAGAAGAACTTATGAATTTGATCTACAAGATGTGTAGGTAGTGGGATCTTGTTGATTAGCCTATTGAATTTAGATATAAAATCCCTTATAGGCTCATGAGATTATTTCTTGATTTGGGAAATCTGATCCAAGAGGGCATGCACATTTTCAGCTGGTTTAAAATGGTGCTCAAATCTAGTTGTCATGGTGTTCTAATTGGTGATAGATCCAGCAGGTACATGATAAAACCAATCAACAGCATTATCTTGTAGTGTCTCCATGAAAATTCTAATAGAGACATCCTCATGTTCCACTACAAGAACACCACAAGCAGCAATGAAGGCTGATATATGTTCATCTCGATGAACTTTCCCATCACCTCTGAATTTGGCAAAATTCTTTCTATTTCCTCTAGGCAATTCATGCAATGGCTGGGGAAGAGCAATAGGCCCAACCATTTGGCCCCGCAGTAAAGGATCTGCCATTTTTGGAAATATTTTTTGGAGAGGAACAACAACACCAGTAAGGATCAGAGCATGCAAAGTGGGGCTGATCAGATTTTGAGGGCTATCACTCCCAAAAGTTTTATCTCTATCAGGAGGAGTGCTTACAGATATTTCTCCTCTTCTTTTCCTTGTTGATGAAGGAAGAGAGAAACCTTGGTTGTCTAACAACTGGAAATGAGGATCCTCTTCCCCAAGGGTTCTTCTACCCCTAGTATATCTTGGAGTTGCTAGATAAAAGATGATCAAGAAGTAATTCTTCAAAACAGGAAATCATTCACAATGGATTCCCCAGCGGAGTCACCAAAAACTATTGGGTTTCAAACTTGCACTTGGGTGAAACAACAGTCAGGGGACAACATGTCACTCCTCTTTAATGGGAGAGGTTCCCTTATTGAAAGTAGTAAACACTTATATACATTTACATAAATTTCATCATGTGGATCCTTTATACTATAAGAGATTTCATACTAAAATTTCATCAATACAAAGGGCTCATAAGGATAGAGAAGATGGAAAGGGAGGAGGGAAGAACAACAATACTTTTTGGATATATAGATTTTATAGTATAACCTTACTTGTATTCAAATAGAGAAGAGCAGAATGAGATCATTCACCTTCACAAAACGTATCAATATTCAGACACAGTTTATTTTCATGTAGAGATGATTAATGCAATAATTAAGAACTAGAAATGAAAGATAATAGCAGAGGAAAAATAAGAAAAACACTTCTGTATCGAGCAATTTCAATTTCTTACAATCTTCTCAAAAATGCCAGGGGGCCCATATACAATGGCAAAGTATGCTTTTATAACAAACCTATTTCATCTTTTCTTTTCCTCCAAGGAAATAATATCCCAATGGTATCAAGTTTGTTGGAGATTCGTTTGGAAAGAGATAGGAAACAAGAATGCATTCATGGAAAATGAAAATGCTCTAAAAGGGGGGAAAATCATTATTTCAAACGTGATTTCTTTTGGGTTAATATGAATGGAAGTTTCCTTATCAATTTTCCCTCATGATCTCTTTGTAAATACCTCTAAAACATTCGAGTGCCCAATTGGAAGATTTCTCCTTTTTTCCTGCAAGAACATGAGAAACTCTGACTCCTCGAAAATCCATCATATCCCTATGAAAATTATTGATCTTGTTCCAAAGCATGCCCAAACTGTATTTCCACAAAAAACTACCACGAAAAAAGAAGGAAGGACCAAAAACGATGCACATTCATCCATTATATATCTCGGGGCCAAAAATGGCAATAAAAAAAGATGCAGATATAAATAAGCTATTTTCCCTCCCTTTTACCCTCAAAATTGGGACCCTACACGTCTCGAAATCTAAGGAACAATGAGCTAGGTGGAAAAAATACGTTTCCCAACATTTGGGAGAAAAGGAATGATTTCTCAAATTTCTCTACAGCTCCACCAAAGGCTAGACACATGGCGCTATTCAATTGGATGAGAAACAACGGTTTAAAACAACCATTTTGAGCCTTTTGGGAAAAAAGTGCAAAATATCAAATTTCCCCATGGGTCCACCATTTCATTTTAACTAGCACACGTGTCGGGATCTGATGGGCTCAATTTGTGACATTTTGATCATTTTGGCAAAAAAACTTAATTTACTCTGTGGGTCCTCTGTCCCCAGGACACATGTCTGCTTCTGCTTGGATACGGGCCCCAAGGGAGGGCGGAAAAACTTAAACATTTATCTCCTTTTGGAAAAAGTGTGAAAAAGTGAGGAAACGTGTCAGACACTGATGGCGCGTGGAACTTATATATTCATTTTTTTATGTGGGTCCATGGGTCGTTTTGGCCAACTTATCCCTTTTGGCGAAAAGCACAAAAAACACAAATAACTTATGTAGGTCCACCAACCCGCCAAAGGTAAAATTTAACCACATAGGTCCAGTGAGCCATAACTTTCAAAATACAAGGAGTTAAGGGGACTTCTTGACCTTTCTAGAAAGGGGGAGATATTTCCCATCTGATGGATAAGTTTTTTAAAATTCCAAAATCTCCTGGTAAGTACCAAATTTCAAAATACCTCTTTCCAGCATACTTGAAAGGCACTTAACTCAAAATTTAACATTTTTAGACTTGAAAAATGGAGGGAAATTTTGAGGGTGACAACAATGTGTAAGTATCCTCTAATGTGTATTTAATATCTTTCTTCTAGTGCTTGATGTGACAATTACAATCTGATCCACTTGCAGTGATAATTTTGGTATTCTTTAATTTTGCTTCTTGGATGCACATGAAAAAAAAAAAATCTCTTTGTGTGAGAAAAAATAATTCCTTTATTTACAATACTTGGCAAAAATAATTCACCCATGTATTCCATCATAATGGGGACCACCTTTGGTTCTGATATTGACATCTCCTCTATCTTCTTATGGCCACATGAAAACATACTCCTATGCAAAATAATGCCATTGTTTACATTGAAACCTTCCCACTGTTGGGACAACCTGTGATGTGCACACTTTGTCCTCATTTGGGTTTTGACCTCCTTTAGGCCCATCATTACACATATATTTTATTGGCCTCCTTTGAATAATCATTGCATTGCATAAGGTCTTCATACATTGACTTGGTTGGAAAACATAATTATTTCATGCCATAATGTTTGATTGCATTTGATGGGAGGATCATGGAAAATAATATAAAGTTCATGTTTTTGTTTCTTGACACATATACTATGGTTTTTGATTTAAAATTAATCATTTATAAACATCCTTTGTTTTTTCATCACCTGGGCATGTATTATTATATATGCCCCTTTTTATCATCATAGTATCGACATTTGATTTATCAAAACACTATGGTTTTGGACCCTTAATTGGCTAATGGAAATTATTTTTTCTACTTATTGAGGATGACCTCCCTTGCATGATGGATCACCCCTTTGAATTTTTAGTGAAGTTAATACTAACCGCGGTTAAGTTTGGGTTATGGTTGGATTACCTCCTTTTGATGAGGACTGTTGATGCTGATAGTGCTTGATTCTTGGTCCTTGAATCTCTTTCACCCTTAGTGAGGGTTTTAACCATTTAATTAATATGGTCGGTGATCTATTAACCATTGATCTTCGTACTTATAGTCATGGATCGTTGATTATCTGGTGATAGTAAATGTAATATTTTTGTAGCACTGATAGATGTTCTAGACTGTCAATATTTTGATCCCCCCATCTTTACCATTCATCCATCACCTGGTAGTTGGCTTGGGTTAGCATCTCGCATCGTTTATTTTTATTCTTTGATGATCTAAGTTGTTGATCTTAATTTTGATTAAATTTTGGTAACGGTGGATTGGTTGAGAAAGTTTATTTGTAATATGAATTTTACCATTTTGCATGCATGCCCATTTTGGAGGGCAAAGCCCTGAGGAATTTTCTCTAGAATTCCATTATTGTGTGCTCATGAGCTTATTTTCTTTGTGAACCCATCTTATGTGAAGATTTGAACGTGAAATTTGTTTCCATTCTTGAATGTTTGAGCTCAGAGCATGATTTTTATGGATGCGGTTGTAGGTATCATTGTTTCAGGCTATCTCTGCATCTATCTCTAAGCATGGAGGTCTTTCATTTGAATTAATATACATGGTTCATGAGCATCTGTACGCTTCTATATTATTTTGGCGTAGGTAAGAGGTGCACGACAGAAGGTGTTGACACAAAAATGGATGTGCCCTTGGTGTAGGTAAGAGGCACACGACAGAAGGTGTCGGCACGAAAATGGATGCGCCCTTGGCGCAGGTAAGAGGCGCACGAAAGAAGGTGTCGAAATGAAAATGGATGCACCCTTGGCATAGGTAAGAGGCACATGATAGAAGGTGTTGACACGAAAATGGATGTGCCCTTGGTGCAGGTAAGAGGCGCACGACAGAAGGTGTCGACACGAAAATGGATGCGCCCTTGGTGCAGGTAAGAAGCGCACGACAGAAGGTGTCAAAACAAAAATGGATGCACCCTTGGCACAGGTAAAGGGCACATGAAAATAGATGTCATCATGAAGATAGATGTGCCCAAGGCACAGGTAAAGGATGCATGAAAATAGATGTCGACATGAAGATAAATGCGCCAAGGCGCAGGTAAAGTGTGCATGAAGATAGATGTCGACATGAAGATAGATGCACCAAGGTGTAGGTTAAGGGTGCATGAAAATGGATGTTGACATGAAGATAGATGCACCAAGGCACAGGTAAGTGGTGCACATAAATGAGTGTCGACACTAAAATGGATGCACCCTTGGCGCAGGTAGGAGAGTGTCAACATGGCAGAAGTCGCGCCTTGGCGCACGAAAAGGGTGCATGACACAGAATGTCAACATGAAATAATTCACGCCTTGGCGCATGTAAGGGTATGTTGACATGAATATGGATAGACCTATGGCACACCTTCAGGAGGTGCAACATTCTAAGCGCTGACAGGAAGCAAACCCTGGCGCAGATATTCAGATGGCCATAACTTTTGACAGGGAGCTCGGATTCATGTAAGGTTGGACTTTTCGGAAAAGTTATGAGGTCCTCTGTCCAACTACGATTGGATATATTTAATTGGGTGGGAAAAAGTTCTTAAAAATGCAAAATACGGTTCGCCACTTTTTGAGTTTGCTAAGGTTCTCACCTACCACCATAATGAGATGAATTAAATGCAACATGGAGGTTGTTGGGGTAGATTTGGATTTCCTCTCTCTTCCATATCTTATTCTTCCTATAAATTGTAAGGAGGGGATTCTTTCTAAAGGTTGGACATTCTTGTTTTTCCCCTCCCGTCTTCTCTTTGGCAGGTGAATTTGTGGAAGTTCAAACCTCCCATTTAACACTGTAATGCAAATCTGCCTCTTGGCATTCTGTAGTGTACTGTATCAATCTTTGGAGAAAATAATGCATGTCTATGGATGATTCTCAACCCTCTCTATTTTCATTTGCGTCCTCCTGATCTTTCACTGTAAACCTGGTTATATGTGCATGATCTTGCATTGCATTTTAATGGTCTGTGTTTATTGGCAAGACAGGTGTTCTTCATTCCTCGGTGCATCGCCTTTGTTAGTTTAGGTTTTATTTTATGCATCTTCTTACCCTGTCTCCTTGGCAAGTTAGATTAGGTTTTTAGTAAACCCTCTGCATTTTATTTGTGCATCTGAATAGAGGAATAGGAACCGGCCTTCATCTGGAGAGCTTTTTCGATTTCACAAGGTCCCACACTTGGGAAAAGCTCCATGTTATGCAATCGTACTGAGAGTCTTAACCCATCGTGTTGCAGACATTCAGGGGTGCTGCGATTCACCATCAACAGTTTTGGCATGCACGGTGGGACCAAGAGGTCATTCCACAGGATTTGAAGGACTTTTCAAGAAATTTGGACCAAAAAATTACAGGTTTTACAATTTCAGATTTTTCACCTTCCAGGCTGAACTTTGAAATCAATTTTCAAGGGCTTAACTTGCTCAAAACAAGTCAAAATTTCACCAATTGATAGATCGGGAGATAATCTTCAAAAGGGTATTCTTAGATTTTTGAAATTTTGACTTTCAAAATTTCATTGGTTTTTGGTATTTCAGGTTTTCCCAGTTGCCTTGCATGACCTGAGTTTCACCTATACCTTTCGGAGATTAGTAGCTGCACAACAAGACCCGATAACTGAATTAAAGAACTAGATCTTCCGAGTCCTTCGAAGTTTTAAATTCCATTTTCAATATTGTCAAGTTTGGTGTGTAACTTGGCATGATCCAACCTTTTAGAGGCATATTCAAAAACACATCTGGTGACTCCATCTGGTAAATAACTCATTCTCTGAGTTGCAGACCCGTTTTCCATCCATTTCCATCCATCTCTTTCATTCTTTTCCATTCCATGAAGTTGTGCAATCATGACTTCATTTCCATCATGGAATTCACATTTTCAACAACAGTAATATGTCACACCTCCAACATGTTTTACAAATCCTCCAAATCAACAGTTTGATCAAATTCAAAATCAGCATATCTACCCATATGAGCAGCAGTGCCAAATTCACTTTGGTTATGAAGCACATCGAGACCAAGGGTACACATGCAATGAAGACAATCAAATGGAAGATGCAAATTTTGTGGAAAAAATCCAAAAGATGGAGGCAAATATGGTGTAATCAAGAGCAACAGCTCAAATGAAAGCTTTTAGAATTGGTTGCAGGACTCCTTGTCCATGGGGAGGCCCTTTTCCAAGACACTTCAGCCCTCAGGAGAAGCTGGACTTTATGATGGAGATACTGCCCCAACTTGCACAATGGACAGCAGAAATAGAGGCCTATAAACTTGGTGTTGAACAACCTTGTCAATGGGTAAGTTCTACACCATCATCTAGTTTTTCTCTTCCCATTACTCAAGCAGCATCATCTCATTTGGAATTTCAAATTCTAAATCCAGTCAATGCTGCCCCAGGAGTTGATTCCATTTCTCAATTCCCTAGTCTCCCACCACACCTCAATTCTTCTTTCCCTTTTCCTTCCAAACAGTCATCCCCTCCACAAGAGCTAACAGAAATACCCCCTCCTCCAAAGAAACAAGAGTTTCTACCTCCTCCACCACCATGAAAAATTGCCAAATCAATTAAGTTGCAATCCACTTATCCTCTTGCATTCCCAAATCTATGTTGGGAGGATAAAAATTAGAATTCTAGTCAAGGAAAACAATAGCAAAAAGAAAAGCCAAACAAGGATGAAGAAATTCGAAGTCTCAAGAGTTGGGCTCTTAAATTTGGGATGACAAAGATCCCCTTGATGGTTAAGCCTTTAGAAGAGGTTGGAGTTGGAGAACAGGTGATGGTTAGGACTGAATTTGTTGCAGCAGGAGAAGAGCAAAAAGAAGAAGCAGATCAGCAATCCGTTTACTCAAAAAGTAGTGTCCATGTTGGCACTCTATTTGAAGGGAATGCTGATTCAATTCAAGTTGCACAATCAGCCATAGAGGAAGAAAGATCAGAAGAAGATCTTGCAGTCCTAACTTGTCCTCTAGAGTAGCAGATTGAAGAGTTTGACTTGAAAAACTTCATGCTAGAAGAAGAGTTCTATCAAGAGCAATATTTCCTTCAAGTAGTAGATGAGGAAGAAGCTCCTCCAAATCCAAAAGAAGAGGAGCACATTCTAGTTGTGGAGGAGGAAATTTCAGATCCAAGGGATTTGAACACAAAGCAGGCTACAGGAGAACCTTTAGTTCTTCTTTCTACTTCATCTCTCTCAAGTTCTAGTGCTGAAGAAGAGTTTGATCTCTCATACTCAATGTTGGAGGATGAAAGAAACCATGATGATCAAGTTATAGATTAAGAGGACACCATGGAGGAAGTTGAGCATTTGCAGCAGGACAACAATGAGGTAGTTTATCTATCAGATTTGGAGGACTATTTTGATGAAGAAGAACCGGCTGAGTTCCCACCATTCTCTCTTTCATCATCCACATTCCAAATACTTGAGCCTGCTGTCATGAAGGAGAGCATTCATTTGCAGCAGCCTACATCTTATAACAGCTCTTTGGAACCAAGATTAGAAGATTTTAATCTTTCATGTTCTTCATTGGAGGAAGAGAAAGGGCGGAAAGGTTCTACCATCGCTTCCACATCATCCATTCAAGAGGGTCTACAAGAGAACTCCATTCTTGGAGTTGAAAATCAGGGCAATGGGCATACTCAAAGGACCATACCTTGCCCAATCAGGTATCTGGCTTCATTGGAACCAAAGGAAAAGTCACAACCAGTCATGTTTGCTCCTAAGCATGAGGATGAGCTACAAAGAACCAAGGATCAGCTGTCATACCTCTCCAATCCAAATGTAGAACAACTAAAAGAGGTATTGAATTTTCCTTCAGCTGATACCTTGATGATTTGGGTGGAAGACCAACTTCTTGTTGATTTTCCATTCATCCAATCAGCCATGTTCAATGCCAAATCAGTTGCATGGTTACCAATTTTGAAGAAAGGAAGCTATTTTGCACAACCAGTTGTAGGGTTTGTTTAGCTCACCTTTTCTTCCAATTAGAGTAGAGTAGGTAGGTTTTCTTTCAGTAAAAGAAGTTCTTGTGCACACTCTGCATGTTCCATTTAGAGAATGTATGATTTTCAGTTTTGTACATAGTTTTGGTGCTGCTGGTTTTGCTCTTGCACAGTTGTTTTAAGTGGCATTTTGGTGAGAACAACTCTAAGTTCAATGGATTCAAGTGGCTCAGAGGGAAGTTTTCAAAGTTCATATTAGTTTTCAGGATTTCTTATGACTCCATGCCCAATAGATTGCTAAAAGGCCACTGATCTTCTACCTAGCAGGTAGGTGATCCCGTTGAGTCGCCAAATTGTTGTAAATATCTCCCCCTCGGGTAGATATAGACAAACAGAAGAATATGGAAATCAAAGAAACTTGGAGCCTAATTTTTATTGCGTCACCAACAGCCGAAGGCGCAGGTAAGAGGCGCACGACAGAAGGTGTCAACATGAAAATGGATGCACTGTTGGCGCAGGTAAGAGGTGCACAACAGAAGGTGTCGACATGAAAATGGATGCGCCCTTGGCACAGGTAAGAGGTGCACGACAAAAGGTGTCGACACTAAAATGGATGCGCCCTTGGCACAGGTAAGAGGCGCACGATAGAAGGTGTCGACACAAAAATGGATGTGCCCTTGGCGCAGGTAAGAGGCGCATGAAAGAATGTGTTGACACGAAAATGGATGTGCCCTTGGCACAGGTAAGAGGTGCACGACAGAAGGTGTCGACACGAAAATGGATGCGCCCTTGGCACAGGTAAGAGGCGCACGACAGAAGGTGTCGACACGAAAATGGATGCACCCTTGGCGCAGGTAAGAGGTGCATGACAGAAGGTGTCGACAAGAAAATGGATGTGCCCTTGGCGCAGGTAAAGGGCACATGAAAATAGATGTCGACATGAAGATAGATGCGCCCAAGGCGCAGGTAAAGGGCGCATGAAAATAGATGTCGACATGAAGATAGATGTGCTAAGGCGCAGGTAAAGGGCACATGAAAATGGATGTTGACATGAAGATAGATGAGCCAAGGCACATGTTAAGGGTGCATGAAAATGGATGTTGACATAAAGATAGATGCGCCAAGGCACAAGTAAGTGGCACACAGAAATGAGTGTCGACACTAAAATGGATGCACCCTTGGCGCAGGTAGGAGAGTGTCGACATGGTAGAAGTCGCGCCTTGGCACACGAAAAGGGTGCATGACATAGAATGTCAACATGACACAATTCGCACCTTGGCACATGTAATGGTATGTTGACATGAATATGGATGCGCCTATGGCGCACCTTCAGGAGGCGCAACATTCTGAGCGCTGACAGGAAGCAGACCCTGGCACAGATATTCAGATGGCCATAACTTTTGACAGGGAGCTCGGATTCATGCAAGGTTGGACTTTTCAGAAAGCTTACGAGGTCCTCTATCCAACTATGACTGGATATCTTTAATTGGGTGGGAACAAGTTATTAAAAATTCAAAATACAGTTCGCCACTTTTTGGGTTTGCTAAGGTTCTCACCTACCACCATAATGAGATGAATTAAATGCAACATGGATGTGGTTGGGGTAGATTTGGATTTCCTCTCTCTTCCATATCTCATTTTTCCTATAAATTGTAAGGAGGGGCTTCTTTCTAAAGGTTGGACATTCTTGTTTTGCCCCTCCCTTCTTCTCTTTGGCAGGTGAATTTGTGGAAGTTCAAACCTCCCATTTAAAACTGTAATGCAAATCTGCCTCTTGGCATTCTGTAGTGTATTGTATCAATCTTTGGAGAAAATAATGCATGTCTGTGGATGATTCTCAACCCTCTCTGTGTTCATTTACATCCTCCTGATCTTTCACTACAAACCTGGTTATCTGTGCATGATCTTGCATTGCATTTTAATGGTCTTTGTTTATTGGCAAGACAAGTGTTATTCATTCCTCGGTGCATCGCCTTTGTTAGTTTAGGTTTTATTTTATGCATCTTCTTACCTTGTCTCCTTGGAAAGTTAGATTAGGTTTTTAGTAAACCCTCTGCATTTTATTTGTGCATCTGAACAGAGGAATAGGAACCGGCCTTCATCCGGAGAACTTTTCCGATTTTGCAAGGTCCCACACTTGGGAAAAGCTCCATGTTATGAAATCGTACTGAGAGTCTTAACTCATCGTGTTGCGGACATTCAGGGGTACTGTGATTTTCCATCAATAGGAACTTTTTGGTGAATTTGTAACTCTTTTCTAGAACTTCTCTATCCCTTTTGATGATGAAGCTTCTTTGTCTTGGTTGTGCTATTTTCGATCTCTCTAAAAAATGCATATGTAGTTGTTTCTTGTTCTATTTATCTACACCTTCCTTGGAAACTGTATGGAGCTTTCGCTAATAGTTCAAAACAAAAAATTTGGGGTATTTCTTCACTGTGGATACCCATTTATTATGCATTTGGAAATGGTTGAGATCTAGTTGTCGTATTTTCTTTCACTTCCTTTGAATATATTTTGAAGGTTATTAAAAACCGACTTCCAAAGTGGTGAGTTCTTTTAATTTTGTCAAACTTTGAAAAAGGTTTGAAAATCATAAATGGCTCTAGAATACCCAATATCTGATGAATATAACTATGAAAGTTTGTATGTGTTGATTCTTTCTTAACTTTAGTATTCTTGTTTCTGTTATGGGTATTTCTCCTTTATTTGTTGGGTTTCGTGATTAAAAAAATGTTTTTAATCTTTGTTTGCTTGCTTTCTCATGCTTCATATCTAAACACTCATAGTTGTGGGTATTTTTATTTCCTGATTGCTATTGTTACTTTTGTGACCATGATGCCTTTGATGGGTCTTTTGTGATTGCTACTACATGAAAACACTCATCCTTGTATTGGAATTTTATGTTTTTCTTTTGTGTTCATCTTTTACTCCTTTACGAGATATTTTGTTAGGGGTTTTTGTTTTGTTCCTCGCACAAAATTTTAATGCATAACATGGTATTTGTAATATTTTCAATTGAAACCCTAAACTTGGTAAAAAAAAAAATCTCATCTCGAACTAGTTTATTTATATGTTTTTAATACAATCTTGCCCTTACTTGTGATTCAATGTTTGTACTCAGTTTCTGAATGATCTCTAAAAATGGCCTTCGTGAAACTCTATTCTTCCTTTTTTTTCCTCATTTACATGCATTGTAACTTGGTTACCTTGTTATTATTTAGCTTTGTTACAACCTGCATTAACCATAAGGGTAAGGATTTAGCCATATGGACACTGAATATCTATATTTTTGATGTAAGTGAGACCTTCATTGTCATTTTTATGCATTTTTGAACTCTACTTAGAATAGTTTGAAATGAAATTTTCATTTTAATCTATCTGTACATTGATATTTATGGGTATTGAGACTTTGTTTGTTGCTTTATCTTCTCATATCTACTTGTAGCTATTGTTGGTAAGTAGCTTACTAAATTATGTTTAAGCATCTTCCTTTCAAAACTCTACCTCGTGTTCAATACAATATTTTTTGATTGATCCTTTGGTAACTGTGAAATTGATAAGAGTTATGACCTTTCTTTATTCTGAAACATTGCTTCACTTTTTCAAGTTGATACTTTGGAAATTAATATCAATGTTTTATTGCTTGGCTCTCGAGACCCTGGTTCTAGACATTTTGAATGCTACCTGAGTTGTGTATTTATTCTTCCTCTCTTGTGGACATATCGATGTAAAATGTTATCTGCAATAATACTTTTGATATCAATTTTTTTAGGATACTCCTTTGTATTATGGTTGTCAAATTTGCTTTTGATTTGCGAATATCACTTTATTTCAATTGTGAATTTAAGTAGCTTAAATGATCTACTTCTTTTTCTGATATGGAAATTCCTTCATTGTATCTTTCTAGAATGATGTTTTCTATTTAGTTATAAATCTTTTGGTGTTTGGATTCCAAATGTGTTATAACATTTGTATTGTTAATTTGGATGGTTCCATAACCTTGGTTTCTAAGCATTACAAGATGTAACTTGACTCTTTCTTGCTTTTACCCATGTTCTTTGAAAACATAATGGCGATTTTGAGTCTACAAAAATTGCATTCCCTTTTATGAATCATTGAGAATATAAACATTTGTTAACTCTTGCAACTGCAAAACTGAAACTTTGCTTCCTGAAATTTCTTCTTTAATTTGTTATGTGACTTGAAAACTGATACTTGTATTTAGTTACAAATTTATGCATATCCATTTCTTCCTTAATGGCTGGTTGTAGCTATCTTTGATAATGGATATTGATATGTTATTCATGGCTTTTCTAGTACTTTGCACTCAATGCTGGTGAACGTTGTTTTTCTGTTTTGAATTTTACAACTGTTGTAATTGACTGAAAAATCTACTTTTCTTTACTATGCATGGAGTTAATTGTATTGTAAGATTATTTATTCCTTTTCAAGTTAATGTTGAGGAAAATTGATCCAAATTTGATTGATCCATGTTTCATATTCCAAATAAGCCTCAATCTTCTTAAATTTTTTGTTCTTTAAATAACTATTAGTTGATAATTAAACTTGTAAATTTATCATTATCTATACTTAGATTCTCAATGGCTTCAAATAGGCAAGCATATATTAATACACCTCTAATTTTATATGAATGATTATGATGTAGAAATTTATTTTTTTCATTCAGCATGCATTAAAAAAATTGAATCCGTCCCGAAGTATGTAGATGTACTTAATAACTTCTAGTTTTGACTTTCTTCAATTCTTGTATTTTTGTACTTGTTAAATTTTGAAATCAGGCTCTGCAAAGGAAAAGCATTGTGAAGGCTTCCTTGTAGCTGTAAATCCATGATTATGATGTTGTTTTCTCTTCAAGAATGAGGGACCTATATTTTTATGTCCACTTATCTTGATGACTTTTAAAGTATTCTTTTGATCTTATATCTCTCATTCATATCTTTAGAGTTTCCTTGGTTGTGGTATCTCCTATAACTATCCTCTTCATGGGTTCTGTTAGAGGTTTGTTAATGAAAATGGAAGATACCCTTGTTCATTTTTAGTGTTTTGATGAATACTTTTCTCATTAAGAACTTTTACTTGTATCTTGTTTCCTCACTCCTAATTTTAGTGTCTTGATACCTTTCTTTTATACATCTTTTATCTGCATCCAATTTTTTTGAATCCTTTTCCTAGAAAAACTCATAGTTCTATACCATGTAGATTCCTTCAACGATTATTTATTTTCTATAAAGTAATCATTTTGTAAAATGTTTTTTCTTTTTAGTATGCTACCTATACCTACAAACTTAAAGAAATAGTTAGAAAATATTTAGACATTTGGCCTCTCTTATTTTCCATAGTTTTTATTTTCTCTTTCTTTTCTAAAATCAATTTGGGAATCATATGTGCTAATGTAGAATGTTTCTCTTATCAATTGTGTATCTCTATGTGATGTACCTTATACTTGTGTTTTTTTAGAAATCCATCTGCATGTAGTTAGATAGTACAAGGGTATAGATTAAACCCTAAGCTCAATGTCTGACGACAATTCTCTTTCATTTTTCAACTACACTGTGAATGCTAGGAGGGATCAGTAAAAGATGGATTTGGAGATGAAGTGATGAAACCAGAAGAGAAACCCAAGGAAATTATGGGTTTCTTTTATACCTTTTTACTTTTAAATTCATGAATATGTACTTCTTTCTTAATAAGCTATGAGTTACATCCCATGGCTTATGTGGAAAATATTGTACTTCTTCATGAATAAATGCCATTTAATTTATGTACATGAGTTGTATACTTCATTATACTCTTAGCTTTATGCCATGTATATTGACTTTGTAACGGAATAAACAACTCAAACACATAACTAAATGTGTTTACATGAAGAAATAATAAGTTTTGAAATACATGTAACTTTATAATGAACTCTCTTTCTTGTAAACTGTAACTATGTCTGTTGTTCCCAAATTTAACATTTCACCTAACTGTGATTCCCGCATTCATTAACTCAATGCATTAGTACTATGAGGATTTTGTGTTTCCTTGTTGAAGATGAACATGGAATGGAAAGTTATGTGAGGTTTTAAATTTTGTAACAACACACATAGCTCCAGATTACATGTAACTAATCAATTGTTGCAACTGAAAAATGATAAAATTGTAATGCATTCCCATAGTCAGGTCCACTTCACCAATTCCATCCATCGTAATGAAGTTTTGAGTTGCCCATTTTTTCACAAGTACAAAAATTGTCAAAAAAAGGTACTCCCCCAGAGCGAGACATTGAAAAAAACCTTCTAAGGGATTAGTAGTGGTTATGTGGGTACCAGGAGTGATTTAATCACTGGTCAGTTGTGAAGAATAAGTATTAGTTATTTGAGAAGTAGATGGGTTGGCTAATGGGTCAGTTTTAGAAGTTGTGGCAGAAGTGAGAATAGAGGAGATAGGTATGGAAGAGGTAGCGGTAACATTAGTGGATGGGGTCGTGGGTGAAGGGGAAGTGGTAGCGGCTGTATATTCCTTGACTTGTATAAGGATATCAATGGGTTGATACAACATGTTATAGGTCTTGAAAGGTGAATGGTCAGTTGGAATGGTACAGTTGTGTCCTTCATGTTCAAATTTTAAATAGCAATGTACGATTAAAGGAACATAACCCATGATTTGGATCAAGGTTGGCCAAGTAGTATGTTATACTGGAATTCCCCCTCTAAGGCATAGAATAATTCTGGAATGGTATGAAGGGCAACATGAATGTGGATAATGATAGTCCCAAGAGTGTAAGTCATGGAATCGTTGAATGAGCAAAACATAAATGGATTATTTTACATAAAATTTCCAGGGATGCAGCTTTGGTTATATACGTGGGAGGAAATGATGTTAATACTAGCACCATCATTTATCATAATGCATCAAACACGTATATTATCAGTATAGACAGAAATGAATAGGGTGGGATCAAGATCATTTTATTAGAGAGGTACAATCTTGTCGTCAGAGAAATTGAGAGTGGATACTTGATGAGTGTTAGTGGGTGAAAAGGAAGGGAATGAAGTAGTAAGAGATGCCACATAATGAGGAGTGATAATGGATACCACAGGAGTAGGCTCATTAGGTAATAAATCAATATATTGTAGAATGTCAATGAGGGCCTCTCGATGAGACTCGGAGGTTTGGATCATGACGTACAAATTTTTTTTAGAGGAGCTTGGTGCAATTGTTTAATCATTGTACGATGGGAAACCCCATAAAAAATAGGGTATGTGGGTCCACAGATGGTGAATTTAGGTGTAGGTGCAGATAAGATATTGGGTAAAAGAGTAGCGAATGGGCTAGTTGTTTTCTCCTTTCCTTTTTCCTTCTGGGCTTGAGTGGTAATGTTAACCATATTAATATGTGGTAAAGTAGAAAGTGAGTCATGATAGTTTTACCGATAGGATGGTTAAAATAATCATGAGGGCATAGACTAGTTTTGTGAAAATAATGCAATGCATTGGCATTTTGGTGGAGGTTTTTCTAGCTCTCTTATGTAGACCAAATTGATCTCAAATTTTGGAGGTCGATAAAAAGGTTGTGAGGTTGAGATGAAATTTTTTGGATAGGTATAGGATGAGGAGGTGTTGTGATAGATGGAGGTAGAATGGGTTCCTCATCTAAAATATCATCATCATCAAAGTTTTCTGCAGGAGGACATAGTTAGAGAATAACAGTATTAAGAGCCTTACAATTTTCCACATTGTCCCTTAGCACATGATGCTAAGTGAAAATTTTTGTATCGTAAAACCCTTCAAGTTTAGGTTTGAGTGCTTTTTAAGGTCTAAGTGGTGGAAATGTGATGATAAAGGTATCCAAAATCTTAGCTAAGATGTTGATGTAAGACCCTTCCAATGGATCATAATGCAAATTAATTGTGGTTCTATATGGAATTATGTGTGATTTTAGTGGGAGAGGCACCATGGGAGGTGGAATCAGAGGTTGAGTTAGTTTGAAAACCTTTTTGGTAGGTAGTATAGTTTAGGATTAGATTGCACCTTCTTGGTTAAATATGTAGTAGATGAGATAGCAGTTGAAGGTGATGTAGGTTTAACTACCTCTTTGGAGGGTAGTGGGTTTTTGGACTTTTGTTGCATCTTCTTGGGTAAAGGTGAAGATGGAGTGTGTGATGGAGAAGGGAATGTAGATGGCAGAAGGGGATGGGTTAGCCAAGGTGATAATGGTAGTGTGGTGAAGGATGTGGGAAGAGGAAAGGTTGAAGTTACTTGTTGAAGATAAGGAAATAGCATAGAAAATGATGAGGATACTAGAAGTTTTGTAGGTATAAGTAGTAGAAAGGATACATGTGACAGTAAAGGCATAAGATGTGTAGGTAATTTGGTTCTAATAGAGGCTCATGATGAGGAGGTGGGCTATTGTGCTTTTATTTTACCTTGGATAAGAGGGTGTTTGGCCAACGCTGATGGGTGGGGTCCTAGGATAGATAGAAGTGGTGAATATGACATAGGTGTAGTAGGTGACGTCATTGTATGTGGCCTAAGAGGTTGGGTCTTCCTCTTAGGTGGGGGACTAGTCTTTGCATTAGTTTGTGAGGATGTGGCCAAATCCAATTTGACCGAAGGATGGACTAGGCTTGATGATTGCATGACCCCCAATGTGGCAATGGGTTTGGATGTGGAGGAAGATATAGATGTAGGTAAGGATTTAGGCATTGGAAAAGGTTTAGTTGATGGTAAAGGCTTAGGTGTGGGCTGGGGTGATGAAGAATATGTTGCTACAACTTTGATGGGTATGGTTGGTTTGGTTTTCTGAAACACCTTTTGATAGATCGTGGAAGTATCAGTAGAAACTATTTGCATCTGAGTTGAGAACGGTAGCCAAAGGAATTCGTTAACATAATCCAAATGGTCAACCAGACATGAAAATAGTACAGTTATAGGGGGGATTATGTTGCTCTAGTACTAATCCCTGTACATAATATCTGTGAGATAGGGAAATGGTTGGCTTCAGACTTTGTGGGTAAAAGAGCAAAGAGAAAATTAACAAGATATTTGAAATCCAATGGAAAATTTTCACCAATAATAAGGGTGCTTCTAATGGATCCCCTATGGGTAGGGGATATGACAACTAAGATGAGGTAGGCTCATATTTTGGCTAAGAAGAAGGTAAGCATGACTCTCACGTGGGTAGGAGAGTTAATATTGTGGGTTGTTCATCAGGTTGAGAGGTATGTGGGGAAATCACATTAGAAGATATGACGGACCCCTCCATTAATGAAGGGGGAGATAAGGAATAATCCTATGTGGATAAAGGACTAGATTAAATGGGTCCCTCAGTAGATGAAGGAGATCGTGCAATATTATCCTCGATAGATGGAGTAGGAGGAAGTTGAGGATGACCCGGTATCATGTCGAAAACAACATGAACCTCATGAATGTCACTATCATTGGTAAAAGGTTCACTCGTTTGGTTAGACGATGGGGTGTGATTTGGGAATGGTTTCTTGAAGATGCGAAGGTTTTGATTAGTCGATGTGTTAGGGTTATCCAAGATGAGATCTCCACCACCTATCATTTCTTGGATGATATTTTTGAAACTTATAAAATTATTGTCGCTATGACCTTTAACCTTTAATGTAATGATAGTTACAGTAATCAATTTATTTATACCACGTAGGTACAGGATGAGAGGGGTCAAAACTAGTATATGGTTTGATGGGTGGAATATTGATGGCTCCAAATTTTAGAAGTGTTTGTAAAACCAAAGAATAGGGTTCTCCTATGAGAGTGTATTTTTGTTGCTCTTACTTGAACTGGAAAACCTAAATAGGAGAAAGGTTGGAAGAAGGCTTTGATTGGCTAGATGGGTGAGATGGGCTACCTTTTAAAACTACTATGTGGGAATATCCTATTGATTTAGAGTAATTATTTTGTGGTTTAGAAGAAGAATAGGTATCATTGGATTCAAATGCAGTGTTCTTGTTACGTAATTGTATCTTCTTCTCTTAAATAGCACGAATTTCAAGTTTTCAGGCCATGTGAATGCCTCATCGAACATGTGGAAGGCTCGATCTTGGAGATTTGGTGAGATGTGCCTAGCAAAAGTGCTTGTGAAAAAATCTATTAAATCAGTTTGAGGTAGTTAAAATGTGAGTTCGTTTATTAGGCTCTGCCAATGAGCAAAAAAATCTGTGATAGATTCATCTTTGTATTGTCATGTCAAGTACAAGTCAATCATTGTGAATTTATTGATGATGGTGATAGAAAATTGGTCTATGAAATCTTGAGCTACTTAGTTGAATGATTAAATGGAGTTCCTAGGTAGAAAAATATAACAATCCAATGTGGGTCCTATCAATTACATTGCGAATGTTTGTAAGAGTAAACTGTCATCATGAGCAATTAGATAACACCCATATTTAAAAGACCACAAGTGTTGTTGCAAGTCTTTTTTTTGTTGAATTGGTTGAATTTAGCTATTTCCCAATGTGTGGGGTATAGAAAAATCTGAATGGATGGGTGAATGGGCTCATTACAAATCTCATTGTATGTCATTGAATTACATGATACGGAGAGCGATACTTCCAATGTTTGTATCTTGTCCATCATCATTTTGATAATATCTATAGTAGGTTGTGATGACTGGGCACCCCCTAGAGTATAAGGGGGTAGATGATGAAGGTAAAACATGGGCGACATCCCAGTATAGGGTGGTGTTGAGTATGAAAATTGTCAGGGAGGAATAGATGCAGATGGCAAGTATATTGTACATGAAATAAGGGGTTGTTGGTGATAAGTGTAGGTAGGTTGAGGGTATGTAACGAATCTTGTATTAATTGGATGAAGAGACTGTAGGATGGAGATGAAAATTTTTTGGAAGGGAGTATGAGCTGCGGACACCATGGGTGGCTAATATGAAATAGGTATATGATAGGTTGCGGGTGCAGACAGACCTACACTTAAGGAGGTTGATAAAGGAATGGTTGATATCACAAGAGAAACTGAATTCAAAGGCACAATAGATACCGTAGATCCAACAAATATTGATGATGTAGGGTCAAGTTGGGACACCACATTTGGTAAGGTGGAAGAGGATAATGCAGAGCTATTAGTAGCTGATATAGATGTGGGTTTGAGGGTAGGACGAATGGACACAAGCATGTCGTATAAAAGCTACCTTGATGAAACTCAAGTGGATGAATTGGCTAAATAATAATTTAGAGCAATGACGTTTTGATCCAGAAATCTTGTGAACTCCTCATAACCATTACTGATGATAAGAAGTTGATTGGGATCCATAGGTGATAGATTGGAAGGTGGAAATGGGCTAGGCGGGAGAGGTTTAAGGCTAACGTGGAATACAAGGGATTTGGCTTGGCTACGAGTCAAAAAAATGTGACTTATAGTAGACTTGGTAATCTGATCTCTGTAGATGACATAGAAGAATAGAAGGAATAAAGAAATTAGTTCTAAAATGTGAAAATTGGTCGATGTTTTAAGTGAAAAATTAAAACATAGAGACCGATAATGTTTCAGTAATTGATGATGGTCAGAGGACTGATACCAGTTGCATTGGAAACTCAAAATATTTGTAAATGTGGTAATAAAGGATGAAAATGAATTAAATCTATATTTTAACGGTGACTTCAAAGACCTAGAGATATGGTAAAGCATCTGAGGAACCCTAGAAAGAATAGAAATGTGATGAGTGTTACTTTTTTTAAAATGACCAAAATAGTAGGAAATCAACAGTGGTCAGTAAACCGATGATGGTTAGATGAGTAAACTGACAACGGTCATTAGACTGATGTCCGTCACTATGACATTTGTGATAAGATGAAAAAATGTGAATTTAGTAACTTAGACCAAATCAAAGACCAACCCAAAAACCCAAGTATGGAAATGATGGACCCTACCACACTCAAAAAGAGTCAAAATACACCAATTATGATTATGGAGTGTGAAGGGAAAGAAAAATCGACAATACAAACTCACACTTTAAGACACAGATCAAGAAAAAACTAGAAAACACAAAATCCTATGTGGTAGGTTTTATGTTCTGGCTTATGCCATTGACGAATGACTTGTGAATAGAGTAGAGTTTTTGGTTGTATAAAGGTGCCCTATGAAAATCTAACAACTAAAGATAGCTTTAGGTAAGTTTTAGTGAGGGGGTAATTTCTATGAGATAATGACTGGACAAAGAAACCCGTTTAGAGCCCACTTAAAATCCTTTGATCGTGTGATCATTGAAAACTTCTTCCGGGTAAGATGGTGTTTAAGAAAATGAGTATTTTATTTTGTGGTTGAGTGTAGAGAAGAGACTGTCGACTATGATTCAATTTTTTAAACCATCAGCAGGGCATGAATTTCAGCATATAGGTTGCCCATAATTTTTAAAATGAGTGAAAGATGCAACACTGAGAAATGATATGCAAATATTTTAAACCCAAATGCACAATGACATTCGATGAAGGAAATAATGAATAGGCAAGAGTATGTCTTTCACTAATGCAATATAAAAATAAAAATAATGGTTCTTTGTAGTCCAAAATACGACTATCAATGAGACAAGTAGAAGAAAGAGAATTTTCCAGAGGAGGAAATTTAATGTGAACCACATTCAAAAGGAAAAAGACACACAATCTTTCACCTAGAAATGAACAATGTAAAACAACACCTGATGGGTCCCACCTGCCGTGCCAAAAGGTTTCACCAAATTGTTATGATAAAAAAGATTAGGTCAAGGAGAAATACTTGTTATGTAGATGATAGGTTGAGTGCTTGCATTACTGAGTTTATCCAAGATGTTTGTAGAGAACCCATTTTTGTCTAGGAAGGACTACATGTAGATACAAAAAAAAGACCACCAAATGATATTAAATAGTAAGAGTCAGAGGACTACCTAACAAGGCTAGATCTAGGAAGCATGATGCTTCCTCAAATGGAAGTAAATCCTCTATTTTTATCAACTTAATGAAAGTAAATGTGAGAAATAAAGTTCCTATTGAAAACACTTTGATTTAGGTATCACAAAATGTTACTAACAAACTAGATTAAGAAATCTATTGCAATCTAAATTAATCTAACATCAAGGTAGGTATGTTTCTGGTTAGGACAGGTCACATGGGTGTTAGCTAAGGTCATAGACATATTTAGTAAATTATGGGTGGAATTTAGGTGATGTTAGAGGTAATTTGGTGAATGTTAGCGGAAAGCGCCAGTGACCCGACATCGATCTCATGACCGATGCCAGTAAAGAGGGGAGACCGATGATGCTTAGGGTTACCAACATCAGTAAGGGGAAATTTTGCGGTAGTTAAATAAAATAATTTTTTAAAATCTCTATGATTGCATAGAGAATGAAGGGATTATTTTTGGGTTCGTAATAATGCCAACAAGACTCGCGAATGCATAGAGGTCATGTACAAAGAAACAAAAGGCCAAGGGTGGTTGTATGGGTAGATTGGTAAGAAGTTAGGGATAGAGGAATGCATGAACGATTAATAGCTAATACCAAAATATAATTAACCAACACTTTAAGAAAGTACATAATGATGAAAATGAAGTATACTTACTTGCATTTGCAAGTCTAGTAGCTGAAGGAAGTGTTATAAAAAATTCACCCCTCGAGGTAATTTTGAAAACATACATCAAATTATTCAGTTTTGAGGGACCCCTTGGATTCTCTCTAACTCCCCCCCACCTAAGGGAAAAATCCAACAAATTAGGAAAAAATGAAAAAAAGTAGAAATTGAAGTCGCATAATTGTACCAGTGCTGTGGATCGTACCAAGGTTCATCGTACCAGGTTTTAAGCAGAAATACAAAGGAATTGGCTAAACCAGCTTTCTGTGTCCCAGACCACACAAGTTCAACAAGGACATGTGGGGCATGCATTGACGAAATTTCCACAAGTAAAGAAAATCAGAAAAGGTGGAACTTTTTCTCGAGCGATCCGCGGGACAGTTGGGACACAATTACGCACGGGATGCGAAAAGCCAATTTTCCTGCAAGTCAGTGCATTGTGTGTGGCTCAGAGAAATGTGTCCAAAACATCTGGGACATGCAGACCTGATTTTTCTGTAATAGACGTAATGAAGAGAAAATTCAATGTTTGACCTCCCAAACTTCAAACGGCCATAACTTTTGACTCCAAGCTCTAATTTTCATAAAATTGGACTTTCTGGAACGAGAAAAATGTCAATTAATGCTCTAATTTATTAATTTTTATGAGGGTGTATATATTAAAATAAAAGGAACACATTCAGCTCCA
The DNA here is from genome assembly GCA_019776745.2 of Taxus chinensis. Lineage (NCBI taxonomy): Eukaryota > Viridiplantae > Streptophyta > Pinopsida > Cupressales > Taxaceae > Taxus > Taxus chinensis. The sequence continues at coordinate 809,471,977 of CM034149.1, forward strand.
ATCAATTAATGCTCATTCCCATCAAATTACAGAAAATGCCTAGCAAACTCAAAATAGTTGCTTGCACTCAGATGGCCATAACATTTGCATTTCTCAACGAAATCACACAAAAGTGGTACCGTTAGAATTGCGAATCCAAGACCAATTTACAAAAATCAAGAAATTCGGGATTTGATGAGAAATCCATGTATATTTTTCATTAAACGTGTCCGTGTTCATGACACTATTTTATTTGGTAGTCGGGAGTGCAATTAAGAGGCATGGTCATCATTCTTTGTTTGTTGTAGCACCTAGGATAGTATGGGGAGCCTTTTGTAAGTAAAATACAATCATTTTAAATCCATTTAATTCCTCTTACAAGTGGTTGAAGGACAGATTTCAGGATTTCCATTTTCCCCTTCTCTCTTTCTTCTCATTCTTCTATAATTTGGAGTGTTAGGCTCATTGTAAAAGAGGTATTTTTGTTGTAGAAAAATCTCTTTCAAAATTTCTTTGTGAAGCCAATGTTTTTCAGGCCCTTATAGTGGAATCCTTGTATGGTGATCCAGGCCCTTATCTTGTAATATATTGAATTGTGCATATCATGAAGTAATAAAATACAAGTTTGTGGATGCATCTCCCCCTGAAGTGTTTGTTTTGCACTCTTCTCCCCCTTTCAACCTTCATTACAAGAATATTGTGTCTATTTTTATGCTCTTCAAAGGATTCATTATTATTGTGCTTGTATGAGTTATTGTTGTGAATGCATTTTCTAGATTATGGAGAACTATTATCACCCCCTTCTAGTATGCATTTTACTTCTATTTTTCACACATTAGAAGACTACTCTCAGACCTGTCCTTTTCTGGTGTATCACCGCTTTAGTGTAGGATTTCATTTTCATGAATTCTCTCTCCTTAGTCCCTTGGAAAGTTAGATTAGGAAAGATAGTTTTTACTGCATTAGAGTAGATTGTGGAAGGTAGTTTAGGAGTAAGAACCAACTTTCTCTAGAGGTCTATCTCAAGTATCAGGTCCCACAACTTCGAGATAGTACCCATGTTATCCAATTACACTGTGAGCTCAAGTATATGCACTTGTGTAAACATAAGGGTGGTGTGATCTAGTGATAACAGGAAGGTAGTAGTTCATCCGTGAAGAAATTTTGTGGTCAGTGTCACAACAATACTTCCCAGAATGTTCACGTGAATATTCTAATGCCTTAGCATGAGAATCACATGCTTGTTTGGGCATGTGGTTAAGTATATCCTATTGTCAGGATACTAAGAAGTCTTTGATTTGTGTTGGAATAAAATAGAACTCTCCAACCTAAAAATGAAAAACCTGGGTAAAGAGTTGTTATAGTGTATATAAGGTAACAGATGGCTATTAAGGTGACCATCATTGGTTGAGGAATAACCGATGTTAGTTAGGGCGGGAAAGTCTAGGTTTACAAAAAATAGGCATGTCTTTACAATTTGTGGCATGATTATGAATGAGTCCACTTAGGGAAGTGAATTTGATGTGAGAGAAGGGAGGAAGCTCATAAAATAAGTCCAATTATTTTATAGGAAGAAGTCATAGTTAGTTAGGTTAAGTGGTGACTCAGCACTAAGAGTGATGAATCAATGCTAAGAGTGACGAATCGGTCATTGTGAGTTAAATTCCCCTAGAATAGGTCTAACGTAAGGTGTCTGGGTGTTGTGTAAATTAACTTAATTAAATTAATTAAATTAATTAATAATGTGAGGATGAACATTAATTCAATTGTAAGTATTTAAATTAATACAAATGTGGGGTAAATGGGTCATTGTTAATTGAAAACGTTACGTTAATTGATAAAAGGGGATCAATAAGAGTATGACCTAAATTTAGTGTCTGTATAATAATTGAAAAAATATATTGTTTTTAGCTATATTTAAGCTCTGGGTAAGTATTAGGAATCTATGTAATGTTGCACTTGTATTCATATTGAATTTTTTCATAGCGATAATGATGATTTTGCCAAGTTATTTCACATAAAATAAAGATGAAATGATAAATTTGGAAAGTGTAGAATATGGTTAAAATAGGAAAAAATGTTTGATACATCTGGGCCAGAGGTCAAATCTCATCTCTAGCTAATGTTATCGAAAAATTAACCCCCCCAGGTTATTTTTTCTCTAAGAAGCTTAAAAATTGCCTTAGCCAGTTTTTAACATGTCTGGGACATTCAAACGGCCATCACAAATCCTATCCAAAAATAATTGACTGTTGGATTTTAAAAACCCATAGGATAATTAGCTAATTCATTAGTGATTCATTCAAAAAATCCAACTTACATTCATTTGGCCATCAAAATCAATGCCAAGTATCAGATTCCACGTGGCAGTATTCTGCCTCTCCTCAAATATTTTGGCTTTAGAAAAATTTAATTATATGGAATATGCCACATACAATAGATTTTTGGTTGTGGGATTAGGTCAAGGCAAGTCAATTGGACAGTTGGAAAAGTTTGGGATCGACGATTGGCATGGAATTAATTGTCCAGAGAGGAAACACATCACCATTGCGGTGAAACTCGAGGCAATGGAACCCGACAGACCTTCAACTCCTTGGGATTAGTTGGAATGGATAAAGGTTGTTAGATCCAAAAATTCAATAGTTCAATAGGGCCACATGGTGGAAATTCAAAGATAAAAAGTTTCTATGTCAGCACAAAGATAAAATTGTTATGCGAATGGAAACTCTGAAAAGTTTTGACATCGTAAAAGATGTGGCGATTCCCCACTCGATAATGTTTTACAATGGATAGAAGAAGATAAAATAAATAATGACGTTGCTAAGATCATGGAGTTTTCTCATTAGGTCACCCTTCATAATTTTCAGATGAGACTATAAAAAGGACTGACATCTTGAAAGGCGTGGAGCCTTCCCATTGGCTCAAACTTCACAATGGTCAATCGTGGGCTATATAAAAAGTGAATTCTTAATAAATTTGGAGCCTTCTCATTGGCTTGAATTTCTAACGATGGAAGATATGATCAAATAAAATTATGACACCAATAAAAGGAACGTGGAAATTTTCTAACGACTTGTATTTATTAATACGATAGACCTTCATAAAGCCAAAATAAAAGTGAGGAATTAAATCTCAAACCCATGACCCAATGGGAGGAAGACATATGGAAAAAGTAAAAGCAATGGACATGTGGGTAGAGGCCCATCCCTAAACTAATCAAATGATTCCACATGTCAGTTTCATGTGCTCCATGACATGTAAAAATTCAAATGACCATATTTGTCAATCCAGAGCTCCAAATTTGACAAAATCTATATCGTTGGAAATATCTCCTTGAGCCCTTCAATTTGATGCAATCTGATTAAATTTTTAATCGAGTTTAGTGGGTAAAAATATAAAAAACATATTTAGAGGGAAGAAAGATAAGTCTTGAGCAAGAAAACTATCAAATTACATGGCTCAACCACCAGAATTGATGAAGTATGGCCTCATTTCCTTTTGCAGGATGGAATAGACATAGTAATTTCCTTATAGAGTGCCCATGTTCTTTGCAAGAGACTTCAATGTATATTATTGGTGGATAAGAGTTCAAAAGGTTGTGCCCCTATCTTTTCTCTCTTCTCTCTCTTTCTCTAAGTTGTATATTGTAAAATCTTTCATTATTGAAAGGGTGATCTTCCAAAAATGCAAAATAACTATTTCAAGATGGTTTTTAAGTAGGTTTAAGGTGTTAAACCTCCATTTTGGGCTTGGAAATGTATTTTTCATTCCTTCGTCTACAACTGTAATGGTCGGTGCATACTTCTATTCCAATAAATCTTGTTTTGTGAAAAATTCATTTATTCTAGCTCGTTTTATCTATATCGATGCCTCTCTTTTAATTAATACATTGTGTTGTGCACGTATTTTTCCTTTGCAATGTCATTATGTTGTGTTTTATGTGAGAAAATATGTGAGTGAGGCTTTAGTTCTATGTCACTTATGTCTAACCTTTCCCTTCTTGATTTCCATCTCTAATCTCCCTCACTAGAGAATATCCACCCTTTTCTTGTTCTATCATTGCCTTTTAGCTTAGGATTTCCATTTCATGCATCTTTCTAACCATTCTCGCTCTCCCCAGTCCCTTAGAATTGTTAGTTTAGGTTTAGTAAGTTGCATTTATTTCTTTAGTATTAGCTTAACATTAGATTTAGGTACAGAAATTTGTCCTTCTGTAGGGGTTTTTATCATTGGCAAGGGTCCTACACCTTGATATAATCCCATGTTACCCAAAAAAAATTGTTTCTCATCACATTCATTCTTGACAAATAAGTGGGTGTTATTTTTTGGTGATAAGAGTTTTGGCACAGCTAATGAGATTAGTATTGAAATTTGTATATTTCACAGGTGTGTATCCTCGTTTACATCTTCATTTCACAAAGTTTGATGTTTTGTTGGAAAGATCTCATCCTTTGGAGGCATTTTCAAGCATATCTAGTAACTCCGCTGGTCTAAACAACCCACTTTCTCATTCATTACACTATTCCTTTTCATTCCATCATTTTATTTCTCTTTCTAATGAGGTCATAAAACCATGACTTCATTTCCTCATTGTAGTCACCACTTGCAACAATAATGTCATTCATATTTTAAGGTTGTGGAGCTTGATTTCATGTGAGAAAGTGCTGAAGACTATACACTAAGAGTATTGTACACTTTTCACAGTTTTCTCATTGGGGTTCTCATATGGACAAGATTTTTGACCCATAGGTTTATGGCACAGTTTTAGACCATGGTTTTTTAATACCCACGGTTTTGTAAAACTACTTAAGAAGTTGTCTACTTATATGGTTTTATGCATATGGTAGAAATAATGTAAACATTTCAGATGTGCTTTGAATTCAGGTGTGAATTCTATAGAGTTTGTTGAGTATAGCTCCAAACAAATCTAGGTATTATATTAAGAGAGCGGTGGCTTGTAATAAAATCTGAGCAAGTGATTCTTGGTGGATGTAGCCCAAATTGGGTGAACCACGTTAAATATTGTCTCTTTCTGTTGTGTTTTTTTATTCTACACTTTTATTTGAGATCTATAATATTTTCTGAATTTTAGTTTCTACAGTTGCGATTATGTGAGGGATTATTCCACATATTTTATCCCTTATTTTAATAACACATATACATCTCCATCCTTCCAAAATCCTTCTTCAAACTGCTATAACACTTCTCCAAATCAATTTTATGGAAAAAAAAATCATATGGAGCATGCATGTTCTTATGAGTATGCTAACTTTGAGGCCATCCTGCACACGAAGAAGAGTTTGAAGGAAAAATTAAGAAGATGGATCACATCTTGTAGGCTGTCAAGGGGAAACTACAAAGAATGCAAGCTAGAAAACATGATTTTAGCTAGCCCTATCCATGGGGAGGTCCTATAGCTAGTTGGTTTAGCCCACAACAAAATATTGAGGTAGTGAGTGAATCCTTCTCTTAGTTTCTTTATTTTATTGCATCATTACACACATTAGAGGCTAATAAGCATAAGGTTGAGGAACCCTATCAATGGGGTGCTCCCACTAACCTTCCTTATCAATATCTAACTTCCATTCTATATCAACCACCTCATCCTAAGGTCAAATTCCCTTACTTCCTCAAGGCTTTTCTTTCAATCCCCTTTCCCCCACAAAAATAAATCACACCTTCCCCTTCACCACAACCATTTCAAAAATCAGTTGAAACACATCCCATCCCTCCTCTTGTATTACTAAACCCATTTTGTAAAGGAACAAATCAGAAGATCAATCAAGGAGGGCAGAAATTTAAAGAACTCAAGAGAGAAGAGATGATGAAAAAATTAAGGATTGGGCTACAAAGTTTGAATCCCATCAAATGCCTTAGCTAGTTAAGCCTTCAATAGAGGTTGGGACTGAAGAACACAAGGTGGTGGCTAGTTTTGGAAAAGAGTAAACATAAGAGAGATATGATCAACAATATCTATGTTTTGAGTGTAGTGTGTATGTTGGCACCATATTAATAGAGGTCATTGATTCATCCCATCTTGGAAAATCGGATGAGGAGGAGGAATTAGTTGACAACGAAGAGGAGTACAAGAAATTACGATCCAAGGGGAGTTTCCTGTAGATCTTGAAAATGAAGAGGCTGATTATTTATCAAACTTGCAATATTGCACTATTGAGGAGGAACCCATTGAAGTCACTAATTTTTTAGTCTCACCATCTTCCTTACAACAGAGATAGTCTCTTGTTTCTAAGTACTCCCTTAGAATTAAAAGGGAGTAAGAAATTCAAGTGAATGCAGATCCTTACTTTCCACTTTTCACAAATCATGCCATGGAGGAAAGCATAAAAGAAGAACCTATTGACCAAAACAATCCTCATGAAGACAAAAAACAAGAGTTTAATCTATCAATTTTCAAGGTGAATGATGAAAAGGAGGAAAACAATGATGAAAACATTTCCAAATTAGTCATAATGCAAGAGACATAGTTGTTTGTAAAAGCATAATAGATTTTAAATAAAATTTCACACATGCTCAATGATGGGGAAGATGAATAAAGTTCTCCTTGTAGCTCCATTCATGGGGTTACATGAAAAAGATATGGGAAAACGTCAAGGACCAGTGTGTGCCCAATCAGATATTTGGCTAGTCTAGAGCCAAATAATGAGTTACAACTAATCATGTTAATTTCAGAGTGTGAGGATGATCATAAAAGTACCAAAGGTAAGCTCCACCACCTCTAACCAAATGGATAGTTATAGACACAAAATATTGCAATTTGGGTAATTATTTAGTCCTGGTCTTATATTACTATTCATATGGTTCTTAAGTGAAAGAGAGTACTGATTAACCCATGTCTTTGGCCATCATGAATTATTTTTTGATATTAGTTACAATCTTACACCCACACTTTCCTAGTTGGTAATGTTATATTGGGTTGTCCCTATTTCTTACTAGGTAGTCTAGCTAGGACTCGGGCACCCTAGGCACCTTGATCCCCTCTAGGTGCCACGATCCTCCTTGCACTTTCCTCTAACTTTTTGGGAACTTTTAAGTCATTTGATATTTCTATCTTTTTGGTGGTTGTAATTTTCAGGGTTAATTACAAAATTAAAGCAATAGACGCATATAAATATAAATTAATGTGACCATAATGAGGGACCAAGCACTAAGCACTTACTATTACCACCTAAGGTTGCATCCATCAAAGGATTATATTATTTAATTTACATCAATCTAACTCCATCACATGGGTAAAAGGCTAGTTCGTCTGCATCACACTTCATAGGAGGGTATTTTAATCTATTCCATGCACCATTTATTTAGATTCTACATCTAGCTATTGCTCTCTACTCATAAAGTGTGACTTGCATAAGATAACCTAGGGAACAATTATACACACACACACACACACACTGAGACCTACATTAGATCTGAGATGGAGTGTAGCGCTCGGTGATAAGTCCATCCATTTGGAAGTTGAGGACATTCTAATCCCTTCATATGCATCTTTAGTTTGTAGGATTTTGATGCTTTTTATAGGGTTTTTCATGTGATTCTTCTATTGCAGGTTTATGAGTGCTTCAATGATCACACAATGACATTCTTGCAATAGGAAGTTATCACAAGTGAACATCTAGCAACACCTTGGAGGTGTTTTATAGAGGATTTTTCATAATATAGGGAACATAGAAAATAAACAAGGTTACCCCATGCACCCCAATCCCTTTTCTATGTGCCCCAGTCCCGCCAGACAGCTTAGCTATGCACTTTCTCGGGCTCTTGTGCAATGTTTTCCTCTTCATGTTAAACCGGTCTCCACTACAACACATTCCATCAACCTCGACGAATCAGCTTAGTATCTTAGCTGTTTGAGTAGTTTCAACATTACATTTATTTATTTATTTAGTTCTTCTATAATATCAAATTAGGCTAATATGTTCTACTTTAGTATAATCATTTTGGTGAATGTGAACGATCAAACTCTTCCTTCTCCACATGTATTCTCTTTATCAATTTATGACTCAATCATCTTATCCTTATATCATACCTACTAAGGTCTCTAGTATAGTTACTACTACTGTTTATTTCATGAAAGTTCATACTCAACATCCTTCTTGCTTTATTATGCCTAGGGGTGATGCTTGTATCAATGTCATAACTACTTGTCACACTAATCCTCCTACTACTCCACTCACTTCTATTCCTCCACAAATCAATTTGTGAGCTCCTCTTACTAATGATAATGGTTATTACATTTTTAAACAAATTAAAAATACACCCGCTAAGATTTATATTTATGACTTGTTGCATAATGCACCTAATTTTCATCAAGCGCTAGAGGTAGCCCTTCGTTCTATTCATATTTAACGTGATAACTCTGTGGTGGCCTTTACACACCTCATTCAGTCTCTCAAAAAAATCCATGCACCATATATTTCACTAACAAGGACATATCAGATTTCTCTCGAGACAATCCATGTGTAGTGTTTCTCATTACTGTTATCCAAAATTCACCCCTTACGGTAATTTTGATAACACGCATCAGATAATTCAGTCCCGAGCAAGTAAGATTGATTCGAGGCCCAAAATCATGTTTTTCGAGGTCCCCTCGGCCTTTTTATAACTCCCCCACCCAAGAATAAATCCCAACAGATTGAGAAAATGGAAGAAATGCAAAAAATAAGGTTGCAGGACTGTGTTAAGGCATTTCGGGTCTGAAGGGTTCGGGTCGTACTAAGGTTCGTTGTACATAGCTTGGGGGCTGAAAAACTGAAGAAAATCAGCTAAGTCCTAGTCCAGGCAGTCTGCGGGATAGTTGGGGCATCAAGATGCGTGGGATGCGAAAAGATGAATCATCCAAAAGAGGGAAAAAAATTCCTAAGTCTTTTGTTTTGCGCGGTTTGGGACAGCTGGGCCAAAAGTACGCGCGGGACGCGGATCGGCTGGTTTGGCGCAAGTTGGTTCATTTCAGGCGGTTCGGAGATATTTGTCCCAGACACTTTGGGACATCTAGGCCAAAAGTACACGGAGGATGCGAACTAGCCGATTCGGCCGAAATAGGGGACTTTCGTCCAGGACAGTTGGGATGTCGGGACGCGTGGGACGCGAAAAGCCGAAAGAGCCGCCAACGAATGGAATCTCGCCACGTGTCTTCACCTCAAACAGGAACAAGGAAGCCCGAATCAGCTGAAGCAGGAGATTTTCATCTGGGACAGTTGGGACAAAGGTATGTGTGGGACGCAAGGGACACGAAAAGCCGAAGCGGCCGAAGGCAAAGAAGAAAAGTCAACGTTTGACCGGTGAAACTTCAAACGGCCATAACTTTTGACTCCGAGCTCCGATTTTCACAAAATTGGACTTTCTAGAATGAGGGTAGATATATTTAATTAAAAGAAACATATTCAGATCCAATCAGTTAATGCTCATTCTCGTCAAATGACAGAAAACGCCTGCCAAACCCAAAATAGCTGCCTGCACTCAGAAGGCCATAACTTTTGCATTTCTCAATGAAATCGCAAAAAATTGGTACCGTTGGAATCATGGCTCTGAGCCCGATGCACAAAAAATCAATAAATTCTAGATTTGGTGAGAAATTAATGGATATTTTTTTATAAAACGTGGCCGAGTTCATAACAGTGTTTTATTTGGTAGTTGGGAGTGCAATTAAGAGGCATGGTCATCATTCTTTCTCCGCTGCAGCACATGGGACAATATGGGGAGCCTTTTGCAAGTAATATATAATCATTTTACTCCATTTAATTCCTCTTACAAGTGGTTGAAGGACAGATTTCAGGATTTCCATTTTCCCTTCTCTTTCTCTTCTCATTTCTTCTATAAATTGGAGAGTTGGGCTCATTGTAAAAAATGTAGTTTTTGTAGCAAATCTTTACCAAAATTGTATTTTGAAGCCAATGTGTTGCAGGCCCTTGTTGTGGACTCCTTGCATGGTGATCCAGGCCCTTACCTTGTAACCAATTGAACTGTGCACATCAGGAAGCAATAAAATATAAGTTTGTGGATGTATCTTCCCCTGTTGTGTTTTCTTGATACTTCTTGCCCCTTCAACCTCTTTTTTACAAGAATATTGTGTCTATTATTATGTTCATGCAGGGATCCATTATCATTGTGTATGTTCGAGGTATTTTTGTGAATGCATTTTGCTAGATTGTGGAGAACTGAAATCACCCCTTCTAGTGTGCACTTTGCTTTTGCATCTCATGAATTTGAAAACTACTCTCACACCCTCCTTTTTTGGTGTATCACCACTTTAGTGTAGGATTTCATTTTATGCATTCTCTCTCCCTGGTCCCTTGGAAATTTAGATTATAATAGTTAGTTTCCCCTGCATTAGAGTATATTGTGGCAGGTAGTTTAGGAGCAAGAACCAGCTTTCTCTGGAGGTCTATCTCAAGTAGCAAGTCCCACAACTTGGAGATAGTACCCATGTTATCCAATCACACAGTGAGTTCAAGTATATGCGCTTGTATAAACCATAGAAGGGTGTAGTGATTCAGTGATAACAATTACCTCAATCCAGAAATTTCTACTCACACTATGACAATTATCTCACCCCCTATACCTTATTCTATGAGCACTTCTTCTCCTCCTATCATGACACCTCCCACTCCTCTACCTAGTGCAACTCCTAGCGCAACTCCTAGCAATATACTCAACAAAGCTATACAACATGATAATGCTGACACATATGTTTTTTAGGACTCTAATGATGAAATCAAAACTTTCGAACTCACTGATGAAGCATTCAGATAACTGAATTTTATGCCTATTGATGTATACAACTCTTACTTTGAAGACACCTTTGTGCTCGATGGCTGTGGTGAATATAAATTCAAGAACCCTCCTACAAGTGCTATGATACTTTAGAAGGTATTTGTTCACACTTTAGACGTTGTTTCATCTCCTACCATCCAATATATATCTCTGCCACCTCCTTTTAGATGCACGTTATCCATCAACAATTGGTTTTGGCATAACATCCCAATCGATCGTACTTACTCAAACACTATTTACACACTTGAGGGCTTAACTAGACTTGGTTTAACACTTTACAATATCTTACCACCAATTCACTAACCTCATATTTATCATGGTTAATGTTACATTACAGCCACCTATGGCCTTTGTGTTTTTCATTTAATGATCTTCATTACTCGCGCCCCTCGCACTTCTCCACTAGAACTTAGACAATCTTGTCTTGACTATATTGGTAGTACTTTAGATATAGATCACACTTCTCTCATGTTTCTAATGTCATTTGGAAAAGTTTCCATGGGTAATGACTCATCTCCCACTTCTTCTCCAAAATTTTCTCATTGGTACCTACGTGACTGTCCAGCATTACCCTTCATTGAGGAAAATAGTATGTAATGAAAACCTACACACTACATCGCAATGGATTTTTGTAAAATCAACCTCATTCTATTTCTTATCACGTCTCCAATGCTGCTGGAATAGGTTTTGATTATAGCAGCGATGATATTTTAGATAGTGTCACATGATTATATTTACGTCCATGGAATTGGGAGCATTATGCTTATCTATTCCACCCCCTACTTACACATATTTGATCCTAACATACACATATTCATTTACAGTTTAACATCAACCATTACCTGATAACGCACTCTTGCACTTTTGTTCACACTTGAATGTTGAGGGCATCCTCTACACATGAACCTCACACACTTCATAGTAGATAATACACATCATGCATTACCCATCCTCATGAATACTACATAGACATCATATTTCATCTTACATATTACGTATATTATGCATCATTTACACTTTGTGTTTCATACATCATGCATATTCTACACTTATATCATCTACTCTTCTTGCATTATGTCCTATCCATCACACATTACACTAGACCTATTGAACCACTTATGCATCTTACACACCTACTCATACATGATGCACTCACTACCCTATGATGCACTCTTTTCTCATGGTCCATACTAGACTGCTGAGGGTATACATCACAAATGGAACTTGTTATACTCACGTATTCATCATTTAATCCTTTACATCATGTGACATTCCTAGTTTAGTGATAAATTCCATAGGCTACATCATCACTTCCACTTGCATCACTTAGTTTTTAACGTTTTAGGCTACATCACCACTACTTCTAGTCATCTTGTAGTGTTAAACGTTGTAGGATACATCATCACTTACTCTAATATCATTGTCATTGATTTTGATCATCATTTTTTGATATACACTTTAGGATAAATAATCACTCCTTCAGTCATCTTATAGTGATATATTCTTAGGCTACAATGGCATGAATAATTCATCTCTATGTCACATGTCATGACTCCACATTCATCACAACACACTAGGCACAACACATAGTTTGACCACTTCCCAATGACGCACTCTCGCTTACAGTTCATTCTTGAATTATGAGGGGGAATATAAAAATGAAGCTCACTGTATATAATTCTATTCACTCAGGGGCACATGACTCCTATCATTTATTTTACATTCCATTCCATCCATCCACAACATGTTGCATATCTTGGTCACTATTACTTTTTCTTATAAATTTTCTTATACATGTTCGTCTTATTACACATTCTATATAGATTTCTTGTATGTCATTATCTGTACCATACAAACATGCACGTTCATGTCCTTTTCTAGTTATGATCATAGATACAGAGCTACTACACATAGTATGGATGCTTGGAACACTACCAATCCCACAACGGCTCCTGGGAACATCCAATTACATACACTATAGGTGGTATTGTTTCATTTTGTTTCATAACATACTCCTTTATTGATTATACACACTTTTGAAATAAACTGTATCTTTCTAACATACTAATAGGAGATTCATGTGCAACATTTGTTTTGTAGGATTAATTGCTTCCATGGCTATCTGTTTGTCTACTTGTTTATCTCTGTTTGTCATTGTCTATGGGATTTATCCTTTGTTTGGTGTGCACACTTGCTTATTTTTATACAGAAACTATGGTCTTCCAACATCGTGAGTGATGTCCCATGTTTACAACCCCCATTGTGTGGCTTACATTGTCTTCATGTGGGTTCTAGCTTACACATGGTTTGTTTAGCTTGTACTTTGTCTCATACATACATGTTTGTCTATACTAACATTTTTCTCCTAGCCAGGTTTTTTTATATTCCTTGGCTTCAATTAAGCACATTCCATTCCCCCTAAAAGATAGAGTTTCATTGATCAGTCCTCTTTTGGGCCACATTCTCCTATCTGTAACATCGCATGTGCCCCCAAAGACAGGGGGCATCATTTGGGTTTACAAAAAGTACACAAAAAAAACCAGTACAGTTAAATTTTTTATTTTCTTCCATGACACAATGGGTTACACAATGAGTGGGTTTAGACTAATTTAAAAATCTCCATACAAAATGGCTTTTATGAGATAGATTTTCCTAATCATTTTCGAGAGAATTTTCTAGTTAGAGGAAAAAGTTGATCTTCCTCTCTACACTATTTCTGATAGTGGCCTCGGATCACCCAAAAAACAAGACAATACAGAGTTCTCTTCATTCTCTGGAAGCAGTTATAGGTTGGAGGATAAATAAGACTTTCCTCCCTACACTTCTTCAGCCAGTGGCATTAAATCACCCAAAAAACATGCATGACTTTGATAGGATCCTTTCTACACCCTTTTTCTCATCATGGATTAGTTGTAAATGTTCCTTAATCATTTTTTGTACATTCATTACATGATTTCTATATACTTACATGTGTCTTTTTACATGCTTTTTACACATATATATGGGTATTTGACTACTTGATCACCTTCACTTTTGTAGGTGTGTTTGTATGGGAAGCAGGAAGTCAACACCAACATCAAGATCACACATATTGGCAGCTACACTTGTGTTTCTACCCTGGGTCCCCTCTCATCACTTTTACTCTTTTGCATCTTTAGTCTCCACACTCCACCTTTTTGTCACTCCACCTTTTTATCACTTCACGCTTTTTCAAGTCCCTCTGTCCGTTTTCTACATCACTCTATATGGATATCAAGTACACATTTCTATCTACTTTATGTTACTAAGAATTCTTCTCACCAATATATACTGGGGGAAAATGTAGACAAAAAATCATGCACTTTGGGTAAATATTTAGTCTTGGTCTCATACTATAATTCATATGGTTCTTAATTGAAAGAGAGTACTAATCAACCCATGTATTTGGTCATATTGCATTATTTTTTGTTGCTACTTTTGATCTTGCACCCGTAGTTTCCCAGTCTATATTGTTATACTGCATTTTCCATTATTACTAGGGCACAAAACTAGGACCGGTGCACCCTAGGTGTCCTGATCTCCTCTAGCGGCCCTGATCCTCTTCGAACTTTCCTCTCACTTTTTTAGCACTTTCTAGCCATTTGAGCTTTCTATATTTTTGGTGGTCATCCTTTTTAGAGTTAATTATGAAATTAAAACAACAAAACCATATAAATAAAAGTTATGTGACCATAACGAGGGATGAAGCACTAAGCACTTACTATCACCACCTAAGGTTACATCCATCAAAGGATTCTATTGCTCCATTTGAATCCATCACAAGGGACAAAGGTTGGTTCCTTTGCATCACACTTCATGGGAGAGAATTTTTTTCTATTCCATGCACCATTAATTTACATTCTACATTTAGTTATTGTGCACTACTCACACAAGATCACTGAGGGAAAAATTCTACACACACAGATAGAACTACATTGGGTATGAAATGTATTACAGTGCTCAGTGATAACTCCATACATTTAGTAGCTGAGGACAGTCCGAATGCTTCATATGCATCTTCCTATTTTAAGGTTTTGATGTTTTGTATATGGTTTTGTAGGTGATTGTTCTATTGCAATTTTACAAGTTCTTCGGAGATCACACAACGAAATTCATGTGACAAGAATATAGGAGAACACCCAATGACACCTCAAATGAGGTTTAAATTCACTTTTCATGGACCAAGGTGCCTCAGGGGCCACAATAATTTTTCCAAGCACCCTAGTCCAGCCAGACAACTCGGATCTGCACTTACTCAAACTCCTGTACAACAATTTTCTCTTCTTGTTTAGCCGGTCTCCACTATGACACAATCCAAAAAACTTGACGAATCAATGAAGGCTTTCTTATTCCTTTTTACACATTAGGGTTTCATATTTTACTTGCTTACTTGCTTGAGTAATTTCAACATTACATTTATTTACTTATTTACTTCTCCTATAACATCAAATTAGGAAAATATATTATATTTTAGTATAATCATAAGTAACTTGAGGAGGTATTCATCATGTTTTTTTGCTGATAATTTAAAGAATTGGGGATTACAAGGCATTATTTCACTCCCACCATGTGATTTTTTCGCAAAGAGATCACATGGCCGCATTTTCTGAGGAAAGGATGTATTTTCTCACAACCTGTATTAGGTTTGTTTAGGTTCTCTACCTCTGGTTAGAGTAGAGTAGGTAGGTTTGTTTTAAGAAAAATAAATGCATTGTGCACACTCTATATGTTTGTAATTGGAGCATGTATGAGTTTCATGTTTTGAAAAAACTTTTTTATTTCGTTATTGTTGCACTATCTAGTTCATGTAAGAGCAGTGTTCATGTCCAAATTAGATTTTGTGGCATATTATATAGTGTATTATTCATTCCCCAAGATCAAGTTCAGTATAGGGACCCCATGAATCCTCCTTGGTTAAAAATGTAGTGTTTTGGGACAATTTTTAAAGTCAATCAAAATTCCCAAGAAATCATTTTCAAGAGCAGACCAAGGTATCTCCAGTATCAATTTGAGAAGTTTAATTTTGGAATCAAATAGATGGAGCAGTTCTACCAATCAATTTCAGATCCACAGATCATGCTAAGTTCATTTTGTGTTCCATATGTATCAAAGGTAAGATTGTTTTACGTTCAAATCAATTTTTTAAGTTTTGGGCTCGACTCCATGCCCAATGGATTGCATAAAGTCTACTGATCTAATCTAGCAGGTAGATTACCCCGAGAGGTAACCAAATTGTTATCATAAATTACCCCCCAGCATTATTTTCTCTCTAACAAGCTTAAACACAGATTTAGCCTTTTTTTACAAGCCTCACAAGTTCAAACAAACATCAAAATTCCCTTCCCCAAAATCAATGACAGTTGACTTTTAAAAACCCATGGGAGACTTAGCTAAATCATTGGCAGGTCACTTTAAAAAATCATTTGACATTCATTTAGTCGTAAAATTCAATGTTAAGCATTAGACAGCGGGCCACATGGCATGATTTCAACTCTCCTAAAATATTTTGGCTTCAGTGGACTTCAAGTGTGTGAAATAAGCTGCATTCCTTAGATTTTTAGTTCTAGGATTAGGTCAAGGCAATTCAATTCAACATATGGAAAATTTTGGGGTCCACGAGTGACATGGAATCAAAGGTCAAAGGAGGACACGCATCACCATTCCAGTAAATCTCAAGGCAATGGACCCTAGCGGACCTCAACTCCCTAGGATTGGTTGGAATGAATAAAGGGTGTTAGGTCCAAAAAGTCAGCAGGTCTATATGGTGATGTGGCAGCAATTCAAAGCTAAAAAGTTCTGAATCCACCTGAAGAAAAAGTTACGACACGAAAGGCAAGTCTAATAGGTTCTGACATCGTGAAAGGCGTGGGGCTTCTCTATTGGCTAATGATTTGCAACGAGAATAATAAGATAAAATAATATATTGACATTGTGGAGTGCGTGGAGTTTTCTCATTGGTTCACATTTTGTAATTGTTAGATGAGACTATAAAAAAGAATGACAAACCGAAGGGCATGGATCCTTCCCATTGGCTCAAACTTCACAATGTTCAGTCAGGGGCTATAACAAAATTTAATTGTGAAGAAATGTGCAGGCTTCTCATTAACTCAAATTTCTAAAGATGGTAGATATGACGAAAGGACAGTCTGAAACCATGAAATGGAATGTGGCAATTTTCTAATGGCTCATATTTCTGAATACGATGGACCTTCATAAATCCAAAGGAAAAACAAGGAAGCAAAGCCCAAACCCACAACCCAATTAGTGGCAAAGACATGAAAAAATTAAAAGCAATGCACACGTGGGAAGAGGTTAATCCGTGAACTATTAAAATGTTGTCACGTGTCAGTTTCATGTGCTTCATGACATGAAAAATTTCAAGTGAACATATCTTTCGATCCAGAGCTCCAAATTTGAAAAACAATATAGCTTTGGAAAGCTCTCTTTGAGCTCTTCAATTTGATGCAATAAGATTTGAGTTTTAATGGAGGTTGATGTGTCAAAATGGTAAACATGTCTTCAATGGGAGGAAAGAGCAGTCCTGAGTACACAAACGATGTAATTAGACAACCCCACTACAACAATTGATGAAGTATGGATTCATATCCTTCTGCAGGACATAATAGACATAATCATGGACTTGCAGAGTGTCATTGCACTTTGCAGAAGACTTCAATTCAGATTCTTGGTGGTTGAAAGTTCAAAAGGATGTGACCCTCTCTTTTATCCCTTCTCTCGCTTACTCTAAGCTATATATTCTAATATCTTTCATTATTAAAAGGGGGATGTTCCAAAACTACATAGGAAGTATGTTAAGATGGTTTCAAAACAACTGTGAGCCATCGAACCTCCATTTTGGGCTTGGCAATTTATTTTTGTTCATTCCTCGGCAACTGTAATGGCCTATGCATACTTCTATTGCCATAAAATTTATTTTGTGAAATATTTCTTTGTCCAAGCTCATTTTACCTGCAACCTTGCCTCTCTTTTAATTATTGCATTATGTTGTGCACGTATTTTTACTTTGCAAGCTCATTATGTTGTGTTTCTTATGAGAAAAGATTTTGAACGAAGATTTGAGTTTGTGTCACTTATGTTTGACCTCTCCCTTCTCCATTTCCTTCTCCAATCTCCCTCACTAGAGCATCTCCACTAATTTATTCTCTTGTACTATCACAACCTTTTATCCTAGAAATTTCCTTTCATGCATCTTTATAACCCTTCTCTCTCTCCACGGTCCCTTGGAATTGTTATTTTTTGTTTAGTTAGCTGCATTTCTTTCTGTAAGAGTAGTTTAGCATTAGATTTAGGTAGAGGAAGTCGGCCTTCTCCTGAGGTTTGTCTCAATTGCAAGTTTCCCACACCTTGAGACAACCACATTTTACCCAATTACACTAATTTCTCATCACATACATGCATGACAAATCAGACGTCATTTTTTTTTGTGATAACAACTAAATCGTAGACCAATCTGAAACTACATACGAAAGAACTATATTTGTCATCATAAGGGTTGAGAGCACACATTCTGCGGAGCCTATCAATTATGAGACAAATTTCATCTAATGAGGTGACATAACTTAATTGCCACTTGCTTCAAAATTAAAGGGAAAATCAGGGAAATCTATTAACAAAGCATGGGCGGTAGGGAAGGTAGTTGAGGTTTCCAGACATGTCACATAAAACTTGCAACCTCTTAATGGGTGGACGCATGCACGTTGAATAAGAACCCCCACGAGTGGAAAAAATTGGTCTTTGAGCACGCTCGAGGAGGAGACAGCTACCCTCCACTTAAAATAAACCAATGTATGGTGCGTCCCCCATAAAGCATATATGATGACCATCGTTTGCACCATCCTGTAGGATGAAGTGGCAGGGAAGTCTCGGGAAGGTGTTAGGTTGGTGTCAGTACCGGAAATGGTCTTGTCACCGCCAGCTCCTACGAAATCTGGGGCAATCAACTTTAAACCGTCTAAGTTTGAGTGCAGCTTCTTTGTGGGCTTCAGATTTTTTAGGCTATTTTTCCTGCGTACCAACTTGGCGAGTTGGTTCCTGATCTCCACATCTCTGCAAGCACGCGGGATGAGCATGAGTAGGTGCAGGATTTGCTTCGAAGAGCACGTACCTGTTCGGGGAGGTAGAGGTGCAGATCAAACTGGTTGCAGGGGACTCTACAGGCACTGTTACCCGCGTTTTATGTAATACTAATAATCATACCTCTGTCAATTATTTTTGTAGCGTGAATTGTGTTGTCTGAGTGTGAAATCTGCAGATGTCCTCTCAAGGCAAGAAGCACGATGAATTCGACTTCGAAATTTTAGGGAACAATTCTGGAGAGCCATACATTGTGCAGACCAATGTTTACTCCAGTGGAGTAGGACACTGAGAGCAGAGGCTCTACTTTTGGTTCGACCCCAACGCAGGATTTCCATTCCTATTCATTGTTGTGGAATCGGCAGCAAGTCGTGTAAGCAAGCAAAGCAAATTGATCAATTGTGTAAATCATTAGTTCAAGTTGATGTTAAGGTGTTAATTGAATGTTGCACAGATTCTTGGTAGATGATATTCCCGTAAGAGTATTCCAGAACAAGGAGGAAGAAACACTAGGGATGGCATATCAACAAAGGCAGGGCATGGGAGTCTTCTCCTCAATATGGAATGCAGACAACTGGGCTACTCAAGGTGGCCTGGTCAAGACTGAGTGGACCCATGCCCCCTTCATTGTTACCTACAAAAAATTCACAATCGATGTCTGTGAGTACAGGGGCACTGGTACTGCCTGTTCTTCTCCTCCATGGTGGGATCACCCTAATTATGCTTTTCTGAATGGAAAATAGAGATAGAAGTAGAGGTGGGTGCAAGAGAAATACATTATCTATGACTACTGCATCGACTCCACCAGGTCCTCCCCCACTTCCACGCCTCACCCAGAGTGTGCACATGCGTAGAAAGCCGAGGAAGATCACCCACCCTTGCTTCTAATGATGATTATTCTAATACGAATCATGGAACCTGCGACAACATCATTTTTGTAGATTCTAGAAATATAATCTCCAAATGCTTCTCTCTCTCTAGAAGCATAAAATTCTCTTATGGTATCGATTACTTTTTTGCTCCTTGCTATTCCAAGTTACCTACCAAGAGTAGTCTGAAATATAGAAATACGGCCCGCATACGCTTCTATGTGCCTTCAATTCATTTTAATACTTATAAAATTCATGTTTGCTCATAACATAGTTTTCTCAGATAAAATCTGCATCATAACTTCATCAACTTCTAAATAAGGTGATGAAAAAGGCATTTGCAACACATGGTTAATGAAGATTAAGAAAGCCTATGCATACCCAAATAGCATATAAATTTTTTCAAAGCTTAAAAAAGTTTCCTTGTTTTTTATTTTGGGTCTTTTTGAAGACATCACTTTCCTGTGCTCTGACATTTTTGTTCTTGTTGTTTCTATCTAGGTATGGTCTTGTTGTTTTCACAAAACGTGGTTGCAGAGATATTTTTGGGTGCAGCCCCCTGTGTGAAGCCACAAACATTGAAACTTCCATAATCGTTGCTCCTTCGCAATTAACTTGAGCTCAACAAAGAAACATCTCCACTTTGAAACGTAATAATGAAATTAACTGCCAAATGCTTTTGCCTCGGCAAAATTTGTGCTAACCATGGGTTTTTATTGACGCATTCTTTATTGAAATTAAGAATGTTGTCTTTAAGAAAATATCTTAAAAATGACTTCATTTATTTAATAAGTATGTTTTCAAAACCCAAAAAAATTGTTAAATAACTAAACTACTAGATAGATTATTTCAAGAGATGATATGCAACTAATTTAGTACTCGATTAGTTGATTTATATGGTTAGTGATTAAAAGTCTAAATTGATTTATCTTTTTTGGAATATGGATTCTTCTCTCCTCTATTTGGTCATCAACTATTTTGTGTGCTGGACAAAAATGATCCCATTTGGTGCTTAACCATGATTTATTGAGCTTTGATTCTTGTGAGACATGTATCGAATATCAATTGTATGACAAGAGTTAATGTCCATGTCCATTTATTACCACCGTTACAATTTATGTTTTATAGGGTAAAACAATAAATATCAAAAATGAAAATTTATGTTGATGATTTTACATGCAATAAAGTAAAACATATAATTCATGTAAATGATTTTTTGACATATTGTGTTCATTTATTAATTAAGTGTGAGCATTTATAAGTTGAATATTTGCTAATTTTTAATGTATGTACTATTTCTTACTTAAGATCTACTTTTTAACAATTTACATTATGTATTTAAAGGGAAAATATTTGTAACCATTTATTCAAGATATCACAAACTAGGAAAAAAAACATTTGTAACTATTTGTTTAAGATATCACAAAGTAAATTTTTTCATGAGACTTAATAAAAAACACAAAAATACAATTTCGTAATGGTGAGTCTCATAACATATACATTATTAAAGGACTTAAGAATAGGTAAGGAAAATAATCATATTAACAACACCTCATATACAAGAAAGAAGAAAGCTTTTATATTCTCACAGACTAGAAATTCTAATACAAAAATTATTTGAAATGTCAGTATAAATATATTTATAATATAGATTTAATCTTCATTGTTCAATTAACACTATATATGAAGTGGAGTACTTATTGTTTAGGTTGATCTTCATTCTTAGCACCCAAATATGATGTTTGTATTTCAATTTATGTCAATCAACTTTTAATGGTCTTATGGGCCCAATTTGAAGAGCCAAAAGAAAATATAAGTAAAAAATGGGTTGGCTAATGGAGTTTGTGAAGAGTATTATGGGATTCAAGGTTGCCCATATATTACACACAACAATTAGGTCTTTTCAAGACAATGAAGGGGTACCATGCCATGGAATTGAAAGAGTAGAAGGGAAATGTATGCTTCATACCTAACCACATAATTGATTGAGTATATACATCATCTTTTTTAGTTAGTGGTTCTGATTGATAGTTTATGTGAAATTCACTACAAAAAGCCCGAGATCTAGACAATATATGGAAAAACATAAATGTGAGATAGATTACAGAGGTGGAAAATTAATGCTAACATCTTGATGTGTCTAAATTCTTGGCATGTGAGACATATTGGGTCATTTTTCTACTATGGGAAAACATGATGTTGCACATGATAAAAACCTTCATTATGTGTATCCATACATTGTGGATGCACAACATAGTGATCAAGCATTCACACAACCCCATCTTCACTATGAGGATTTAATGACTCTTCAAATTATTATGGCATAGGCATTGCATGAGTAACTCGTCCAAATAAGAATAATACCTAAATTTATGTATTAAAGTGAAGAAGAAGAAGAAGAATAAGGATCCATAATATGTTGCATAAATATTATCACATAATTTACATAATTGTAAGTGAAGCTATAAACATAGAAGACCACAATGCTAGAGGTGGGATCTAGCCAAAATCTATAGAGAACAAATCCATCCATCTTCGATGAATTCACTCGGGTGAATTTGTCTATAACGTGATACTTCTTCCTCCTCTTAGATTCACACTTCTAATTTTTCAAGATAACTCAATAACACTTTACATATCCTACACACTCTCAAATCAGCGTCGCTCCATCCTAGTCAAAAATAGTTGTAATATCTTCTAACCCTAATTTTTACATACTTTATGTAGCGCATCAAATCATTTACAACTCTTATATTGACCTGGACAATATTTAGGATCAAAGTATTTATTTTATCTATGGTATTAATTCATCTCTACACAAAGTAATTTATCTTAATTAGAATAAACCTTAATTTTTCATTACATTTTAGTGAACCCTCTTATTTAAAATTATAGGTGGTATAGGGCTTTGTGGCTCACCCCTTAGGTGTCAAATTTCTAAAAATTTGATTAATCCAATACCTCTTTTCCTTATTTTTTCTTCAAAACACTAAGTTACTCTTAGATCATTTACATTACCATGACAACTAATTATCACCCAAGCATTGTTTCTATCTCTCAAATAAACTCCTAAGAAATCTGGATCACCAAAAGGTGCAACCCAAGGCACTTTTCGATCTCCTTGTAAACATTCACTCCACATAAATTACTTGTCAGGAAGAGAGGGGTTGAATTTTTCCAAAGCGATGACAGAAAATGTGTTTTTTTCACCACATTAAAAAATGCACGGTGTTTTTCAGAACTTTGAAAAACCTGATCCCGTTCTGCAAAACGCGCAACCCCCAGTGATTTTCATTCTTGTTGTAAACATTGAATCCACATAATATACTCATTAGGTGGAGATGGATTTAATTTTTCCAAAGCGATAAAAAACAAGTCGTGTATTCCGCCATGTTGAAAAATGCACTGTGTTTTTCAGCACTTTGAAAAACCTAATCCTGTTCTCTAAAAGGCACAACCCCCAGTGATTTTTCTTCTTGTTGTAAACATTGAATCCACATCAACTACTTGTTAGGTGGAGATGGGTTGAATTATTCCAAAGCGATAAAAAACAGGTAGTGCATTCCGCCACGTTGAAAAATAGATGATGTTTTGTAGCACTTTGAAACACGTGACCCCATCTGCAAAAGGGGCAACCCCCAGTGCTTTTCCTTCTTGTTGTAAACATTGAGTCCATGTCAACTACTCATCAGGTGGAGATGGGTTGAATTTTTCCAAAGCGATGAAAAAAATGTCATGTATTCTGCCATGTTGAAAAATGCACGGTGTTTTTCAGCACTTTAAAAAACATGATCTCATTCTACAAAAAGGGAAACCCCCAATGTTTTTCCTTCTTGTTGTAAAGATTGAATCCAAATAAACTAATAGTCAGGTGGATATGGGTTGAAATTTTCCAAAGTGATGAAAAACATGGGTGTGTTTTTCACCAAACTGAAAAACGCATGCTATTTTTCAGCATTTTGAAAAACGCAATCCCGTTCTCCAAAAGGTGTAACCCGCGGTACTTTTCCTTCTCCTTGTAAACATTAAATCCACATAAACTACTTATCAGGTGGATAGGGGTTGAACTTTTCCAAAGCGATGAAAAATGGAGCATGTTTTCCACCACGTTGAAAAACGCATGGTGTTTTTCAACATTTTGAAAAATGCAATCCCATTCTCTGAAAGGTGTAACCCGCAGTGCTTTTCCTTCTCCTTGTAAACATTGACTCCACATCAACTACATAATAGGGGTTGAATTTTTCCAAAGAGATGAAAAATAGACTGTGTTTTTTGCTACAATGAAAAACGTACAGTGTTTTTTAGCATTTTGAAAATCACAATCCCGTTCTCCAAAAGGTGTAACCCGTGGTCTTTTTCCTTCTCCCTGTAAACATTGATTCCATATAAACTACTTATCAAGTGGAGAGGGATTGAATATTTCCAAAGTGATGAAAAAATGAGTGTGTTTTCCCTAAAAACTACTTATCTTTGTTAGCTAAGTCGCCCTACACTTAATTGGAATGTCAATAGATAGGATTAAAGATTATATCACTATAAACCAGAATTATTCTATCATATAAAAAATTCACATCAAGATTTTTCCTTGGGCGTATTTTAGTTGGTTATTAGTTGTTCAACTAGAAAAATCCTCAAGCCTCTAGTAATCATTTGGCATATAAATTGTATAGATATTTCATTACAACACTAATATTTCCATGGATTTTGGGGAAAATCCTATAAATATTAAGCACTTTTAAAAAATGTGATCCCGTTCTCTAAAAGGGGAAACCCCCAGTGATTTTCCTTCTTGTTGTAAACATTGACTCCACATCAACTAATTTTCAGGTGGAGAAGGGTTTAATTTTTCCAAAGCGATGAAAAAAAGTCATGTATTTGGTGTTTTTCAGCACTTTGAAAAACGTGATCCCGTTCTCCAAAAGGGGAAACGTCAATGCTTTTCCTTCTTGTTGTAAACATTGACTCCACATCAACTACTTGTCAGTTGGAGAAGGGTTGAATTTTTCCATAGCGATGAATAATAGGTCGTGTATTCCGCCACATTGAAAAACACACGGTGTTTTTCAGCGCTTTGAAAAACGTGATCCCGTTCTCCAAAAGGTGCAACCCCCGGTGCTTTTCCTTCTTGTTGTAAACATTAAATCCACATCAACTACTTTTCAGGTGGAGAAGGGTTGAGTTTTTACAAAGCGATGAAAAACATTGAAAAACACATTGTCTTTCAACACTTTGAAAAATGTGATCCCATTCTCCAAAAGGGGCAACCCGCAGTGCTTTTCCTTCTTGTTGTAAACATTGAATCCACATCAAGTACTTTTCAGGTGGAGATGGGTTGAGGTTTTCCAAAGTGATGAGAAAGAAGTCATGTATTTCTCCACGTTGCAAAATGCACGGTGTTTTTCAGCACTTTGAAAAACATGATCTCGTTCTACAAAATGGGCAACCCACAGTGCTTTTCCTTCTTGTTGTAAAAATTGAGTCCACATCAACTACTTGTTAGGTGGAGATGGATTTAAATCTTCCAAAGTGATGAGAAATAGGTCGTGTATTCTGCCATGTTGAAAAACGCACGGTGTTTTTTAGCACTTTGAAAATCGCAATCCCGTTCTCCAAAATGTGTAACCCGTAGTGCTTTTCCATCTTGTTGTAAACATTGAGTCCACATCAAATACTTATCAAGTGGATAATGTTTTAGTTTTTCCAAAGTGATGAGAAATAGGTCATGTATTCTGCCACATTGAAAAACGCACAATATTTTTCAGCACTTTGAAAATCGCAATCCGTTCTCCAAAAGATGTAACCCGTGCTATTTTTCCTCCCCCTTGTAAACATGGATTCCACATAAATTACTTATCAAGTGGAGAGGGGTTGAATATTTCCAAATAGATGAAAAAGGAGTGTGTTTCTCCGCCATGTTGAAAAACACACGGTGTTTTTCAGCATTTTGAAAAAAGCAATCCCATTCTCCAAAAGGTGTAACCTACGATGCTTTTCCTTCTTATAAAAAGTGAATCCACATCAACAACTTATCAGGTGGAGAGGGGTTGAATATTTCCAAAATGATGAAAAATAGAATTTGTTCTCTGCCACATTGAAAAATGCACGAAATTTTTCAGCATTTTGATAAACGCAATCCCGTTCTCCAAAAGGTGTAACCAACGGCGCTTTTCCTACTCCTTGTAAACATTGACTCCACATCAACTAATTATCAGGTGGAGAGGGGTTGAATTTTTCTAAAGCGATGAAAAATAGAGTGTGTTTTTTGCCACGTTGAAAAACGCATGGTGTTTTTCAACATTTTGAAAAATGCAATCTTGTTCTCCAAAAGGTGTAACTCGCAGTGCTTTTCCTTATCCTTGTACAAATTGAATCCACATAAAATACTTATCAGGTGGAGAGGGGTTGAAGTTTTTAAAAGTGATGAAAAACATAGTACGTTTTCCGCCATGTTGAAAAATGCAATCCCGTTCTCCAAAAGGTGTAGCCCGTGGTGCTTTTCCTACATGTTGTAAAACATTTATTCCACATAAACTACTTATCATGTGGAGAGGGGTTGAATATTTTCAAAGCGATAAAAAATAGAGTGTGTTTTCTGCCACGTTGAAAAATGCTCAGTTTTTTTCTACATTTTGAAAAATGTAATCCCGTTCTCCAAAAGGTGTAACATGCGGTGATTTTCCTACTTGCTGTAAAAATTGACTCCAAATCAACTACTTATCAAGTGGAGAGTGGTTTAATATTTTCAAAGTGATGAAAACCGGAGTGTGTTTTCCGCCACGTTGAAAAATGCAGGGTGTTTTTCAGTATTTTGAAAAACGTAATCCTACTCTCCAAAAGGTGTAACCTGTAGTGCTTTTCCTTCTCTTTTAAAACATTGAATCCACATAAACTACTTATTAGGTGGAGAGGGGTTGAATATTTACAAAGTGATGAAAAACAGAGTGTGTTTTTCGCCACGTTGAAAAACGTACGATGTTTTTCAGGACTTTGAAAAACGTAATCCCGTTATCCAAAAGGTGCAACCCACTATGATTTTCCTAATTATTGTAAACATTGACTCCACATCAACTACTTATTAGGTGGAGAGGGGTTGAATTTTTCCAAGGCGATGAAAAACAAAGTGTGTTAATCACCAAGTTGAAAAACGCATAGTGTTTTTTAGCATTTTGAAAAATGCAATCCCGTCCTCCAAAAGGTGTAACCCGCAGTGATTTTAATTCTCATTATAAACATTGACTCCACATCAACTACTTATCAGGTGGAGAGGGGTTGAAGTTTTCCAAATGATTAAAAATAGGTCATGTATTCCGCCATGTTGAAAAACGCACGGTGTTTTTCAACATTTTTTAAATCGCAATCATGTTCTCCAAAAGGTGTAACCCATGGTGCTTTTCCTTCTCCTTGTAAAGATTGAATCCATGTCAAATAGTTATTAGGTGGAGAGGGGTTGAATTTTTCTAAAGCGATGAAAAATAGAGTTTGTTATTTGCCAAGTTGAAAAATGCATGGTGTTTTTCAGCCTTTTGAAAATTGCAATATCGTTCTCCAAAAGGTGTAACCCACGGTGCTTTTCATTCTCCTTGTAAAAATTGACTCCACATAAATTACTTATCAGGTGGAGAGGGGTTGAATTTTTCCAAAGTGATAAAAAAAAAGAGTGTGTTATTCACGAATTTGAAAAACGCACGGTGTTTTTCAGCATTTTGAAAAATGCAATTCTGTTCTCCAAAAGGTGTAACCCACGGTGATTTTCCTTCTCCTTGTAAACATTTAATCCACATCAAATACTTCTCAGGTGGATAGGGGTTGACGTTTTTCAAAGCGAGAAAAAATAGAGTGCGTTTTTCACCACGTTGAAAAACGCATGGTATTTTTCAGCATCTTCCTCAAGGAAGAATCTAGTAATTGGTCCAATAATTCTTTATTTATTTTAGCAAATTTAAATATTGCAGTCTAAGTCTTTCACACTCAATTTTATAAAAAATTTCCTTATTCATTGCAATTTTTAATTCTATTTTCATACAAAATGATAGGGATGACTCATCCTCTTGTTCAACTCTAACATCTTCATTTGCAGGGATGTCTATAGTCTTTCTGAACACATTAGTACTGACACTATAGAATTTTACGTTATATTTTGATTCTGGTACTGGTGAGGCCTTGCACATTTCAACCTTCTTTTGTCTTGTCATCTAATTAAACATGTATCTAAACAATTGATTAATATCTGTTAACATTTGACTTCCTCTTCAGTAACCCCAGAAATAATATTTTTAATATCTGTCACCATTCAAACATAATTATGAAATGAATATACAAGTTTTGAAAGAAAATTTTTCAATCAGTTAATCAGTTTACATTAAGAAATAATACGTCAATACTACTCTATAATGTATTCCAATAACCTATCAATTATATCACTGATTTATAACTTCCCATTTCAATCATTTAAATTACTAGGTTCATTTATTCCATAAGGTAGTTAATATATTACTAAATTAAAGAGTTATAATAGCCCTCCAATACGATCATCCAATGATTCACATTTCATAAAATATCACAAGCATATAGCCATATCTATACCGATATTACTACAACTTAGTAGAAGTTGTTACAGAGATTGCAAAGAGGTATCGACAGTCTTTCAATGACATGAAGTAAGTATCTATTGATCAAATATGGAATCTTTACCATGTCACAATATATCATAAATGTAAACTCAATAAGCAAGATCATTTACTTTATTTTTTAATAACCATATTTTTGCCCCTGGTCATGGTTCCCTTAGCTTGTATTGAAGACACTTGTTTCTCTACTGCTTGATGTCATGATCGGTCGAAGACGGTGATCTTGTTAAATTCTTGACTTTACTTGTGGGGTATTATAGTTTGTACTAGATTCTTCCTTCGAAAACACTTCCTAGTAGTCAATGCAACCACATATTAAATAGCGTAATGTAAAAATGGAGATATGGCATCTTAAAATATTGTGTAGCCAAAGAACATTAATAATGCATTGTGACACCTCTTCATTGTACATATATGTATTTTAGATTCTTAAGTGAGGATGAAACAATTTTGTGTGCTATCATAATACTTCTATGCTTGACATGGGATAGGAATGTTCAATAGATTCCTAGAAACACTAAACAATCCTAAGGATCGTCAATTATCCACATAATAAACATATTCATTGTTAGACTATAACAATATGTCCATAACCTCATCTTGATGGTGTGCATATATCTACCAATATCTAAAGATGATTTGGAATTTGGCACAAGGAAACAACTTTAAACTTTTACCATGAAATTCTTTCTGTAGATGTGTGATGTACACACATGACATCAAGGAGTGCAAGAGTTTGAAATCACTTATTAAGAATTATTGGGAATGTAACCTTTTGTGTTTGAGATAATTGTTTATTCACACATTCTCGATGATCTATGTAGGCTACATCTATAGATTTTGTAGAGGGATCCTATTTTCTAATGTATACATCATAGCCTTAGTGATTGATCTCATGGAGATAGGTATTTTACTGACATCCATAATACTTAAGGTCATAATAGTAAGAGGGACATCTTTACTATGAGAATCAACAAAAAAGTATTGGTAACATCAATACATGAAAACATAGGAGGTATCATAAAGGATGGGTTGGAAAAAGGTATGGTAAATAAAGTTTGCACTCCTATCCAAATTATGAATGAAAGATACCATGGGACTAATAGAGTCATACATGAAATAAAAGATGGCCTTGAACTATCTCCTTTATGGATATTCTAATGGACTTTTTCTAAAAACATCTCTTATGTTAGTTAGCTACCATGTGTTATGTCATCACCTATAGTGGTAGTGTTAACAAGTAAAGGAGTAGTTAGGATAGCTCGAGGATTGATAGAATAGATGGAAGATGGTGGGAAGATGATAATACCAAATTGAGTAATGGAAGATGAAGATGATGTGGAAATAGGGGTCATGATAAGGATATCCTAAATAATAGAGGTATTGGAGATGGCATGGCCTTGGCTTAAAATTATAAAATCACCTAAAACTTCAACCTCCATAAAAACCACAAGGAGTTACTAGCTACAAAACCTCTACTAAATTTGTAGGAACGTTTGAAATCGATTTGGTATGAGAAATATTAGAAATTGATACAACTTATGTTAAAGAGTCAATTGGATAAAAAAACCATTTGTAAGGAATAATAACTTGGGAGAAAATACTTGAGACATAATCAAAGAATCACTATCAGATACATCAATTGGTGTGAAAAAAATACTTGTGAAAGGAACATTTGAAGAGACAATACACGCAAAACTTATTATGCCTATGTGAGGTTTTAGTGCAGATTAAGTATGAGAACTAGAGGAACCTTGAGTAACCCCTAGAGGTAGGGATATAGGTTCAAGTTAACTCGGCTATGCAGGGATGAACTCATAAGCTCGATTGATGGTTTGCGGATAATAGTGGAGATGGATAGCCCCATCAGCATGATAATTGGTGGATTTGAGAAAACGTGGGGATAGCTCTGAGGATCTTGGACTAATTTGGGATGAGTCAAGCCTTCGACAACTTTAGTGGGGACTTAGCCATGTATATATCACCACTTTATGTGTATATATCACCTCTGTTAAGGGGAATCTCTACCACAGATATATACATGTTGTTGTTATACACAGACACGGAAAATATGAGACAATACATGCATTCTGAAATCCCTCGCCTGCGTTGGACTCCCAATCTGTACCAATGTTTTTTGCATGCAATCTCCCGTCTTGGAGTTGAAAATAGTGAGTGTTTTAATGGAAGAATGAAAACAAGAATCTTGTGATTTTTTCTATTGTTTTGGAAAAGGATTTCATGTCTTATTCATTTCTATTTTTTGTGCAAAGGTGATGCCAAAGCTTATCAGGGAGGCAATGGACGTAAATGGTTTGAGGACTTCCCATGTCAAAAGCCATCTACAGGTGACCTCTTCAAATTAAAAATTAGTTACATATTCACGTATAGAAATGTGCAAGAGTGTGTTTTGAACATGTTAAATGAGATTTGTTGATATAAACCAGTACACATCTTGAATATATTTATTTTGAACACTTATTTATCTTGGATTTAGTATATATTGTATTGATTAAAATTTTGATTTTTTTCCAATATTTCTTATTAATTAGTGACTAAATTGTCTCAATTTTAGTTGTATTGCAATGATGTTAGGCAAGGAATTTTTTTTTTGAAGAAATAAAAATGAGTTCCATACCATTTTATATAGTTAAGCTATTGTGATTTTTCAATTTCCTCTTCAATCAAGAAGATTAAAAAAATGGGTTCCACGAAGATAAGATATTACGATTTTTCAATCAACATCTTCTAAGACAACATTTATTTGTATATGTATCAACCTAAATATTTAGGAGACAAGATGAACAAAAAATTGTGTAGATTGTTCTCGCCTTGTGCTTGATTAAGTACATAAAGGACAACAAAACATTTAACTGTTTTTTAGGCTGGACATTTCCTTTTAAATGTTTATGAATAACAGATAGGATCGTTGTCTTATGTTCTATTTACATGGCAAGCTGTCAATCAAAATTAACACTAATAAATATATATTTTTTCAAGTCGATGTTATTTCTTGTCTGCACTCATATGGCATCTTGATTTCTAATGCGTAGGAAAGAGGAATTAAGCAAGCATTTAAATTTCCATTAAATTGTTCAGTTCTCATGGAAGTTTCTCCTAAAATCTCTGGTTTATATTTTGTTGCAAATGTACCGGAATATGAAGAAATATGAAAATTGCCAAGGTGTTCAAATGCTATTATATTCTGCATAATTAATATTCACAGAATTAGGTATAAGATTTCAGAACACAGCAAATTTCAATAGCAATTTCAAGGTCCTATTTGAAACAAAAACAATAAATATTAGTAAGAAATTTGAGGCTTCCACAGTCGATAATATATAAACTTGAGCTCACTGTTGTGTATCCGGTAAACAATCTTTGGAATTTTTCTATCAACAAGATATTTGAATAATGTTTCTACTTTCCTACAACCCAATACCAGTATTGAAGCAAAAGTTGATCTTCATTAATAAACCAAACCACCTAGAATATTTGAGACGAAGCCACCCTTATTGTCAATGCTTCCCCATTCGGTACTAAGCTCATCATCGATGGAGAGCCGAATAGCTCTTCCTCTTTGGCACACAATTGCTCTCGACTCACCAACGTTTGCAACCCAGAGTTTTATGACATCTATCAAGATGGCTGTGACGGCAGTGGAACGTCCTCGAGCAAAGTAAGGAGTATGTCTAAGAATGGCCTTATCTGTCTTATCATAGGCTTTCATTATGGCCCTGGAGGGATGAACCCAGAATTCTTCCTGGAATAAAACATAACCTAATCAGAAGCAAAATACCCTAGTCTATTTCATTCTGAAAAATAAAATATTATCCAATCAGAGTACACCGATCCTCTTCATTCTAAAATTACATAAATCCAGACAAAATACATAAGAATTGGCACTGATCTCTCCAGTATTTAACACTTTCGAATCATCATACATCCTAATTCTAAATCAAGGGAATGCTCAGATTGAAATTTGAGAATTACAAGTTATAACCCTACTTTAGATTGAAACGAAATGGCGAGTATGTTTCAGGACAAGTTCCTAACAAATAGGAGGGACCGTGACCCGTCTATATGGATAGCAATCAAAACCAAATTCTACACATAAATAGCTTGTCTATGACATCTTATAAAGTTCCTAATGCTTAGAAATTTAGTCACTCAAGTCTCACCTCGCTAAGAATATTTTGAAAACAAATCTTCTGCAGATACGATGCCACACTGTCAACTAAAGACCATCAAATATAGCATATAGACGGTTCTTCCCTTTCGCAGAACTGCAAGAAGAATGATCTCCAGCCACCATCTACACAAAATAAACAATATTTGGAACAATAGAGACAAGCAAAAACTCATAAACAAATAAATGTAAGAAGAATGACCTCCAGCCACCATCTACACAGAAGTAAATGATCTTTCGAGCAATAAAAATGGGCAAAACCCCAAAAAAGTAATGTGGTGTCTGAGGAAGATCTCCATGAAACCGCAAGACTGTGGGATAACACTTTCGGAAAGCCTTATGAGAAGGCAGGTGCAACATTCGATTCCATCCCCTCCAAATCACTTTCAATCCCAAAAACCAATATACTGGGAATATCAGGACATAGATGTTAACGGAAAGCACAGGACTAGGATAGGACATAGCTTTGAGCTTGTGAACTTACTAGTGCCTTGCTGGCGTATCTCCTCGGCTCCTCTGCGCGGATCCCCTGCCTACTCTGCTCATATCCCCCGCCTATCCTGTGTTCACAATGGCTATTCCGTCCCATATTGTAATTTGAAAATATTTTGGGCGGGACAAGCAAAAAATAATGTAAATTCAAACTCAAACTGTCATGTCTCGACATCGATTGCCACGTCAAAATGTCAAATCATAGTTTCCGGCAAAGAAGTCCTTTCGGGCGAGGGCAATGGCTATGTTAACACATCATGATATGGACAAAATGCCCACATGCATAGGTGCATTTTCAGTGGAGGGTAGTCGAGAGGATGCCAAAAGTGCATCCCTATGCACATTTTCACTCCCGCGTTCTACCTACACTCTTAGATCCCGCACATGAGTGCGTTGTGGCTGGGCGGGGATGCGCTGCTACGGATGTACAGCTGTGCATTTTACCCCGTCTCGCTCACATGGTAGTGATGGCACTCAGGACGGTCAAACAAATATTTCGAGTATTTCATAAATTCGTACCTTTCAACTAAATTTAAACTTTTAAAATAAATACGTGGCGTTTTATAATTGCTGCATTTAAAATGATGTGACAGAAATAACAGAACTGTCAGTAGGGCACGTCAAGGCCCTGGGCAGCAGGCAGGGCTGCTTGGAGGGTGCGCATTTTTAGTTGGAGGGCGCCGAGATGCGCGTATTTTCCACTGTTTACCCCTCATGTGCGGGGTCCTTTATCACATGCCCGTCCAGCCTGTCAGTACAATTTGACAATACTTAATAAAATATAAATTTATAAATTCCTTTCCATATGTTTAAAATATTTTATGTATGCCTCTATCTACTACAAAAATATTTAATTGTTTTTTAATCGTGTGTGTGAGTGAGGGTTGGGCTCTATTTTTTAATTGCATGTGCGGAGGGGGTGGTCATTTCGTTGAGCGCGGACTGGGGGGGTTGGAAGCCTACTTCACCCGCTAGAAATATCTCCATGTGCGGGGCCTAACAGTATTTAAAAACTACGGTTCTCCTGCATGCTGGTGGTATTAAATATTCACTGAAATATGTGCAGTCATGGGCGGATATAATAATATTTAAATAAAAATAGTTGTTTTTCCCTCTGCTACATGATTTACGTGATGGGGAATAGTGGTTGGTTCGTTGGGATGAGCTGGGGCTATCATGTTCATAAACCATGTGACATGACTCGCATATTTCTCATGTGTGCCAATACCTATCTGTCCTCCACATCCTTAATTTCTACACCTTTCTTTTGTGTGGAAGCCCATAAATTTGATATTTTGGACCTAAGTTTGGTACGCCAAGAAAATAAAAAAGCATGCATGGCAGATAATTGTGAGTTTGAGATTGAGGAGCCTTGGGTAGCTGAGGATTTGCGAGGTTTAATCAAAGATTAAAGTGATGGATCAGTTGTACGTGTAGGGGAGCCATATTTCCCAGCAGCCATATTTGAGGAAAACGATGTTAATCTTGGGTTGTACAAAGATTTTGTGTTCAATGTGGAATTAAGAATGCGGACAGTGACGGACACACATCTATCTGCCACCGCCGCCCCACACAAATACCGGGCTTCCTGTGCTTCTCTTCTTTCACGTGAGTCGGTTTTGCATGCTTATCCATGCAACTCCCCATTGTGCACCGAATATTCCTGTTGTGGGAAGCCAAATCAGGTGTCATAATCATTTCTGTGAAATACGGATTAGGACATGAGCATCGCCTTCATCCATACATGTCAGCACACCTTAATGGAAATAAGCAATCTATTCTATT
Source organism: Taxus chinensis (assembly GCA_019776745.2). Lineage (NCBI taxonomy): Eukaryota > Viridiplantae > Streptophyta > Pinopsida > Cupressales > Taxaceae > Taxus > Taxus chinensis. The sequence goes on from CM034149.1 coordinate 809,506,821, forward strand.
TTTGGTTTTAATTACTCATTGTCGATGCTAACATCTCTAAGCCTTGCAACGATAAATATTTTGATATTTTTATTAACTTTTGGGAATAGTGTGACTTATTATGTGTACAATTTGGGATTTTTTGACTTACATTTTAGGGGAGATTTCTCATCATTTTGGAGGAGACCTTAATAGAGTAATAGAATAGAAATACAAAACTTTTCTTATGCAAGTCTTCTATTAACAAAATTTGAGATTTTGAAAAGACAATTAGATCTTCCACTACCTTTCCCAACAATGGGTGTGAAATCCACAATTTATAAACCATCATATTAAGAAATATTTATCTAGTAGATTCAAATATTGGTTCAAAGGGTTTAACAACATCAGAATTCAAATTAGTTAAAATTACCCTATAATGGCCTATGAAAAGGGGTCTAAAAATACATGAAATAGAAAACAATCATTTTGAACATGGTGAGAACATATAGTTGATGATGAAAGAAAAAATCGAAGAACACTCAGTTTACAGGAACTATTCCATTGTGAGTTGTTCTAGTGTAACAACTTGCACATGAACATTGTCAACCAAAGTGGCTCCAAGACATGTGTAAGAAAATATTCTTCAGAAGGATAAAGTGAAGCTCATTATGGCTCACAAATTATCAATGTAAGAGATAAATGGTTTGAGGTTGTTGGACATGATTTCTTTCTCCATAGGTATTTTCGCAAGGAAATTTCAAATTAATCTCGAAACTTAAAAAATGTGGTCAACTTAATTTAATCATATTTTACTCAAAGGTAGGTCAAACAATGATTGAATGGCCTAAGAAAATGGTCAAGTAACAAATTAGATTTTTTTTCAATTCTAAACCCATTCTCGTATATCGTAAAAGTAAACAAAAACTAGCATGACTAAATTTTAACGCACAATACTTTTTTTTCAAAAAAAAAAATCATAAACTATAAAATTGCAATTGCACCCCATAAACCGGCATAGAAAACACCTCCCAAAACATTATAGTTAAACCAAATATTAGATATCAATCCCACTGCAAAGATAAACAAGTTAGAAATTGTAGGGTGATAATTTTCTCAACTCATGAACAATTAAGATAAGGTGATTCCAAATCAAATTCATTACTTTTACAAGGTTAATTTTCCAAACCACTAAGGTATCATCTTACGAAAGTTGTGAGAATTAATTCTCACACTTGAGGCCTATTTCAAGATTGTATGAGATAAAATGTGTTTTTTAAGGTGGTTTGCATATCCAAATAAACTCTTTTTCCAAATTTGGTTTTTCACTAATCAAAAAAACAATTAAGTTATGTTTTTTTTCATAAAGATGAAAATCTATCATTGATTATTTTTACAATGCACATAGTTTAAAACAATGACACAATTAAAAATTTACAGGAAATGAAAGCACAATGAAATTGGTTAAGACGGGGGATATGTCCCATCCCTATTTACAAGAGGTGGAGATTGCAGGATGGGATCATGTCGCCCTTGAGAGATCTTGAGAACCCATTTACAAACATCCTCGAGCACTACCGCCCACACAACCTCCAACAATCTATTTGCAAATTGATTAAAGAGTTTAGAGATTTTCCTCAAGAGATCCATCTTAACCCAGGTAAACCATGTAGAAAAAGTGCTTAGAAGTAGCATAGGTTATAAACAGGCACACATGCCATTACAATATTAACAAACCTCATCTTATAAACAAGTAAGGGTATAAAAATAAATAAAACAAAAATGATCTTACAAAATAAATTCATATTCCTTATTTGAAAGAGTTTCCAACATTTCTTACAACTATAACATTCCATGAGAAGAGACCTAGACAACATAGTTTTCTTATAGGTCATGAAGACTGTTTAAAAAAATATTTTGCCCACAATCATCACATTCCATGTGACCATATTTCTTTGATGTTTTAGTGTCAACTATCCCACAACAACCTAAAAAATACCATTTTTCATATAAATACAAAACAAGACAAAAACACCCACCTTTCACTATGATCTAATAAACATCCATGCTTTGTTCCAAATATCCTTTTTTGGAATAGGTTAGGAATTTGCTAGAAATAGTTTACCATTTCTAAATTAGTACATACTAATACACTCATGGATAATATTGTAAATAGTTTTCAACCACCCCATCATCTGATTATGTTCGAAAACGTGGATTGATCAGGTTAAGCACCTATTTGCTACATTTGATGAAGTTACTTCAACACAACCAATTTCTACATATCCTAGAATCCTTAAACTCCATGAGAACACATTTATTTCAAGAATCTGGTTGTACACTTCACATGTTGTGTGTATGCTCCCATATTTTACATAGCATGTATGCCAACGTATTTTCCATGAGACTATAGACACCTAAATTTGGTTACATTCCCCTTACCCCATGATCAGATAACCAACTTAAACATGGGCACCTAAACATGGCCCCTTTCACCCCACATTAATCTTAATTTAATTATTTTAATTAAATTAATCCTCATCCTCAAAAATTTTGCTATTTTATTACCTTAATTGACCTAATTTCAACCTCACCTAGACACCTCATCCAACCACCTCACCCTAGACCTATTATTGACATGTTTTCATAACTAAAAATAACTAAGTCTTACTTTCCTTAATGAGCCAAGATTTGGTATAACCCTAAAATCAATGCCTAATATTTCTCTAACCACATTCCCGCTCATTAGAAGGGAAGCTTTCATTCTGATATGCGACAACAAACCAACTTGGCCCAAGAAATTAGAAAGAACTTCCCATTTTATTAAACCTAGGGAATCCCTCCTTAACCGACACCAGTCATACCTAAACCGATGTCGGTCAAGATGAAACCATCTTCGATTACCATTTACTCACATTAGCAACATTGTTTGAAAGGTTGGTAGATTTTGAGAGCAAGAGACAAGAAAGGAGCTTCATGCAAGTAGAACCAGAGTCTTTTCATGCACCCAGACACCCATAGCCAGCACCAGGAAAAATACAGAAACATTACACCCATGGAAGCATTCCAAGATTCACTGTTACGATACCAAATACCATCCTTCTGATCAACTACCATTACCATTCATCCATCCAGTCTGCATCATAGTAAGTATATTCCTAACCAGTATTGTTATTTTAGTTAGTAGTTTTTGGTTACTCCTGTTATTAATCTACACTTTGCATGCCCATTCTTCTATCCCTTACCAACCTATAACCCAATAATTGCCTCACCCACACCGCCAAATCATGCATCATCACCAGCTATGCATCCCTAAATACACCTGAGACTTCTATAAACCTCCTTATCAAGAACAGAGCCAAGAACAAAGCCAAAAAACCTCCTACCAACTGACCTAAACAACCCAAAATCAAACCCCGATGAGTCCTAGTACCTTGATAGTTACCTAATCCTTTAGATCCAACTATAACCTAGCCTATTGTGATTGGATTTGCTTATTATACTTGAATGAGATATCTAAATCATATCAACTACAATAGTATTTTACTTATTTCTTGCATTAGTTTATTTTAAACAATGGATTGACAGCCATCTTGTAATGCCTACTAAAACAACCCACTTGAGACCCGATGAACAACCTAGGTTTCGTTACAAAATTATGGAGTAATGTTTTTAAGGTGTTAACAACCAAATTATCAAGGACAATTAAATTCAACTGATAACTTTTCCCATTATAATAATTACTTATTCCACATTATAAAGTAACAAGTGTAAAAAAATCCACACCTAGCTCAAATTTCCTTAGGGATTAATTTAATCACTGATTACATTGACATTAAGCTAAATATTCCCTGATTAAAATTTTAGGGTTAAGGGACCAAAACAATTAAATACCCAAGGTATTTAATTCCACAAGATCTAAGGAAAGAGCAAGGTTTAATTACAGTGGGGAAAGGAATACATATTTAAAATCATCAGAGTAAAGTCTCACTTACCCACTCCTAGAACTCAGTTAAGAGTGTCTACAACCAGGTTACGAGACAAAAATTGTCACTAACAGGTTCCGGAACAATTATAAACTACTAGAGTATACTTTTCTTGTAATAACAATTATCAAAGGTCACAAGGTCCAAAATTTGTGGGTTAGAAGGTTCAACTAGGTTCAGAGGGTAAATTATTACCATACCCACTCTCTAATAGGATTAAAGTTTCAACTTGATTTTTCTTATACTTAATGCATTCAAAATTTTACTAAATCATTCTCATTGGATGGTAAATTTTCTCACCTTTCCAAATATATAAATAAGTCCTCCTAACTCCTCATAAAACTCAAGTTATGGGCCAACGGGCCTTGGGGTGAAAGTTTTCCCCCAAGAGTGGGCCAATGAGCCCAATGATGAAAAAATAGCCCAAAAGGTGGGTTGGCGGGTTGCAAGGATATGTTTTGTAAATTTTTCTGCGTGGGGTGAAAATTCCATTTTGCACCCGTGCCCTCGTGCATCCGCCAGGGACATGTGGCACTTCTCAAGTTAGCGCGGGTAGAACGGGGCGATGGGGAAAAATAATGTTTCGTGCCACGATGGCAACAAGGAATAATTCCATCCATGCCTCCACCAAAGTCTAAGACCGCCACATGTCATCCTACTACTAGTTGCGGGTGCTGGGGCGTTGGAAATACTTTAGGATTTTTTCCAAAGGAAAGGGGAAAAGGGTAAGCCGCATGCGCGGGCCCGCGTGTCCGCGGAAGGGATTTCTCCAAGGCAGGGGCGGGAGTGTGGGGCTGCAGAGACAACAAGAAATGTTTTCCAAAAACCAATTTTCAAAAAGGATAAGGTTGCATGGGTTCTACCCCTCCATTTTTGCCCCATGGTGCCACGTGGTAGCCTTTCATTGGCTATGGAATTGCAGACCGGAGGAGGAAAATAATAAAAATTTCTAATTTTTTAAAAAAGTTCCAAGGAAGAAAATTTGTGTCGTGCCTCCGATGATGCCTCATGAGGCCAGGTGGTAGCCTTTGATTGGCTGTGGGGTGGTGGGGAAAATTTTAAAAGTTTTCCCAAAAAAATTTATTAAGTCCCAAGGGAAAAATTCGGGCCGCAGGCTTGCCAAGGAATTTTTTCCCAAAATTTTAATGCCAGTGAAGAAAACTTCAGAAAGCCATAACTTTTATTAGAAATCTTGGTTTTGGGAAAAAGAGGACTTTATGGAAAAATCTTGATGCCCTCTTTGCATAGAAATCATTAATTTCAGATTTTGATAAAGTTTAAGGGGTCAATTTCATTAAAATGTTATGCAGTGTTTTTAAAAGCAAACTGGTAAATTTTAACTTATAAAATTTTGTTCAATTTGATCTCCTCCTTCGCTCAACATGCCAAACAAACATGGATAATTATTCTAAGAAGGATTTTAGGATATATTGAAAGGCAATTTTACTTGATTGATTTTCCAATTTTAATTTTCCAACAATTGACAGAAAGAGACTGCAAAATAACTTTGAAAGGTTTGGGCCCGATTTTGCAATGTTTTAAATTACTTCCTTAAGTGTTTTTTTTCAAATTGAGTTCATTGATATCATAGCATGATAAATTTTAATGTTTGGATGTTGATTATTGTTTGCATGTTTGAACTGTGCATTTTAAATAAATTATTTGCCAGTTTTAAATTTACAACAGAGATCAATTTCTAAAGGATCTGTTTATCAATTTCATCTTCCAAATATGGAAATTTCATTTCTATTCCAGTATAATACATTTAAATTATTTAAATAAACCATTCTAAACCCAAAATGCAATTCAGATTTCCAATTTAATACATTTCCAAAAGAGACAAAGTAATACAATCCCTTCATACATATTCCTTTCTTTCAAATTGAGATTTCAATAATATTTAAAGTTCAGATTTCAATGCAACAATGCAAAAGGAGAAAGGTATTGCAATCCTTTATTGAATTCCAAAAACAACTTTACATCTCTCAATTCGTTGAATGCAATTAACAGATTTAAATTTCTTTCTTTCAAATGAACAGAACAGAGTATATAAATATGTCACATTTCAAATTTACAACTTTCTTAGTTCAATACAAATATCTTTCCATTACAAAAAAATTATAAATTTTATCCACTTCAAAGTGGGAAAGGTTACAATCATAATGGACTGTCAAAACTGTCTTCTTTTCTCAGCTCCAGGATAGCAACATGAATTCTTCTCATTCTTCCAATTTGATCACAACAGGAGTGGGGGAAAGGCAACACTCTCTACCCAACCAAGACATCCAATGAAGAAGAGAAGTGTTCCTTCATCATTGGCTTCAGAGCCCTAACCAAAATGCAATAAGAAATGTGATCCAACTCATGGCAACAACAAGTTTCCACAAAACATACACACAACAATCTTTCAACATGCACATTCAAATTAAAAACACAGTCCAAAATAAAACAACAGCTTTACAACCACATGAAAGACAACAAACAAAACTCATGATTCTTCATTGCAAGCCAAAGGAGCAAGAACTATGGGGGAAGCTACTTATGCCTCCTAATGGGAATTGGGTATCCACCTATAACAAACCACCAATATAATTCATCACACATATATCCTTATGACCCCCACAATCCCTCCTTATGTCCCCCACAATTTTTCTTATGCCCCCCACAAAGTAAGAAATGCAAGCTATTTCTTTTCCATGGTGGATCCCAATCCCAAACTCCCTCAACTAGAATTCTGATGCCACTATAATTTCCTTATGCCCCCACATGAATTCCCCATATCCTTCTCCTACACCATTCCTATGTAGTCTACCCACAGCCCACAACAATAACAAACATACCAGCATTTACATATTCATAAAAGGGAAAAGAAGATTACTTCTAAGAGTCAAGCTCTTACATCTCCATGATGGAGTTTGTTCCAAAACAACAAGCTTTCAATGCCAAAATACAGTCCCAAAATCAGCAAGCTCTATCCCAATGCAATCGATCCAACAACCAAGCACAAACATGTAACAATCTTCCCAAGAGTTCCTCCAAAGCAAAAGCTCCAATAAATAAGAAAATTCACCCCAAGGAAACATTCCCAAAAGTTCAACAACCCAAAACAAAGCAAGGAGTTTGAATTTTATAGAGGAGGGAAGACAAGAGGATAAGGTGGATCCATGTAGGATTCCACATCACACATCCTCAACTCCAACACAAAATTCAGAATTCATTCTCCAATGCACAATAAAGAGCTGGGTGAAAATATGACAATAAACTTACACACTTTAAAAATCCCAAACGCCAAAGGAATGAATTAAATAAAATGTAAGAAGAGTGCAATTAAAACATGCAACATGATTAATAAGAATGCATTAAAAAGGTCTAAAATTAACCCTCCAACCATAGGTATGGTTGGTAAATGAAATTAAGAGGTATGGGACAAGTTTTACTTGTCCCACAAGCCTCCAAAAACAACCTCCAAGGACAAATTCGAATTTCTAAGGAGGTGGAGTGTTTCATACTCCAAAATCTAACTTACATAACTCTTACAAAAACTTACACATCACTTACACATTCTTACACATTACTTACATATCAAGTTTACCACATTAAATACAAGAGCCAACAAATTCTATAATTACTTTCTTATATCCCAAATTTGATTAATTTATTTATTTTAACAATATGATTACTCACATTAATTCTCCACAATTAAAGAATAATGAAAGGGGGTAAATGCAACACAAAATAAACACATGCAAAAAATAATAGAAAGGAACCACAATAACAAAGTACACAAATCCCCTTGGTCACATTCAAAGGTGATCCCCCCATGGGAATCCCTAACACTAACAAACACACACAAAAACAAAACTAGTTGCCATGGTGACCTTGTTGAATTCATATAGAATTCCAATGTGGTTGGTCTCCAATCCCCCGATATTTGTTGTGATATTTTAACCTGCAAAACACAAATACCTCCTTCATCCTCATTGCCATATCAGAACATACAAAATGAATATAAATATAATTCCAAAAATCATCTATATAAATGAATCAAAACAACCATCAAAGTAACAACTCTATCATTTGAAATTTAATCAATAACTATATCATCATCAAATAATTTCCATTTTCTAGGTTTACTCAAAATATCAAATATCACATGTCCGAACAACATCTATAGTATAACCATGTCAAATAGTATACCAACATCAATGTATAAAGTGTCTCTAATAATCATCATGCATCATATATAATCAAAGTCATTAATAATCCATGGTCTCACATCTAACATCATACTATATCAAAACTATAAAAAATGTCCATCATATAGTCTATAGTGTCATGATCAGTATCAAAATATGTCAAAGGGAAGTGGGCACTACATCCCCCTCCCCTTAGACTCGAATTCCTCTTGGAATTCACAAGAAGGAGAGATAGGAACAAATGCAATAGACAAAGGATCTGTTAGCACAAGAGCAATATAAAATAATGTCTGAATAATATATTGAATATACGAGGGGTGAATAAATACATAGTGAATGCGGTTAGGAGATGTAACCGCCTGTATCCAAACTAACTAATAAACAATGTATTGAATATGCCAACATTCCCCCCCTTAATATATTGTTTTTACAAATCTACCCCAGATTCATCATCTTGTTACGTCGCGACATGTGCTATTTGCTTCTTGCAACAAGGAATTTGTCTAGATTTTCTTGAATCTCTGCGACAGATGTGCTCTCGTTTGTAGAAAAATAGATGAAGAAGTGAGCTCGAAAGCTCGTGTGGTGTGCCACAGATGTGCCTGAGGGCATTTAATCTCACATTTTTCATCGGGATCGACACAACTCTTCTCTGTCTATATGTCGAACAAGACTCCGTCTATTATGTCCTCGGATTGCAAGTTTTGGAGACTGGTGAAGAGTAGATACCGATGCTCTTCGGTTCTCTCAAATACGGCACGTCTCTATGCTTGCTTGCAATGTTGCTAACATCTCTAGGAATGACATTCATGCTCTCAGACTGTTGCATGGGATCATAGGCTGGTTGTTCACGTCCATCTTTGATAGCAAATTTGATGAATGAATGAAGGGGCTTAATCTCATTTTGTTTCGATTTGATTCAAACAAATTCCACATGTCTCCTGATATTTTGTACGATGTGCTTGCTAATGTATTACATGGTCTGCGAACAATAGTTGAGAAGATGGTGGGGGAAGGAGTCTACCAACGCACACCTGGGTTTTCGGTGGTCGATGCCACTCATGTCAAACTCCACATAGTGCTGATAAGTTGGTCAGTGGTCATTGCCACATGCTCTCTTCTCCCTCTTTGGTGACTGATTCTTCTTTTTAAATTCTTGAACTGCGGGATTGTACCACGGGTATCCTCCTCTGAGTACGCTCACACGCCTGACTATTTACTCTTCTAGTCACTGTTGTTTCCTCACACGCCGAGAAATGGTCGTTGATGGGATAACTCGTAGGTGGACTTGGATCAGTTTAATGATCGATGCCACATTGCCAAACATGAAATACAACAACAGAATTCTCCATGTTGTTGCTGCGCACAAGTATGGTCTTCTCATTTTGTTTGAAGCAGTTATATTTCATATTGTATTCTCATTTTGTTTGAAGTGGTTATATTTCATTACTGTTTTCTTCAAGACAGTTATCCCCTCTCTCTTCGAAGATAACTATGGAGATGAATGAAAATCCAAATTTCATTCACCCTTCCATCGTAGAATGGGGAATTGTACTGCGCTACGCTGTACAGGGAAAGTGATGGTTCCCACGGCGAGCCACTCAGATTCTCCTGCAACTCGGACGCCTCCTCTCCAAAGTTGTAATCGCTTACAAATCCTCCAAACCTTCGCACTGCCACGTATTGAACATCCCACCTCTTCTGCTCCAGCGCCAGGATTTCCTCTGCTTTGGGAGGGGCTTTCTTGAATTTTCTGGGCATGTAGAAACTAACAGCAAAGGAAGACTCCCAGAAGGGCCCGGTTGACAGATGTCAGTCAACACAGGAGGTGTCATCAGCACCTTGGCATGCTCCTCGTTCTTCCCTTGAATGTAATCGAACAGCCTGTGGTTGTAGCAGCGAATCTCGTACCCCTCTCCTTGCTCGATAATGTCGTACGCAGGGCATTCAATGGATTTACAGGAAGGGGCCTGGGATGAGCTCCATGTGACCGTCACACATGCAGGGAGAGTAGCAACACCAGATATAAAACATATCTTCACGCAGAGAAAAAGAAAGGTTGTCTACGCTCTTGCACCAAACAAAATTTATCCTCCACGCTACTCTGGTGTGCTACTCCCACTTCCATGCTCTGATACCAATGTTAGCACAAGAGCAATGTAAAATAATGTCTGAATAATATATTGAATGTACGAGGGGTGAATAAACACATAGTGAATGTGGTTAGGAGATGTAACCGCCTGTATCCAAACTAACTAATAAATAATGTATTGAATATGCCAACAGGATCACTCCCATTATGGGATTTCTTACTTTAAGCAAGTGTGGGTCTACAGAACCCAAGTTTGATCTAAAGCAATTCAGCAAGGAGAAGGGAGATTGCAAGGGATGAGTTTTAAAATTTCAGCATGCAAAGCTACAACATTTAAATCAAGTGAATATTCTAGGAAAGCACTTCTCTAATCTCGAGAGGATACAATTAAATTTTCATGGTAATAAAAGTGAAGTCAAGACCACAAGTTTTCCTATAGTCTGATTTTTACACTACTATTTTAAGAATTGAAAAGACCATACCAAAAAAATCTAAGGAAGTCAATCATTTAGAAATATATATATCTCCCCTAGCAACTAACATAAGCACCGTACATTAGCACAATAGGATTTATTTATCTTATTTCCTACTCAAGCTCAAAATAACCATAAAGATAGCACAAGGAACACCAAGGACCACTCAAGGTCGTTAGGGAGAAGAACAAGTAACACGGGGGTCCTATTACAATCTAAGGGTGCATCGTATCAAAAGTGAATAACATCATCTTACACTTTCCATCCTAATGGGAAAAGGGGGTAACAATAACAAGGTGGACCAAGAAAATAAGAAGAAAGAAGACTTCCCGAAGATATTTTATATCCTTAACATATGTTGCCTTAAAATTACAATAACTTAGGTTTCCAAGGACAAGACAACACGCAAGTAGATTTCTTCTCAACCAAAAGATAAGTCTCAATCCAAAAGTACCACAACTCACATTCGTCGAGCTATGGGACGACAAGGGTGTGATGACCCAAAACTCGCACAAGAAAGGTACTTACATCTATGGACAAGAATTATTAAGCAACTAGAACCCATTACTATCCACCATGTGTTTCACAATTTCAGGTAGGCAACAGAACTATAGGTTCGCTATACATTGCACTCAATACACATAAATCTTACCTATTTTTATAACTCAACTAATTAAGTCAAAAGTTTTAGTTTTGTTTGTTAAGCACATTCCTTCCCGATTTTTCTTAATTAAACTTCCTCCTATTATGACATCATGATTTTACATTATAAAGAGCACCACTAAGGTGGATATGATGTCTCACCATTCTGTAAAGGTAGAGAGCATTTGTTTTATTCATAAGGAAGGTGGATGGACAAGGTTTTCTTTCTATTCTTCTACATGGTTTTTATTTTCTTTCAATTAATCTACCAAGGGTATAACAAGGATCACTTCCCTTTTTCTATGCTACGGTTTATAAGTTAAGTTCCAAGGTCAAATATCCTTAATTATAGTATCACACTTCGTAGAACTAGCATACGCTAGGCAGTCCACTGTCATTTATCATTTAACTTCTCTTTTTTGGTCTTGTTCGCTATTACAGGTAGTTCCTCCTAGTCAAAAGTAATTTTTCACAATTGGCATTGGATCGAGAAGTCAGAATGCACACAACAACCATCAACCAACCCATTTAACACGTATTCCTCTTATCCCATAACCCTATCTATTTCTTCATTCAAAAATGTAAAGAAAATGGTGAAACATTTTGGCATGCCCGGTGGGACCCCATCAGGGGTTCCATTGCATTTTTTTCATTTCTAGGTAAAATTTGTGTGTTTATTTCCCTTTAAAAGGCTTAGACAATAATTTTCTTCCCTAGTAATCCTCTCTTCTTTCTAATTTCTCTAAAAGAAACATTTCTCTTGGTGAATTTAAAAGTAATACTTCTTCTTTCTTGCTTTTTGCATTTAATGAAAGAGCATACTCTCTCCTATTCATCATTTCCTTCATCGAATGTAATATTTTCGATTTGGGCTTAAAATTGGTTGCATTACATTCTAATTTATTGCATTTTAGCTCACATTAAAATGAGGGCAACCTATATGCTGGAAGTCATGCCCAACTGATTATTGACACAAAGAATCATAACAAGCACATTCTCTCTCTCTTCGTGTCTTACCAAACTACACAAAACTAAAATATACACATCTTTCTTAAACAGCATCTTTCCTGGGAACACCTGTCAATGATCACATAATTCGATTGGCAGGTACTCCCCAGCTCGTTACCTCTGACGAGTCATCATCTTAGTGGACGGCCTGCCCCCGCCATAACATACCTGAAACCTCTCCTTTTAGATATCCTTCTTTGTAGGAAGCCTTCCTCACAAAAAACTCTATTCTAAAATTAAGGAGTTAGTCTTCTAAATAACATAAGCTCAACACATAAAAAATCACTTATTAGGTACTTGTTTTTAGTGTTTGATTGACGTGTGTTTTGAGGTGTGAGGATACGCTTCTCCATTTTTCCATTCTTTTGCCTTACACACTCCACAATCACAGTCTAAGTATTCTAACTTCTTCTGAGTGTTTTAGGACTTCATTGCATCATCTCAAGACCTCTGGGTTGATTATTTTTCGCACTAAAATTCATAACAATCCATTTTTCTACATCTTTCACATTTTTAGAGTAATCGACATCAGTTACCCCTGACTGCATCAATTTTTTGTTCTTTTGGGTTAAATTACCTAAAATAACCCTTATTTTATTTTCTTTCCTGTCAGATTTCTTGTGAGTCTTTGTACTCTCTCTGCTTTGATAAACAGTCATCATTAAACTTGTTCATCTGGCCATCACCAGTCTTTTCCTCATTTGATGAAATTGTTTCTGCCTCGCAATAACCGACCTCGGTTATCCCTTAACTGGCATCGATCATCCTTAATGGGCATCGGTTACCCTGTATTGAACAGCAACTGATATATTACCCAAATATACCTATAAACACATGTTTTCTTCATTCCTACTGCTTTTTGTGACACCTGTAGGATAAAAAATCACCTCATATACATCCATTCACATGGTGTTGACTCATAGCCAAGCTAAGTCTCTTATATTTCATGCAAGTCATCAACCACTTCTGTCCTAGTCCTTTGCACCCTATGTCCTATCACCCATGCATCCAACCCTACCTACAACCATTGCTACAGGTGACGAGGAATTTGCACGACTCCTTGATCTAAATACCGCGGCCTTATAGTTCTACCTTTCCCATTCTTCCACTAAGGACTCCTCAAGTCAGTTGATATATGACATGCCTGTATCCATCACTCCTACCCTTATTCCCACTTCTACATCAGCCCTAATAATGAGGCGTTACCTTCACCTACTTCACATGTTGTAAATATCTTCCCACCGGGTAGATATAGACAAGCAGAAGAATATGGAAATCAAAGGAACTCAAAACCTGACATTTAGTTATGCCAGAAATGGATGCGCCCATAGCGCAGGTAAAGGGCGCACGTAAATGGATGTCGACATAGAAATGGATGTGCCCATGGCACAGGTAAAGGACGCACGTAAATGGATGTCGACATAGAAATGGATGCGCCCATGGCGTAGGTAAAGGGCGCACGTAAATGGATGTCAACATAGAAATGGATGCACCCATGGCGCAGGTAAAGGGTGCACGTAAATGGATTTCGACATAGAAATGGATGCGCCCATGGCACAGGTAAAGGGTGCACCTAAATGGATGTCGACATATAAATGGATGCGCCTATGGCGCTGACAGGAAGTAGGCCCTGACCCAGATATTCAGATGACCATAACTTTTCACAGGGAGCTCAGATTCACGCAAGGTTGGAATTTTTGGAAAACTTACGAGGTCCTCTGTCCAACTACGACTGGATATCTTTAATTGGGTGGGAACAAGTTCTTAAAAATTCAAAATATAGTTCGTCACTTTTCAGGTTTGCTAGGGTTCTCACCTACCACCATAATGAGATAAATTAAATGCAACCTGGAGGTGGTTGGGGTAGATTTGGATTTCCTCTCTCTTCCCTCTCTCATTCTTCCTATAAATTTTAAGGAGGGGCATCTTTCTAAAGGTTGGAAATTCTTGTTTTGCCCCTCCCTTCTTCTCTTTGGCAAGTGAATTTGTGGAGTTCAAACCTCCCATTAAAAACTGTAATGCAACTTTTCCTCTTGGCATTTTGTAGTGTGTTGTATCAATCTTTGGAGAAAATAATGCATGTCTGTGGATGATTCTCAACCCTCTCTTTGTTCATTTACATCCTCTTGATCTTTCACTACAAATTTGGTTATCTATGCATGATCTTGCATTGCATTTTTATGGTTTGTGTTTATTGGCAAGACAGGTGTTCTTCATTCCTCGGTGCATCACCTTTGTAGTTTAGGTTTTATTTTATGCATCTTCTTACCCTGTCTCCTTGGCAAGTTAGTTTAGGTTTTGAGTAAACCCTCTGCATTTTTTACATGTGCATCTGAACAGAGGAATAGGAACCGGCCTTCATCCGGAGAGCTTTTCCGTTTTCACAAGGTCCCACACTTGGGAAAAGCTCCATGTTATGCAATCGCATTGAGAGTTTCAACCCATCATGTTGCAGACATTCAGGGGTGCTGTGATTTTCCATCAACAATTTTGGCACGCCTGGTGGGACCAAGAGGTCATTCCACAGATTTGGAGGAATTTTCAAGAAATTTGGACTAAAAGTTACAGGTTTTACAATTTCAAATTTTTCACCTTCCAGGTTGAGCTTTGAAATCGATTTTCAAGGACTTAACTTGCTCGAAACAAGTCAAAATTTCACCAGTTGATAGATTGAGGGATAATCTTCAAAAGGGTATTCTTATTTTTTTGAGATTTTGACTTTCAAAATTTCACGGTTTTTTGGTATTTCAGATTTCAGGATTTCAGAAGTCTGGCATTTTTGGGTTTTCGGGACTGTCATTCCAAATCAAATTCCAAACCCTAAAATCTCAAAAATACAGGTCTTTCAAAATTTTGAGTTTAAATATTGTCAAGTTTGGTGTGTAACTTGGCAGATCTAGCATTTTCAGGCTCATTATCTAACACATCTGGCGATTCCGAAGGGGTAGAATTCAATGGTATAGCAGTAAAAGTTGCCCAAGCATATGAGAAGAATTCAAACTAGGTCTGATACTTGAGAAGAGGGGCTATTTTTCCACTTGCAACTATAACCAGGAGGAGGAAGGAGAGGAAGAAGACCACGAAGATCACCATCTCCACCTAACTGGACTTTGTCTACACCTCCACTTGGTAGACCTTTTCTCGCATCAACAAGGGTTCTCAGGCCAATCAGAATGGCACAAACACCGAATCCCTTTGTTAATTTCACTGGCAGCAGTCCACTTGCCCTCAATCCACAAAATCTGGTTCCAATTGCAGCATTGAAGAACATTCCATTTTTCACTGGAGAAAATCATACCACTCCTGGTGATCATGTCAAAGACATTGCTAACGTTTGTGCAATCCATGAGATAAATGAAATGGATGTTGCTGTCAAATTGCTGGCATCTTCATTCAAAGGGAGGGCATTGCAATGGTTTAGGAGCCTTGGAGCTGGTACTATCCAAAATTGGAATCAGTTATGCATAGTTCTCCATGAGCAGTTTGGAGAAAAGGGAGACAATTTGTCTCTGCTAGAACAATTGACAACTATCAAGAGAGCTCCCAATGAGTAGCTGACTGACTTCAACTTCAGATTTCAAAGGTCTTGGGATAGGATTCTAGTGGCCATTAGGCCAACAGTTGAAGGTGATTTTCTATACTATCTTAAGGCTTTGAATTCTGATATTTCTATGTTAATTCAATCTATGGGAGGCACAACCTTACCTGCTGCTTATAGCATTGCCATTAGGGATGAAAACTATCTTTTTCAAGCTGGTAAGCTAGCTCCTAGGCCTCCCATGCCCTTGTATCCAAACTTAGAAAATCCAAGCACTAGTCAAGCACCCCACTTTGGCTCCTATTCCCACTCCTAGAAATCAAAATTCAAATGAAACTTCTACTTCATCCTCTAGTGCTTCAAATGAACTCCAGGAGGTTATGAAACAATTGCAGAACCTTGGAAATGAGCTGGTGACTATTAAAAAGACAGCAAGCTCAAAATGCTAGACCGTATCAGCCTCAAGCGCAGGGTACCAGGCTAGGCCCCCATACCAAAAAAATAGGTCACCAACTCAGGCTGTAAATCAAAATCAAAGCCAAGTAAGGCCTCCCGCTAATAGACCATTTTCAGCCCTATAACCCCAATGTTGCATCTGCTTCTAAAGCATTAGTGCCAGTGAAAAACAACATAGCTCAAGACTAGGATTGGTGTTTCCCATGCAATGAACCTCACAACCAATCTATGTGCTTTAATGGTGCTTTGAACCAAGCCTTGATGGTGACAACTACTGGCATTGAGGGTGAAGTGAGTCAAGAAACAAATCAGCAACAAGGGACATCTCAGCAAAACACAGCTCCAAATGATACCACACTTATGAATTGGCAAGCTGAGGATTTTTGTGGCATGAATCAAACATTTTCTCAGAGTGTAGCAGCTAACACAAGATCAAAGAAGAGGAATATGGGTGAACGGCAGTCATTGGCTCCAAGTGATCTACAACCTTCCATCACTCCACAAGGTGTTGGTAAGAAAAATACAGCTCCAAACATGCAAGGAAAGCCCAAACCACCTTCTAAACCAATTCACATGCCAGTTGTTTCTGCCCATGCACAAGAAAGGAATGTGCAGCCTAAAGGATAGCAAAGAGATCTTTCATCCCCATTTATCATCATTGATCAAATGAAGAAGACAAACGTGAATATATCAATGTGGGAATCTTTATCCATCCCAGGCTAAAGAGATCTTCTACAAGCTACCATGAAGAATTGGTCAACTTCAAACCAGTAGGCCCATATGCAAGAGAAGTTCCTCACAAATGCTGCTCAGCCTAAAGGGAATCATGGAGGACAACAAGGTAAAGTTTTGAAAACCCCCTCCATTCTATGTTTCATTAATCATCGGGGATAAATTAGTACACAATTGCATGATTGATTCTAGGGCAAGTAGTTCTATCATGCCCAAGCAAATAGCTGATCAGCTGGTATCCAATATGAAGTCATATCAAAGGGGCTAGTGCAATTGGATGGGACAGCAAGTGGCAACGGTGGGAGTGATTAAAGGTTTGAACCTTATGTTGCATGCATGCCCCAATGTTACCGTTTTACAAGATGTGTCAGTGATAGATTTGCCACCACTATTTGCCCTATGCTTATCAAGGGATTTCACAGCTAGAATTAGACGCTACTTATATGCTGATTGGTCACACCTGTTGTTCATAACAAGATATGGTACTAAGGTCACAATCAGATCTGAACCAATTGCAAACTTTCATATTGAGCCTCATACTCCAAGCCAAATCAATGCCAACTATTCAACCTTTGATCAAGAAGATTATCAAAGCACAGATGAAGCTGACACCAAAGTTGGAAGCATCCCAGATTTAACTCTTGAAGAATGGGCAAGCAAGGTACATGCTTTTGATCCCTACCAAGAAGTAGAAGAATTTGAGCTAGGAGTCTATTGCATACATGAAGAAAACCAGCCTATTCCAAGCATCACCAAACAAAACCATAAGGATGACAATGAGGTATGGAAATTATTTTTTGATGGATCAAGGAGTAGGCAAGGTGCAGGAGGAGGAGCTATGCTTTTTTCACCTCAAGGAATCAAATATTATTCAGCTTTTCATTTCCATTTTTCTTGTTCAAACAACACGGTTGAATACGAGGCATTGATTCATGGACTTCATTGGGCTAGGAAAAAGGGCATAAAGAACTTGCAGGCATTCGGGGATAGCAAGCTGATCGTCAACCAAGTCAGGGGACAACATGCTACAAAGAATGACCTGCTGAAGAACTACAAGAACAGGGTATGGGACCTCGTTGAGGATTTTGAAGCTTTCAACATCGTGTCCATACCTAGGAAGAAAAATGAAGCCACAGATAGGCTCGCAACTATTGGAGCAATGTTTGATGTGGTTGACAACATCAAAAGTGAAAAAACACAGCCACATATCCATGTGATTGTGAGGCCAGCAGTTCCATATAATAACACAAGCTGGCAGGTGTTTGAGAACGATCAACAGATCGTCAATTTCTTACAAGAAGAGGCCGAATTCTCAGCTATGAATCAAGATAGATTAGAGCAGCAGTATGTGGATCAAGTAGTACAGCTATGGACAAACAAGCTCCCCAAGGGTTTTGTAACATTGGAGTCTATCTTCAACCCTATCGACCAGTTCTGTAAGGAAAAGGCTAACATACAGGTCAAGAGAGAAGATTCAGAGCCAATTCCAGTTGGGGAAGGCAAAACACTTCAAATTGGCAAGTGGCCACTGAGCAGGAGAAATTAGATTTCATACTGTAACTTTTCCAAGAATTTCCAGATGTCTTCACTTGGAGCTATGAAGACTTAAGAGGTTTCAATTTGAAGTTGGCACAACATACCATACAATTGGATCCAGATGCTAAACCCATCAAGTAGAAGCAGAGACCAGTCAACCCTCACATTGAGCCTCTAATGAAGAAAGAGTTAAGCAAGCTAATAGAGTAAAGCATTATATTTCTGATCAAGCACTCAAGTTGGGTTGCAAACTTGGTTTTGATCAGAAAGAAGAGCGGAGAAATCAGGTTGTGTGTGGACTTCCGAGACCTAAATAGGGCATCTCTCAAAGACCATTACCCACTTCCTTCAATGGAACAAATATTGCAAGTAGTATCTGGTTTGGAGAGATTCTCTCTCCTAGATGGCTACTCAGGGTACAATCAGGTAATGGTGAAAGAAGATGACCAGTTCAAGATGGATTTCACCACTAAATGGGGCACCTATGCCTACAAGAAGATGCCATTTGGACTATCAAAGGTTGGAGCCACTTTTTAAAGGGCAATGGATATGGCATTCAAGGGGTTGATCAATAAAATAGTTTTGATATATCTCGATGACATCGCTGTATTCTCTAAAAATGCAGCAGATCACCTCTTTCATCTGAGGCAGGTATTTCAGAGGTGTAGAAGATTTGGGGTATCATTAAATCCCAAAAAATGCATATTCTTGGCTCACGAAGGAAAACTTCTAGGCCATATTGTTTCAGAGCAGGGATTGATGATTGACTCAGAAAGAGTTGAAGCAATTCAAGAGTTGCCATTGCCAAGTCACAAGAAGGCTCGTCAAAGCTTTTCGGGAAGGATTAATTTTGTCCGCAGGTTTGTTCCAAACTTTGCAGCTCTCGTAAAGCCAATAATGCTGATGTTAAAGAAGAGCATGGCATTTAAGTGGACATCTAAAGGCAGGGAAAGTTTTGAGGCAATAAAAGAGGCTATATCTCAAGCTCCGACTCTCGTCAACCCAAACTTTTCCAAGGATTTCATGTTATATGCCTTTGGTGGTGGAGACACAATTTCTGCAATCCTGGTTCAGCAAAATAAAGAGGGATTAGAATAACCAGTTGCTTTCTTTAGTTAAGGCCTAGAGGAATACGAAACTAGGTACTTTTTTGTTGAAAAACATGTCCTTGCAGTGATCAGGAGTTTAAAGAAATTCAAGCACCTGGTCTCAAACAACAAGATCCAATTATTGGTCTCTCATGCAGGAGTCAAGGACTTCCTTCTAAACAAGGATCTGAATGAGAAATGTGCAGGATGGATCACTCATGTCATGGAATATGACATCGAAATTAAGGTCACTAAGCTAGTACGTGGGAAGGGACTATGCGAATAACTAGCCTTGCGTCAACAAGTTGAAGTAGGTGATGAAAAAGAGATTGTCTTGGTATTACAGGGTGGTCAAGAACAGGAAAATGATGATGTGCCTACTCCTTGTTGGAATCAGAGTATGATAAACTTCCTACAGATAGGCCTATGCCCTCCAGAAATGAGAAAAGCAAAGAGGAGATACTTCAGATTACAAGCCATTCAATATGTGCTTGTTGATGGTGTTTTGTTTAAAAAGGACATCAATGGAGTTTTATTGAGGTGCATTGGGATGGGTCAAATTGAGAGGGTGTTACGCTATTTTCACAATGGAGATTCCGGAGGACATTTCACCCCACAGGTAATAGCTCTCAAGATAATGAAGGCAGGGTATTATTGGCCCATAGTGTTCAGTGACTGCTATACATGGATAAGAAAGTGCAAGAAATGTGTACTCTTCACAGGAAAAGAAAGACTAACAACACTTCCATTGCACCCAATTTTGGTTGACCAAGCATTTATGCAATGGGGATTGGACTTCATCGGGGTCATTAACCCAAACTCAAGCCAAGGCCACAAGTGGATTCTCACAGTGACAGACTATTTCACCAAGTGGATCAAAGCAGTAGCGCTCAAAGAAGCAAATGAGTCTAACATACTAGACTTTTATGAAGGAATAGTGACCAGGTTCGGTGTGCCGGCCATTATCATATCAGACAATGCATTGGCATTCATAGGTTCCAAGATTACAGAATGGGATGTCAAGAATGGAATCTATTTGAGCACCTCTTCAAATTATTACCCGTAGGGTAATGGACAGGAAGAGTCCATGGACAAGAATTTTCTAAGGATCATTAGAAGGAATTTGGATGAAAACCAAAGAACATGGCATACCAAGATAAAATCAGTGTTATGGGCTGACAGGATAACACCAAAGAGGTCTACAGGTAGTTCTCCCTACAAGTCCATCTATGGGAAAGAGGCAGTATTGCCTATATCATTAGAATTGCCTGCATTGGAGGTCATGAAGTAGTTGGAGTTGTCTGAGTTTGAACCAATGGAATCCAGGTATGCAGGGTTGATGGAATTGGAAGAAATCAGAGAATATGCAATTCAGATGATTGAGAAGGATCGGGCCTTAGTAAAAAGATGGTTTGATAAGAAAGCAAGAGCAAAGACCTTCTAGGAAGGGGACCTAGTTCTGAAATGGGATGCAGATCGGGAAAAACTAGGAAAGAATTCCAAGTTTTATGCCATTTGGAGTGGTCCCTACATGGTCATGGGATGTAAAAGTAGTAATGCCTTCCATTTGTCTACATTGGATGGAGGAGAACTTCCGATTCCGGTTAACGGAATCTATCTTAAACATTGCTACTAAAAGGAAAGGGTTTACCCTTGTAAATATTAGCCTAGATTTCTATTCCTCTAAGTGTGTATGCACAATGTCTTTTTGTATTCAGGTTTTGGTTTCCCTAAGTGCTCCGGCACAGGTTTTGTTGCTCTCAGGTTGAATTCTACAGTTCAGAGTGCTGTCGGGGAAGAAGTTGCGGTATCAGGCTTGGGATCAGATATCAGGTTGGTTTCAGGTTATTGCTTATGACTCCATACCCAATGGATTGCTAAAAGGCCACTGATCTTCTACCTAGCAGGCAGGTGATCCCGTTGAGTCACCAAATTGTTGTAAATATCTTCCCACCGGGTAGATATAGACAAGCAGAAGAATATGGAAATCAAAGGAACTCAAAACCTGACATTTAGTTATGCCAGAAATGGATGCGCCCATGACGCAGGTAAAGGGCGCACGTAAATGGATGTTGACATAGAAATGGATGTGCCCATGGCACAGGTAAAGGGCGCACGTAAATGGATGTCGACATAGAAATGGATGCGCCCATGGCGTAAGTAAAGGGCACACGTAAATGGATGTTGACATAGAAATGGATGCGCCCATGGCGCAGGTAAAGGGCACACGTAAATGGATGTCGACATAGAAATGGATGCACCCATGGCATAGGTAAAGGGCAATCATAAATGGATGTCGACATAGAAATGGATGCGCCTATGGTGCACCTTTAGGAGGCGCAACATTCTAAGCAGCTGACAGGAAGCAGACCCTGACCTAGATATTGAGACGACCATAACTTTTCACAGGAAGCTCGGATTCACGCAAGGTTGGAATTTTTGGAAAGCTTACGAGGTCCTCTATCCAACTACGACTGAATATATTTAATTGGGTGGGAATAAGTTCTTAAAAATTCAAAATACAGTTCACCACTTTTCAGGTTTGCTAGGGTTCTCACCTACCACCATAATGAGATAAATTAAATGCAACCTGGAGGTGGTTGGGGTAGATTTGGATTTCCTCTCTCTTCCCTCTCTCATTCTTCTTATAAATTGTAAGGAGGGGCTTCTTTCTAAAGGTTGGACATTCTTGTTTTTTCCCTCCCTTCTTCTCTTTGGTAGGTGAATTTGTGGAGTTCAAACCTCCCATTAAAAACTGTAATGCAACTTTGCCTCTTGGCATTTTGTAGTGTGTTAAATCAATCTTTGGAGAAAATAATGCATATGTATGGATGATTCTCAACACTCTCTATGTTCATTTGCATCCTCTTGATCTTTCACTGCAAATCTGGTTATCTGTGCATGATCTTGCATTGCATTTTTATGGTTTGTGTTTATTGGCAAGACAGGTGTTCTTCATTCCTCGGTGCATCACCTTTTTAGTTTAGGTTTTATTTTATGCATCTTCTTACCCTATCTCCTTGGCAAGTTAGTTTAGGTTTTAAGTAAACCCTCTGCATTTTTACGTGTGCATCTGAACAGAGGAATAGGAACCGGCCTTCATTCGGAGAGCTTTTCCATTTTCGCAAGGTCCAACACTTGGGAAAAGCTCCATGTTATGCAATCGCACTGAGAGTCTCAACCCATCATGTTGCAGACATTCAGGGGTGTTTTGATTCACCATCAACATCACCCCTAGTGGTTTCATAGCTAGGACCAATACCCATCATGACCGTTGCGTCTGCAGTATCACTCGCACATGTAGTATCTGTTGTCCCCTCATCAACCACCTAGACCATAACCTCATCCACACCCATTGTCTCACAAATACCCATTGCAAAATAACCACCCATGGTGTTGGTTACCCCTACTCAATTCTAGAATATTTTCCTCGCCATCCCACAAAGACTACCTTTAATTGCTAATAGAGTCACTACGACCATGCCACCTACATACACATACTATCAACAACCCCCTATCTCATCTATCACCCATTCTTGATACATACCCTCTATATTGGTCCCCTATTCTCAACCTCCCTATTTGGCATCACCATATAATAGAATGCCGCCCACGTCACAAGTTCAATACTTGCCCCCTTATGCCATAGGAGGAACCCTTACACCACAACCTACCAATGACCTCATCAAATCAATGATGGAAAGAATGTAGACATTGGAAGCGTCGGTTTTGGGCTCGTGTAATTCTCTCACCTAAAATGAAATCTGTAATGAGCCCATTCATCTATCCATCCCTATTCACCCATACCCTGTACATTGGGAAATGCCAAAATTCAATCATTTCAATAGTAAAGAAGACCCGTAGCAGCATTTACGGTCCTTCAAACATGGGTGTTACCTAATCGCCCATGACGACACTTTAATCCTACAAACCTTCCTGATGTCCCTGACAAGACCTTCCTTGGACTGGTATAGTGCACTACCAAGATAGTCTACTCGTTTAATCAAGTATCCCAAGACTTCTTAGATAAGTTCTCCATTAACATTGTTAAGAAGGTTACCATGACTGATCTTTATTCCACACGATAGTACGACAATGAGTCTATCATTGAATTTGTCCCTCCTTGGCGTAGCCTAATTAACCAAATCACATTTCAATTACCTCAAACTAAACTCATAGAGTTGTTTACTTGGGATTCCACAAGACACATCTCACCAACTCTTTAGGTGTAGACCTTTCACACTTTTGATGAGGCATTCACCATAGCATGAAAATTGGAAATTTCTGCTATTAAAGTGAAGAAAATTTAACTTCATAACAAGAATATCGCATTCAAATCAAATGATGCTTCTTCATCTTTGAAACCCCAAAATAAATATTTAAAACCCAAAGGATCTGCCAATGATGTAGTTCTCAAGGATGGTCCCCATTATCAATCAGACCCATCCAAACCTCCTTCTAATCTCTCTCCCATCGAAGCTTTCCATTTCAAACGAGAACAATGAAAGTACACTTTGATATGAGAATCTTACTCTTTTGTTTTGGAAAATCTTGTTTGGGTTGGTACCATTACCCTTCCACCTATAAAACCATGTACTGGTTTTGACCCTGAGCGACCCATGTCCACATGGTATAAGGAACATGAATTTTGTAACTATCTTCATGTCAAAGGTCATCAAAAGACTAACTACATCACCTTTAAGAATATCGTCCAATAAATGTTAGACAACAGAGATCTAGTCTTGGATAGCCCGAATGCACCTGCTAACAAAAACCTACATATCTTCAAGAAGTCATTTCCTAATCATGCCCCATCTTCCAACCAAGATGGTGATACTTCAAATAATGATAGCAATGTCCGCGATGTCCACGTTATTTTTGATGACATACTAGTTGCTTCCCAATTACCTCATGTTCCTTCCGTAGATGAAATCTTAGCCCGAGCTCCACCACCTACACAAGGACCTATTTCATGTACTCCACCCACAAATGAACCCCCTTAAATTTCTCCTTCACCCATAGAAGAGCCTATACTTAGCACACCACCTTTGGCCCCTAAAATTACGATGAAGTTGTCATTGGCACCTCTCCTACTCATAGGAGATACATGTTCACAACGTACACCATCACAAGGAGAGTCAACCTTGTCTAGCCCATCCTTTCTTC
The DNA here is from genome assembly GCA_019776745.2 of Taxus chinensis. Taxonomy (NCBI): domain Eukaryota; kingdom Viridiplantae; phylum Streptophyta; class Pinopsida; order Cupressales; family Taxaceae; genus Taxus; species Taxus chinensis. Next base: position 809,531,692 of record CM034149.1, read on the forward strand.
TACCCATAGATGATCATGTAGCAATACCATTTCCTTTAGATGATCATTCACCATCAGACCTTCAAGAGCCCGTAGATATGATTTCAGAATTTTTACCCACAGAGTTTGAGGCTAGCCATTTCCCTGCATCTTAAACACATTTTACGGGAATTGCAACTCGATCCATGTCAGACCCACTTACAACAACACCATTTTAACGATTGGTCAATCACCTAGAATATGTCGATAGATCCTTACTTTAGGGATGCCTTCTACTTCATGTTTCAACACAAATGCAGTTGTCACTCGCTAACACCTCCACTATCTATCCAAAAGTGTTTCGAGTGACCAAACCAAACACAACTATGATTATTGTAACACCTTCCACCTCACCACCCATGGCCCAACTCACACCTCTGCTCATAACCCAACATAGATCTACACCCAAACACCTACCCTTGCCTATATCATCTCCCTTACCTAAACCTATCACTACATTGGGGGTCATACCAACAGATTTCCTTACTCACCCACCCATCAAATTAAATTTTGCCACATCTTCCAAAACTATCTATAAACTTACTCTGTCACCTATAAAGAAATTGTAATCTTCTAGGCCTCATACACCAACCTCACCTACCACACCATTATCACCTTCACCCATTCCGTCCATCCTAAGCCCTCACCCCTTGACCTTGGCCAAGCAACCCCCGTCCACCAGTAAACAAAGAACCTAACAACCCATTTCCTAATGACATACCTCTAATATACCCAAGCGAACCACAAAACTTCCGCACTCACCCATAACCTTCTTCCCACCCATACCTCCACTATCGTCCATAACTTCTTCACTACTAATGAAAATTTCTTCTCTTACACTCACGCCTCCTACCCAACCTACACCACCCACCTCCATGACACCTCAGTTACCCCATGGGTAACCCGTCCTATTCCACCATCTTCTTTCCCCTCCGCATCTTGTACACCCATGTCATCGTTGCCCAAAAAGATGTAACCTAAAGCTAAAAATATGGTACCCTCCAATAAGGTAGTTAAACGAACCAAATCTTATACCATTAGCTCTTCTACCATGCCCGTACCCAAGAAGATGAAACCAAGACCTAAGACCACTTCACACACCAAACTAGTAAACCAACCTAACCCCCCTCCTGTAAAGCCTCTTCCTGCATAATCAGCTGTACTTACACCCAAACCCACATTCACCTCCCATTGTAATCCACTAGCAGGATCCTATGCCAAAATCTTAACCAATATCCTCAAAAATTCTATCATCACATTACCACCTCTTAGAGCCTACAACCCACTAAAAAAAAAACAAAAGGGTTTGACGAAACTAAAATTTGTGCCTACCATCGTGTACCAGGACACGATGTAGAAAATTGTAAGGCTGTAAAAACCACTCTTTTCCAATTATGTCCTCCTGAAGAAAATTTTTACGATGATGATCTTCTTGACGAGGCCCCCATTTTTCCTTTACCAGTTCCCACAGATATTTTCCAATTACCTACTCAATGACTAAAATATCCATCCCTACAACTCTTTGATCCACCCTCGAGATTCGATATTAACATGGTCCATATAAGAGAGTTGGAAAAACCACCACCCAAACGCCAATGTGCCCTACTCATTTCACAAGGATCGTATCCCCCACTAGATTTTTGTCCCTCATGTAACTATACCTTCCATGATACACTCTCTTCATCCACATCCCCTCAGATTAACATGATCAACATTACCACCCATGCTCAAAAAGACAAGGGTAAGGAAAAAGCAATTGGCCCATCAATCATCGCTGTAACCAACATGCCATATGCACCCATACCCAAAGTCACCATTCGAGGTCTTGTATATCCCATTTCTGATGTGGTCATGCATTGTACAATGCTAAAACAACTACACCAATCCCCTTTCAAAATGTCTTTATATGACCTCGTCCATACCTTTGAGTCACATTGTCAAGCCCTCATGGACGTCCTTCAATCTATTGAAGTCTTACCAAATGACCCTACACCCATAGTCGCCATCATTAACCCCCACCACGTAGCCTCTCTCACTAAGTCATCATCTTCCTCTACACCTCCACCTACTCACCAAGTGGCTTCCCTCAGCTTTTCAGATGAAGAAATTTTTCCCTTCTAGTTTGACGACCCCGACCCTGCTCTTTTCATCTCTGTCTTTATCGATAATATATGCATACACCGCGTTACGATTGATGGTAATTCTAGCATTAATATCATCTCCTCCCATACATATGACCAAATGTGAATACCTGCCAATTGCATACATGTTAACTCGGTTACGTTGCGCTCCTTCAATGACGCCATGACATCTACCCTGGGTACCATTGCTCTCCATGTCCACGTGGGTTCCCACACTATCCCAGATCTTTTCTATGTACTAGAGAGGGATTTCCAATATAACTTGTTGGTCGGCCGAAATTGAATCCACGTCATGGGTTATGTCCCTTCGACTTTACACCGCTACCTCAAATTTGAGCTTGAGGGACATAATTACACCATCCCTTCTAACCCATCACCATTTAAAACCTGTTACATGCTATACCAGGATAATTATGTACTTGTACCAGTCAAGGAATTTTCGACCACCCCTACTTCACCTTCACCCACAAGCCAATCCACCAAAACCACCACTACCTCTGTTGCATCTAACCTTACTATCCCCACTGCAGTTGTAGCCTCTACCACTTACGCACCCATTTCCCCATCATCTAGCGAGCCATCTATCCCCGCTACCCACATAAATAATATTGATCCTTTAAAGGGTGTTTTTCAATGCCTCGCTCTAGGGGAATACTTCCTATAACATATCGAAACCTTCCTCACCCCGCAAGAGTATGGGAACCTATGTCAACACCCCAGTTCTAACATTTACATTGGTGACGTTTTTTTCTTATGGCCCTCCCCCCACATTCACACCAATCTAACATATGGGGGATTTTATATTTCCACCTATAAACCCTAACCTCCATCCCAAGCCCAACAATTTTTTTCTGACCTACACTCCCTCACTAACCGATGCTTTGGTCACACTTTCCTCCACCGGTGCACATGGAAAGGATTTGGATTTGACTTTCATGAAGAGAGTCACCATACTGTTATTTCATGTACCTCTCATAAACACAACGACCGTAGTGGCATTGGTTTTAATGCTTCACCCTCTAAGAAGGTTCACGTCGACATCATCTAGGACAGGAAATCTTCCCCATCTCATTTACCCACATTACCATCTTCACCCGTGGAGTCCATAGATCTTGAATCTGTTCCTCCTAACTTTTTTCTTTCTTTTTTTTTCGTTTTTTCTTTTTTTTTGTAAACACAATTTCCTTGGGACCATTGACTTATCAATGCGATGGAGAAGCTCCCTCTTCTCTCCCATTCCTGTATCCTAACATGATCGATGACAATACGCCTTCTATTAACATCATTCAATGTCAAGACGATGAGTCCATCCTCACCTACATTGGTGTAGAAGAATCTTATATTCATCACTCGTTACCCTCCGAGATGCAAACCATGTTGAACAAGTCGACCATCGAAATGAACATTAACACTCAGGACAACCTGCACATTTTAAAAATCAGCCAATCCTTAGACGCTACTGCACATGAAGCCTTCACCTCTTTCCTTCAGGACCATAGCAATGTGTTTTCTAGGTCCTATGCTGATATGCCTGATATTGACCCAAAAATTTTGGTCCACAATATTGTAACCATCCTTGATACCAAACCCATCAAACAAAAGCTGCGGAAAATGCATCCTCGCATTCCTCTTCTGGTCAAAGAAGAACTTCAACATCTTCTCGTAGTTTCCTTCATTCTACCCATTGATTATCCTGAATGGATTTATAACATCAACCCTATCACAAAGGTGACAAGGGGACTCCGCATTTACACAGATTTTTGTGACCTCAACCTCACCTGTCCCAAAGACGATTTCCCACTACCATGAATTAACCAACTAGTTGATCTCACCGCTGGCCATGAAATTTTACCACTCATGGATGGTTTCTCGGGCTAGAATCAAATATTACTATCTCTAGAGGATCAACACAAGACTTCCTCCATCACCCCTTGGGAGACCTTCTACTATCGATTCATGCCTTTTGGCCTCAAAAATGCTGGTGCTACATATCAGCCAGCCATGACTTACATCTTCTATGACATCATGCATCATGTACTGGAAGATTATGTAGATGATCTTCTAGCTAAATATAAACATCAAAGTGAACACTTTTCCATCCTTAAAGTCATCTTTGACTAACTCATCAAGTATTGTGTGCATCTTCAACCAAAGAAGTACATCTTTGCGGTACTTTTCAGAAAATTCCTAGGTTTCATCGTTTCTTTACAGGGCATAGAAGTTGATCCAGCTAAAGTAAAGGGAATTGGAAATGCCTCCACCCACTAATCTCTGTCAACTTCAAAGCCTACAAGGAAAGTTACAATCTATTCGTCATTTTATCTCGTAACTTTATGACCATTGTCAACCATTCCATCATCTAATCAAGAAAGACATGTCCTTCAAATGGAATGAAGAATCTCATAAAGCCTTCAAATCCTTAAAACAATACCTCCTTCAACAGCTAGTGCTCATTCCTCCTAAGAATGACCAGCCCTTTTACTTATATATTTCTGCTACTGGCCATTCTCTAGGATCCATGCTTGCGCATCACGATGAGCAGCACTAAGAACAAGCGGTTTATTACATCATCCACACCCTTCTTGACTACAAAACTCGATATACCCATGCCAAAAAACTCTTCATAGCCTTAGTTTTTGTCTCCACCAAACTTCATTACCTATTCAATCACAAAACCTTCGTCATTACTGACCCATTACACTATATGTATGTCAAACCCTATCAGCATCAATGTGTTGCATGTTGTCTTATGCTTCTTTCTGACATTGACCTCGAGTTCATTCATCAAAATTACATCAAGGGCTAGGTTATCACCAACCTACTGGATGATGCACCTATTTCCGGTGATCAACCCTCTAACTTCAACTTCACAAATGAGTCTATAGCTACCCTTTCCCTTGACTAACCTGCTTACCAAATGACACTCTTCTTCGATGGCTCCAAGTGTCAGCGTGGGGGTGGGGCTGCTATTATCCTCATTCCCCTTAAGGTTGAACCTATTCCTTTGTCTTTTAAACTCGATTTTGATTGTACAAACAATATTGCAGAATATGAAGCACTTGTATTGGGTCTCCAGGCTGCATATGCCTTCGATGTTAAAATAATTAATAACTATGGTGATTCTCAGTTGGTCATAAACCAAGTCAATGGTCTATACCAATTTTGTAATAAGGTCTTTCAAAAGTATAAGCAACACGTAGACATACTTTTGACCACTTTTGACTATTATACACTTCGAACCACCCCATGTTCTACCAATAAGTTTGAAAATACCATGGCTTGCTTGGCTTCTTAGATACCTACTTCACCTGTTGACTCTAAAATATTTGTCATAATACAAAGGCTACAATCACCCTCTTATTTACCTCATGAGGTCTACTCCCCCAGAACCATTTCCCCTGACCCACATGACCTTTGGTATAAGTAGTATGCAGACTATCTTTCCCTTTCCATTTTACCCACTGATCTCACTCGTAATGGACAATGTGCCTTTCTTAACTGTGTCTCCCGTTATGTCATCATGGGTGGTCTTGTTTACTAGTGTGGCTTCAATGACATACTCTTACAATGCCTTACGAATTCTGAAATTCCCTACACCATTAAAGAATTCCTTGATGGAATTTGTGGATGTCACTTTAGTGGTTTAGCCATTGCAAAATGCATCCTTCGCCTAGCTATTATTGGCCAAACCTAAACCATGACTGTTATGATTACGTCAAACGTTTCGTGATATACCAGCAACATGCTAATCTCCATCACACACATAGTCATGCCTTGTAGGTCACACGAGACCATTGGACTTTTTCTCAATGGGATCTGGATCTTGTCATTGAGATCAACACACTTTCTTCACAATGCCACCAATTTATCATAACCGCTGCCGAATATTAAACTAAATGGGTAGAGGCCATTGCTCTTATTTCTACAAAAGCTAAGAAAATATGTGAATTCATCAACCATCACATCATTTGTTGTTTTGTTATTCCTCACTGCCTTATCACTCATAACGGAAAACAATTCAAATACAAAACTCTACACAAACTATGTGATGCTTTTGGCATCCAAATCAGTTTCTCATCACCTTATTACCCAAAAACCAATGGTCAAGCCGAATCAACCAATAAAATATTGAACAAAATTCTTATGAAGGTAGTCAACGATACTGGGAAAGATTGGCATACACACATCCCTTTCATCTTGTGGGCTTATCATACTAGTATTCACACTCTGATGGCTACCACACCATTTTCTCTGGTCTACGGTTATGAGGTTTTCTTACCTCTCGAAGTCCAGATTCCATCTCTCCGCATCTCACCACAAGACATGCTCAACGATGATGACTTTTGCCAAGATTGTTTGGCACAACTTGAGTTATTAGATGAATTTTGTCTCAATGATCTAGACCATATCCAAATTTACCAAAAGCGTATTAAATGTGCATACGAAAAATGTGTTCACCAACGAACCTTTCAGGTCAGTGACCTCGACTTGAAATAAATCAACATATAACTAAAGAAGAGAAAAGTAAACGGGGAAAATTTTCTCCTAATTGGCTTGGACCCTATATCGTTACCCATGCCTATAGATCAGGTGCTTATCGTTTGTCTCACTTGAAGGTAAACCTGAACTTGAGCCCCTTAATGCCTTGCATCTTCGACCATTCTATTGTTGATATTGAGTCATATATCACTTTTTGTCAGTTTATTGCTCCTCCCTTGAGCATTGTTCACCTTCCATAATACCCCTTTTTAGGATCCGCGACTCAAAAGGAATCATGTGATTCCCATCACCTTTCAGCCCTATCTTCAATATGAACACCATGGCTCTACTCATAGCATGATTCTCATGGATACTTTTCATCTTCTTCAAGATGGAATCCCATGGTCATTCATCACTCGAAACCACCTCTTACGTAGTTAATTATTGTGTGCTATGGTATTGTGTTCTAAACAAGAATATAATATTCCTCTATAGTCTTTTCCATGACGTAAACGTTAAAAAACAAAAAGGGATACAAATCCTTGAGTCAAACTTCCAGCCAAATATGACTCCCCCAAAAGGGAAATCTCTTCACTTGAATTCCACTGCTATAAATAGATTGCTCCCTTGAAGGACAGTTATATCAAGTTATTTCACAAAAATATAATAACTATCCAGAAGCTTCCCGCATCGATGAGCTTCATGAATACCTCAAGGAGATAATATAATCATCCCATATAGACTTCCTGCATCGATTAGTCTATTAAAAAAAACAAACAACCAAACAAATGAAGCAAAGGATGAAATTTTCATCATGGACTTGTCTATTCTTGATCCTAGGTCTCTTGTTCCAAAAGACACGATGCCGTACACTAAGTTACTCTCAATCGCCCATTCTCACCTCCTTGCCTTTTTTCCAAATTTCCTCTTTACTCAAGGGACTTTCCACAAATGCAACATTTTGTGATAATGTGGCTTTCTTCACCTTTAGAATGGTCTATTATGCAACACCTTTAGGGTCTTTTTTTCATGAGCCCCTATTAGGTATGATCAAATTATTAGGGTTCTTATCAATTAAGTGGCTCTTTTACCACCTCTTACCATCTACCTTCCTCATTACTTATTGATTATTCTATATAGGACCAGCTCATCGACACCTATATTTAACAACCACTCAATCATGGCTATGAACTACATTCACCCATGCCTAAATGCCTATCAATCCATTCCTCTGCTTCGTCACAGTCTTCCCTAGATTATGGGAGAACTACATCGACCTAAGGTCCCTTTTCACCAAGATGATGTAGGCAGCACTCCGAGGGCATGGGGCCCTTGGAGGTTAGCTTGGTCACTCTTTACCTGAACCAATTCTCCCTTTCCATTTCCTATTAACATTCTACCCTGGTTAGTTTTTATTTTATATCAATAGCTAGAACTTAAACCTAATAAGAATTTACTCATACACATTTTATTACATCATCAAATTATCCATTTAACATTTTCACATTTCCATTATGGCACAAATTTAGAAATTAAAAACCATACCCAGTATATACACCAATAGTTATCTCTAATGTTACCAAAATCCTAGACACTAAATCGACCTAACTCAACCATACATAAATCATCCTAACTCCACCATATCTACATCGACTTGACTCCATCATGCCTAAATCAACTTGAATCAACCATGCCTAAATCAACCTAACTCCATAATGCCTAAATTAACCTAATTCAACCATGCCTCCATCAACCAAACTTAACCATGCCTAAATCAACCTAACTCCACCATGCCTAAATCAACCTAACTCATCCATGCCTACATCAACCTAACTCAACCATGCCTACATCAACCTAACTCCATCATGCCTGAATCGACATGACTCCACCATGCCTAAACATACCTAACTCTGCCATGCCTACATGACCTTGACTCTATCAGGCCTAATCCACTTTATTTCCACCTATATATATATATATATATATAGCAATGAAAATTAAAACAAGTGCACCATCCATATTATAAGTGTGTGTAAAAATACATGTGACCATAGATACAAATAATAATCACAATCTCTCAAAATCTCTCATATACAACCTCACCATCTTCGGCACGCAAGCCTGTATATGATCAAAAATTAAAAAAACTCTCATATGTATCCTCACAATCTTCGGCACGCAGGTCGGTATACATATAAAAAATATTTCAAAAAAATGGATACACTGATCATCAACAGTGAATAATCATCACCCCATCTGATATCCATCCATGTCTCATCAGTCTGCTCTATCTCCCCTCTAGTGGGGTACCCTGCTAACCTCTCTCCACCTTGCCCCAATTTGTCCTCTGACGGCCCCTCACATGCAGTTGGCCTCCATGCACAGGTGGTCTCACACTGACTGTGTCCCATGGCTTGTCAGCCCTATGTACTCTCTACATTATGGGTACATAACTTGGTCCTCTCACTCAACTCCTGTTGTGCTCTATAATCTCAATAAGATATAAAATATATCCTTGCGGTGATAGAAATATCTTGATAATACCTAACCTCGCCTAAGGTAGCCCTTAACCTGCCTATCGGTAATTTTTGTGGTGGAGCCATCAGCCTTGGCCCCTGTGCCTGTCTCTTGGGACCCTTTCCCACTCGAAACTATAAAGAGGGACCCTATCCTTACGCATGTGCATGTCCTGAGGGAACCCTTACATGTGTCTATATCTATGCCTAAAGGGTGGCAACCTGCAACTGTGTAGTGGCCAACTAGCCCTTCAAACCTGTAATCTAAGGGTAGCCACCTGTACCCCATTCCCCTGCCCATCCTGTATGGGTACCTCTTCCTGCGCTACCTAGGATTATATAGTGGCCACCTATGCCTACAATGTGGGCACCTGTGCCTATGATCCTATCAACTGCCCCTACACTATCTGCAACTGTGTAACGAGGGTAGCCTCCTACCCTTATAGGGCGTCCCTCTAAATAATGATGGTGGCTAAATCTGACTTCCCTAGCCTCAGTGGTACAGTTCATAGCCATGCTTCCCACTACTACCTATACCCATCTGTAACTCTGACATCATCAATCCACCGGTCAACCACCTACTTCTCCTACCTTGTCAGCACATTCGACTATGGTAGAGGCATAGACCTCTCCATGTCATCCCTCCTGTACTATGGGAATGGTGGAGGTACATCTTGCGGAAACCCAAATTATCATCTAGCCCTGTTAACAGGTATCATCTTATGCTCTCCTACACAGCGCCCCTTTATCCATCAGAGTAGATATAGTCTGTCTAGCTCATCAGACATATGCCTATATGATGGAAACCCCATAAATGGCCTCCAAATGATGTCCACACCAGACAATCCCTCTAATATCTGCTTGTAGCTGGCTACATCATGCCTATCCCTTGCCCCCTAGCGTACCTCACCAACTGGCACCCATCACCTGTAACCAACCCGAAGCACACCTAGCTCAAATGCATATAGCCAAGGCAACCCATTCGGATGAACACACATGATGTGATTGTGTGCCCAACAGTGAAGAAGAAACGTGCAACATAAGTTGAACCTTCATAGTCTCCCGTAGGCCCATTTCTCCATGTATAGTTGTACCAAGTATGCAGGTGCCTAGGTGAAGTAGGTCCTATCCTCAATCATATCATGCAGGACCCTCATCAATGCTCATGGGAATCTCCCACCCTCTACATTTGGCAGTGTAAAATAACACACTACCTCGATAATCAAAACTACTAGCCCCATCTCCTCCGGATGAGCCACGTACATCTCGCCATAGCTCAGGTTGGTGCTATGAAACCTCATCTCCGCCATTCCCTCCCTAAATACTTTCACCATCAACTCCTCTGCTTCCTTAGAAGAAATAGAATACACCTACGAACCTACTATTGGGAGCCATAGAATCCTATAGACATCCTCCAAAGTCATGGTCATTTCACCTATCGACAAATGGAACGTGTTGGTCACAAAATCCCATCTATCAATGAGAGTGACCATCAAACTTGAATCAAGAGCAATACACCTATAACGTCAAATCCCAATCAGACCCACCTTGGTCATGTGCCACCACTCCTCATCAGTCACATCTCCTTGAACATCTAGTAATAAAGGCAGTACCCTATCCATCATCTGTAACTGATCCCTTGCCTACATTGAACCAAACATACTATTGTCAGAACCCCCTTACCAAACACACTCCTTACCTAATAAACCTTGTTTCTAACCCTCATTACTTATTCCAACCACCTTACAGATTACCCCTTTGCTAGAATGATTTTTTTATTCCATTTCTACTTATTCCCATATTTTCCTCTCACGAAACCTACCTTTACACCTCCTGACATATCCTTAGTTCTCACCTTTTCTCTCTATTGAATTATTTTCACAAAAATCTGACCGACCCCCGGTCAATAGTGACCATCCCCAGTTACATGTAACCAGCATCGGTCACCTACTAGTTGACTAATCTCATCCAAATACCACCAAGGTCGGCCAACCCTTGACTGGAATCAGTCACTATCGCAAGGCCAAATACGTTAAACCCCCCCTATTTTCAATTTTTTTTAAATATAACCTATACACCTACTCTACCCTACCCAAAGCTAACCTAAAAACCCTCCCTACCCTTGTCTACTCCACCTAGAAATTCCACCCTCCCTCTTTGCCTCCATTTTCACCCTAAATTTCAAATTTTCTACACTACCCAAACCCCACAACCCATGTTCCCCTATACAAATAACTAAAATAAAAAATATATTAGATCTTACTTCTTCTCGATGTAAGCTTCGAGGTGGCACATCTAGCCATTGTGTTGGTGGTCCACCCGAACCCTCTCTTACCTTTGCCATGTCCAAATCAACCTCTAAACTCTCTACCAATCCCCTCGCTTCACTTGATCTCTTGGACCTATCTACCTGGCCCGTCTAACCAACCTGATCTCTCTAACTAAGCTCATTACAAACCCTACATACTTTTCTCTCGACACGACACAAAAGTCTCGTGCTCTCGTCATTTTTACAAAAGAAAAAACATACAAATGAATCTGTATTATATGGAATTTTCTCTTTTATATACCCACACCGACCTGACTAACATTGGTTATACCTAGACCAACATCGGTCCTATGCTCTAGCACACCGTGGTCAATTGTACCCAAACCAACATCAGTCATGTAACCTAACAAACCGTTGTCAGTTTCCTAGACTGTCACTAGTTCAATATGACCGGCATCGATTACCTTTCATACTCCTGTCAATACCCTTTCCCCATTTTGATAAAAATTTACCCTTCCCCTCCACTATTTGACCTTACCCACCCTTATCGCAACCTACCTCCAAGCATACATTACACATCCCTATCATTAATTACATTTAGGGACTTGTTATTTTACTAGTACATTACCCCTACCCATGTTGTGACCTAGCTCCCTAAACCTGGAACATAGTTAGTGACCTGTGAACTCATGTGCTCACTATACCTTGCGAAAATGTTACCTTTGTTGTTTGACCTAATGACCTTACTGTTGACAATTTTTGCACTTTTGCAAAAATGGGCAGCATGAAAATTTGTTACAATGGATAACATTGGTGAAGTATACCTAAGCTAGGGGAGATCACATCAGATTATGTCGTTACTGCTGATTTATTTTTTAAAAGATTACATGAAATCTGTAACTATGTGTGCTGTTACAAAACGTAACAGATCACATAGTCTGCAATTTCATGACCATCCTCAATAAAAGAACACAAGCCCCGAAGGATAGTTATGTTGTCTTGATGAGGACATCCAATTGTAGAGTAGGTGAAGTGTAAAGTTTTGGAACAACAAACATAAGTGTAGATCACATAAAATTAGAGTTCATTACTGAATGTTACAAGTTCTATTCAATGTTTTTCCTTCATGATTAAGACATTCAATTATGTTACTGAGTTGTTTAGTTCATTATACAATCCATACAGAAAGTAGAAATGCAGAAAGAGATATACAACTCATTTACAGAATTCAATGCTTTATTCACAAGGAGAGTCAAATGTTTCCCACACAAGCCATGGGATGTAACTGAAAAGTAAAGTACAGCTACTGAAAAGAAATATACACATGCATGAAGGAGAAAGCAAAGGAGTATGAGGGTGAACCCATCATTGCCTTATATATTCTTCATTGTGCAGAGCATCTCCTTGCCAGCTCCTTTCATCCTCAAGGCATGGTACCTAAAAAGCAAAAATAAGGAAATCATCAATAAAGAGCTCAGGGTTAATCCATATTCCTACACTATCCTACTTCGTGCATATGAATCTTCCCCTAAGCAGGAGATGTATTCTACTTGAAGGACAAACTGTATGCATGTTTTTTTTCACTCAGAAAGAAGAAAGTAAAAGAAAGAAGAAAACATGGACATAAGAGAGGCCAAAAAGCCTAAATATTTCCTAACTATTTTCCTAAGTGTGCAGGTACAAGTTGCAAGCCAAAGAGAGAAATAAATAAGTCATAAGTACATGCTAAGAAGAAGGAAGAGTGCAACTCAAAGTTCAACAAACATTCTGCAAATGGAAGAGGTTAGAGCTCAAAAGAGAGAATGGAAGATAGAAGTACATTTTTTAGTTTGCAAAGAAGAGGGAGAATCAGATTTCAAGAAGCTGAAGCTAAAAGTAAAAGGGATTATAGCTGAAACAGGATGAGAGAGAAGATTCTGGGAAAATTTTGACAGGGCTTCGCCATGTAAAATGGACATTTACAACTTTTCATCATGTTGTTTCAATTACTACATTCTTTAAAATAACTATGCAAATCAAATAAGTGATACAAAAAGTAGAAAAGCATTACATGATCAAGAGAAACAACTATCATGTTTTCAGTTCTCAATTGCTATATCAGTTCAGCATGAAAAGTGTTACTTTCTGTATCCTGGATCAGAATATATAACTACTATTTCTGAAAATGCATTAAAGAAAAGATTCTGGGAAAATTTTGCTAGGGCTTCACCTTATAAAATCAACATTTTAGATTTTTCAGCATACATATCAGAGCTGTAATGAAAAATAAATACAATGCAGAAAAGAAAATGGATAATTCATCATTTTGAATTAAGGATTCACTATAACTTAACAGTTGAATAACATGAAATTTGAAGTAATTTACAAAGTACATCCTTTCTATGTATTCCAGTTTTCAAATAAAGGAAGTATGAATTACAAATATGTTGCCATATCAAAGAAGTACATCTATTTATGCAAGGAAAAGAATCACAAAAAATAAATGGAACTACAACTTCAAAAGTATGAAAGAGATCAATTTCAGAGATGTTCTAAATCTCATAATGAAATGAGATTGTTCTGGTTTTCTAAATGTAGTGGATTTCATTCACAAAAGAAAGAGTACATCACTATAAACATACAAATTTTCAATAGGTTATCATTGGTGTTAAAATGGGGCTATTAGCCAGTACAAAAGTTCATTTCTTCTCTCAAAATGATTAATGGATTACAACTATTATTTTGAATGAAAGATTCCAATAATAATGAGAAACCAATTTCATTTGAACACTCATCTGTAGAAGGAATTTCAGTTTTCAAGTGATCTCAGATTGGAAAAAGGATTAAAGTAGTATGCTCAAACAAAGTGCTACATAATTCTCAAAGGATCAAGTTGATCCTGAACAATGAATTACAACATAATTGATTTTCCAGAATACAAAAATCAAGCCAAGAATTTCATAACAGACTTGAAATAATATACAAAACCTATTTTGCAGAGAAGCAAATTGATACACACAGTGGCTGAGTTTCAAATTTCAACAATGGCATGTTCATAATGAAACAAAACTATCAGAGGAGGGATGAAACTAAAGTCTACATCTACCTAGAGATCTTTCATAAGTAAATTCAAACACGGAATATTTAACTCAAAGCTATCATGAAATTGATGGAATCAGAGATTTACCTTAAAAGTAGGGTTACAGGAACTCAAGGCAGAGAAAATAACCTCAAAAACAAAGTGTTCACTTTTCCAGAGACTCACATGGGTCAAATTGATAATATAGTTCCAAGCTTGAAGTCTATAAAATGATAGAAAACATCCACAATCCTCCCATTTAGAAAACTCGTAAAGGAGCTACAAATTCTAAAAGATATCAAAAGGATGAAAGATGCAAAAGAAAATTAATTAATGGCCGATACAGGAAAATGAGGCAAATATACAACCCTCTACAGTGAGATAAGAATACCCAAATTAAAAAAAACATTCAGATCTGGAATGAAAGAAGAATATGCACAAATCAGAAAATACAACTACCTAGGTAAAAAAAAAATATGATACTTTTCAATTCGAATGATTAATACCCATTTCGGGTTGTTATAAAAGAGATCGAAAGTAAATCAGAGGCTATTCAAAGAATGCATTCAGGTTCAGAACAAATTCAACCAAGGCTGAGCCACAAAATCACACAGGAATCCAAGCTAATGGCTATGAAAGCCTTAGTTGCTTTGAAATATTATTGAGTTTTTGTGTTCAACTCAGAAAATTGATATAGGTATTTGAAGTGGAAATTCAAATAAATGACTAGGAAATATATTCTCTAGAGACCATACAAACAACCCTCAATGAAAATCAAGTTTCAGAAGAAAATAAAACCCAACATGAATGGTTTAACTCAAAATCATCAAGGAACTCAGAAAAGCACTAAGAATCAAAGTTTCAAAGCTTTGGTGGCCAAAGACAAACAGAGATACAAGTCCTTACCTTACGTGAATGGTGCTATGAACCGTAACAGGAGAGGTGACCAAAGAATGAAAAAAGATGAGCTCCAAAGACATTTCAATAATGGTGGTAACATCCAAAATCACCTCTCTTGGAGAGCTCGAAAGTAAGAACAAGAAAGAAAATGGCAACAGAGCTCAGAAAAGGCCAAGCTTCATGAAGGAAAATGGTGGCCATTGTGAAAGTGGAACCACAAAAGGTATCAAAGGAAACATTTTTCATCAGAAAAGAGCCTCAGATGTAAAAGACCATCAGAATCACACTGCAAAGAAGACCAAAGCCAAATAAAGCCGAGCTCGAAGTGATCAACCATGGTGGCCACAAAATTTTTCCAGGGCTTCACCCGAGAGCTAAAAGGATGAAAATGTAATGGTCGCATCATGGGTCAAATCAACTTAACCTACAGCCATCTTGAAGAGTGGAGTCAACAAACCCTAACCAATGATCAATCATCAATGATCAAGATTCACAAAAGGTACGAAGATCAATGGCCGGTGATCATTCACAAGAATTCAAAGAATAACCACAGTTAGTCTCCCACCGACCAACATTCAATGCAAATCCTAGAAACCCTAATCATGGGTAAGAGATCAACGACATCGAATTCAAAGGTACAGAGATCAATGACCCAGGTTTCCATCATCAATATCAAAGCAAACTCAACAGTTAGGTTAAATTGCCACCGACAAAATGCATGGAGGGGTGAGTCACCATGGGGAAGGGGCCAGCCCACATCACCAAACAAATAATCATTGCATGACTTTCATAAGTCTAAAACTATAGTCCAAAATTTAAAAATGCAAATCTGACCATACATGCTGGCAATGATCACCAAAAAGGTGAGTCTTTTAGGTATAATCATTGGGTTTTCAAATACAAAAGTTGAGAAAGAAACAATAGTCAAAAGAATATTATAAGAGCCATGAATAAATGTTATCAAATATCTCATATCAAGAACCATGTATGTTAAGTCCACAAAGGTGGCCAACCCAATGAAGACAAGAGTTCACAACCACAAGTGGCCCCCACAGATGGTGATAGATTGTACATGAATTGGAGTGCATTTTTCATGTGATCACAAGAATAGAGAAGAGTGTCAACATCAGATGCAAGAAACCTTTTGAAGGTTACCTTATTTTTCCAATAAAATAAGAGTTGATTATGATTACACATGTGCTCCTAGTGGTCCCCATAGTGGATGAATTATTTTTGCAAATATTGCAAGTATTGTAATTATTTTACTCACAAACAGAGAGTTTATTTTTGCATGCTTCACAAGAAGACAAAACAAAGAAGAAGACAAATTTGCATGCTCATGGAGGGAGACTTGCCTAGCAAGCAATTTTATTATTAGCAAATTATTCACCCATTCTTTTCTTAAAAATAGAACAGTCAACTTCAGTTTGACTGTATTGTATTTAAGGCTATTAATGCCTATTTTTAACTGCATGCTCTAGTTTGTATTATTTTATCCCTTTATTTATTATTAAATAAAGGATAAAATTAGGATGCATGGGCGAGTACAAGCCTTAGGCTATTTTTAGGAAGGGGGTGAAATTTATTTTGCTATATATTGTGTGCCTTTGCAAAGCACAAGGATTATGCCTGGAGGACTTTTGGATATATGAGTACTGAAGCAAATTTTTCCAGTTTTTCCCTCTGAGTGTGAAGTGTTTTTCTACCTTTCCAAGTTATTTTGTAGTCTTGTGTATGTTATATTAATCTTGTGAATGCAAATTCCCTGATCAACCACCTTACCCTGCTGCAAATTTCAGTCCTTTCTGCTTAATTTTTAATGTGCATGTTAACTTATTAGTACTGTTGTGATCCTCCCTCAGTACAATCAAGTGTTTTTCCCTTAGATATTCTGTAAAAAAACTATTGGTTTGTGCATCAAGAATCCTTCACAAATCAGTTGTGCATATACTCAGTCAAAGCCCTCATACAAATTTGGTGTATCACCTTAGTTTTAATCATTTTACAGTCATCTTTTACTCTCAAACTCCCAGAAAGTAGTTTAGGATACACCAATAAGGAACTGGCCTTGATACCAGAGACTCACCTCAAAATAGGTATACCCACAGACCTGAGGTGTTTCCATTGTATCTACGAAAGAGAGAGATCATTTGTGCAAGCTTAGAAAACCTGCAAGCCATCTCTCTACAGGGTGCACTTTCGAGAGATAACAGTTTTTGGCATGCCCGGTGGGACAACGAATCAGATCTGCATGTGAGTTTCAGACCTACAACAGATTTACAACAAATTAAAAGTCACTTTTGGGAGCAAAACTGCAGCTAATTTATTCTAAAGATTTTATGATCTTTTGGTGACTCCGTAAAGCTGAATTCAGACCAGTATTGTAGCATGTTCCATGCCTAAAGTGACTACAAGATCATTGGTAAGAGGAATTCCTTCTGATTTTGTTTCTTTACCTTTGAATTCTGCTAGAAGGAGAAGAGTTGGTAATACTTTTCCTTATAATAGACCTAGTTTTGGTAACCCTCCTCCTAATATTCCTTCACCACGTGTCAATTTTTCTATCAATATCCCAGTTTTTCCAATGGCCCTTCAACCACCTAGAATTTTGTGCCCTTTACTAATGGCAGCCCATTAGTAATTCCAGTTTATCATGATATTCCCAATGCTGCCATGAAAAGTTTGCCATCATTCACAGGTGAAAATCAGGTTACACCAGCTGAACATATCAAAGATGTTGCACCCTATATGTGCAGTCCATAATATCACTCATGAAGACATAGCTCTAAGACTTTTAGCTACATCTTTTAAAGGGAAAGCCTTGCAATGGTATAGAAACCTAGAAATTGGAAGCATAGGAACTTGGGATATTTTAGGTGAAAAATTGCTGAAACAGTTCCAAGATAATTCAGATCATTTGTCTCTCATTGAACAATTATCTACTATTAAAAGAGCTCCCAATGAATTTATGTCTAGTTTCAATATCCATTTTCCAGAACTTGGGAGAGAATTCCAGCAAGTGTCAAGCCTCAAGCTGATCATGCTTTCCTTTATTATCTTAGAGCATTAAACAGTGATATCTCAACTATGATTCAGTCAATGGGTGGAGAGACACTCCCAGCAGCTTATGATATTGCTATCCGAGCTGAAAATAGTCTTATTCAAGCTAGAAAATTAGTGCCAAGGCCATCAATGCCTTTTTTGGTAGATTTAGCACCTATTCCTCAGCCTATTACAATCATAGAGCCCACTGTTGTAGCTCCATCAGATGATGTATTCAAAGCTTTGCAGACTATGGGAAATAAGTTGAATTCAATTGAGAACAAAATTGCATTACCTAGCAGACCCTACCAGGCTCCTTATCATCCCTACCAACAGAATCAACAAAACAGGTAGCCCTATCAACAGAATCAGAATTATAGGCACTTCCTTACTAGCAAAGGCAGTTTGACCCAAAGGCTCCTAGTTCCTTCTAATGCTTTAGTTCCAGTTAATATGGCTTACAGAAGAGTGGTGTCAACCTTGCAATCAACCTCATTCATCTGCAACTTTCCCAAATGCTTTTCTAAATCTGAATCTTGTTGCACAACCTCAATCTGAAACATTGTTTATGCCTCAAATGGAGGTGGGCAGCAAGAAACTCATGTTCAGAAAGCACCTGAATAGAATTTAGTCAGTTTTAATGAGGATGATTTCATTGCAGTCACTACTAGGGCTCAAGGGAGGGCTGCTGAAAATCAAAAGCAACAAAATAGGCCTATCCTACCTACTGTCACTGACAAGACAACATCTACAGCTCCAAAGTCAACTAGCAACCCTGTTGTTCCTCAAAAATCAGCAAGTGTCCCAGTTGATAAAAGTCATCAAAGACAGCTACAACCTGATCCAAGAAGACTGTTTATACCTCAGATATCCAAGGCAGCTGAAGCAGAATCAGTTTTTGCTAAGGCCTACTCTAAGACAGTTGATTCTATCTCTAAGACAGTTGCTTCTTTTAACATTGTTGATGTAATGAAAAAGCATAATGTTAACATCTCAATGTGGGACATGCTCTAAGTATTCCTGGACAACAAGATTTACTTTCTCATGAACTAGCTAAGCTGCAAATTTCTTCAAATACAATAGAAAAGGAAGTTCAGAAGACAGACATGGTCCTTGGAACGTTTGAGCAAGACCGTATTAAAGAAGTTAAGTGGATGGTTCAGAAAGTTTTGAATGCTCATGACATCAAGAAACCACCACCATTTTATTTATCACTGATTATTGGAGAACATTTAGTTCATAATTGCATGGTGGACAGTGGTGCAAGTAGCACAGTTATGCCAAAAGTGATTGCAGAAAAATTAGGCTTGCAGTATGAGCCTACAGAAAGGAGTGTCTTACAGCTTGATGGAACTGCAACTAATATGGTTGGTATAATAAAAAATTTGGAGGTAACATTACATGCTTCCCAAATGTTTCTATTCTGCAAGATGTTACTGTTGTGGATCTACCTCCATACTTTGCCTTGTGCTTATCTAGAGATTTCACAGCGAAAATAGGAGGTTATCTCTCTTCAGATTGGTCCTTCTTATTTTTTACTACACGTTATGGAACTAAGGTTACTATCAATTCAGAACCATTGGCCAGATTCCATATTGAGCCTCATTCTCCAAATGTAGTAGCTAATTACTCAGCTTTAGAGCAATCTGATTTTGATGATGTAGCTCAGGTTTCAGCATTAGATGGTGTTTCTAACATGTTTATGGATGAAAATATAGTTGAAGAACATGCTCATGATCCTTTTAAGGAAGTTGAAGAACATCTTTTTGGTGTGTATTGTATGCATGAAGAAAATACACCACTTCCCTTGCTGTCTAAAACAGAAAATTCAGCAGAAGGGATTTGGAAGCTTCATTTTGATGGAGCTAAGAACAAGAAAGGATAGGGAGCAGGTTTGATGCTCACTTCCCCTGACAAATGAAAGGTATTTCTCAGCTTTGAGTCTCCAATTTACATGCACTTGTAATGTAGCTGAATACGAAGCATTAATTCATGGCTTACTTTGGGCCAGAAAGAGAGGTATCAACACATTACAAATCTTTGGTGATTCTGAGTTGGTTATCAATCAAGTAAAAAAATTTCAATGTTTGTAAGAATCCACTAATGAAGTCTTACAGACATAGAGTTTCAGACTTAATGGAAGATTTTGAAGCTATTAATATTCAGTCTATTCCTAGAGCTGAAAACAAGCATGCAGATAGACTTGCAGTAGTTGGTGCTAGTTTTGAAGTGCTGGAACAGATGGAAAACAACAAAATTCAGCCTCATATTAAGCTAATTGTTAGGCCTTCTATACCTGATAATGAATCAAATTGGTAAGTTTTTGAAAGTGATGATCAAATCTGTAGGTTTTTGCAGCAGGAAGCTGAATTTTCTGCAGTAAATCAGGATAAGTTACAACATTTATACGGTGATCAGATTGTCAACTAAAGACAAATAAATTACCTCGAGGTCTTGTCACTTTGGAAGACATCTTCAGTACTGATGATCAGTTAAGAAAAGATAAAACTAAGTTGTCAATGCATGCTGATAACTATGAAGAGATTTCAATTGATGAAGGGAAAAATTTACTTCTTGGAAAGGTATGTTCCTTAACCGAAAAATAGTCATTTATTAATCTTTGCAAAGAGTTTAAGGATGTATTTTCTTGGAAATACCAAGACCTGAAAGGGTTTGATCCCAGTTTAGCACAACATACTATCGAGTTACATCCAAATGCTAAGCCTGTAAGATAGAAACAGAGGCCTGTAAATCCAAAAATAGAACCTCTGATGAGGAAAGAGTTATCCAAGTTGATTGAATCAGGTATTATCTTTCCAGTTAAGCATTCAAGTTGGGTAGCCAATCTTGTTCCTGTTAGGAAGAAGAACGGTGAAATCAGACTATGTGTAGATTTCAGAGATCTTAATAAAGCTTCATTAAAAGATCATTACCCACTTCCGAATATGGATCAGATTTTGAGAACAGTCTCAGGTTCAGATAGACTATCTCTTCTAGATGGTTATAGTGGCTATAATCAAGATTTTAGTCCAAGAAGAAGATAGATACAAAACAACTTTTACCACCAAGTGGGGTACCTATGCTTACAAAAGAATGCCTTTTGGTCTTTCAAATGCCGGTGCAACGTTTCAACGTGCAATGGACATGGATTTTCACAGCTTATTAAATAAATGCATCCTTGTCTATTTAGATGATGTGACTGTATTTTCAAAAGATTCTGAAGAACATCTAATGCATTTAAGGCAGACTTTTCAACTATGCAGGTAGTTTGGAATATCTTTGAATCCCAAGAAGTCAATCTTTTTAGTACATCAAGGTAAATTACTTGGCCATATTGTTTCTAAGCAAGGTTTAGCAATTGATCCTTTCAGAATCAAAGCTATATCACAACTATCATTACCTCATCATAAGAAGGCATTGCAAAGTTTTCTTGGAAAAATCAACTTTGTTAGAAGATTTGTTCCAGATTTTGCACAGCATTGGTTAAACCATTAACAACTATGTTAAAGAAAGAGAAAACTTTCTCTTGGACCAGCGAAGGAAGGGAAGGTTTTGAAGCAATAAAATCAGCTATCTCTCAGGCTCCTACTCTTGCAAATCCAAATTTCGATAAAGATTTTACAATGTATGCACTTGCAGGAGCTGAAACAATCTCAACTATTTTGACTCAGGTTAATGATGAAAATATTGAGCAGCCAATTGCTTTCTTTGGACAGAGTTTGCATGATTACGAAACAAGGTACACATTTCTTGAAAAACAAGTACTTTCAGTAGTTAGAGGACTAAAAGAATTTTAAGTACATGCTTTCAAACAATAAAATTCACGTTCTTGTTTCTCATCCAAGTGTGAAAGCTTTCCTTTTAAATAAAGAATTGAATGAGAAAAGAGTAGGCTGGATAACGAAGGTTATGGAATATGATGTTGATATCTGGGTTGCTAAGATGGTTCGAGGTAAAGGTTTATGTGAACATCTAATTACTGATATGGAAAAACATCAAGCTGCAGAACCAGAAGATTCAAAACAACATGCTGAAATTGTGTATCAGCAATCAAATATCATGGTCCAACCAGAAAATCAGCAACCTGAACTTGCTCAAGAGATCCAAGAATCAAGGTGGATGACTGATTTGGTTAACTACTTACAGCATGGCACCTATCCGGAAGGTATGGATAAGAATAAACAAAGATATTTCAGATTACAAGCTATTCCTTATCTTTTCATTGATGGTGTATTGTTCAAAAGGGATATAAATGGGATCTTGCTGCGATGTGTTGATTATGATAAAATTCAGAAAATATTATCAGAATTCCATGAAGGACCTATAGGAGGTCACTTCTCAGCACGTACTACAACTTTAAAAATTATGAAAGTAGGTTACTATTGGCCTAGCATATTCAAAGACTATTTTGAATGGATTAGAAAGTGTAAGAAATGTGCTTTCTTTGTTGGAAAAGAACGTCTTGCTTCATTGCCTTTGCAGCCTATTTCATCTGATCAACCTTTTATGCAGTGGGGTCTTGATTTTATTGGCATGATAAACCCACCTTCATCACAAGGACATAAGTGGATCTTAACTGCTACAGATTATTTTACATGATGGACTGAAGCAATAGCCTTGAAAGATGCTAATGAAGCTTCGATACTATCCTTTTATGAAGGAATAGTTTACAGATTTGGTGTTCCAACAACTATCATATCAGATAATGCTTTAGCATTCCTTGGTGCAAAGATAACAGATTGGGCTGTCAACCATGGAATATATCTAAGTTCTTCATCTAATTATTACCCACAAGGTAATGGCTTAGCTGAAAGTACTAACAAGAATCTGTTAAGAATCATCAGAAGAACACTCAAGGATAATCAAAGAGCTTGGCATCTGATGTTGAATTCCACACTTTGGGCTGACAGAGTGACTCCTAAAAGATCAGTTGGCAATTCACCATACAAGCTTGTGTATGGAAAAGAAGCAAGAATGCCTATTTCAGTTGAGTTACCCACATTAGATTTGCTACATCAAATGGAGCTACTTGAGAATGAACCATTGCAGGTTCGTTATGCAGAGTTAATGGAATTACAAGAGCTAAGAGATCAAGCTCATTTAAATATGGAAAAGAATCAGAAACAAATCAAGAAGACTTTTGACAAGAAAGCCAAATTCAGAGTCTTCAATGAAGGAGATATTGTGTTAAAGTGGGATGTTGATCGTGCAAAGCCAGGAAGACACTCAAAGTTTGATACACTCTGGAGTGGTCCTTACATGATTTCAGCTTGCAAGGAACACAATGCTTTTCAGCTTTCGAAGCTGAATGGAGAGGAACTTCCCATTCCTATGAATGGTATGTTTCTCAAACACTATTATTGAAAATCTTACAGTGATTGTTAGAGTAGGATTTCCCTTCAATAAGTGTAGTTTCTACACATTGCATCATTTTTCAATTCAATAAGTGCATTCGTGCACATGATCTGGTTTACCAGATCCTTTCCCAGCTTTAGTTTGTTTTGGAAGGGTTGGACCTTTCAAGAAAAGGTAGATTTTGGTTATATGCTTCGGACTCCATGCCCAATGGACAAGAGCAAGGCACTGGTATATAAGCTAGCAGGAAACTTTCCCCATAGGATCACCAGAAATGTTGACAATTTTTGCACTTGTGTAAAAATGGGCAACTTGAAACTTTGTTATGATGGATAGCATTGGTGAAGTATACCTAAGCTAGGGGAGATCACATCAGATTATGTCATTGTTACTGCTGATTTATTTAAAAGATTACATGAAATCTGCAACTATGTGTGCTGTTACAAAATGTAACAGATCACATAGTCTGCAATTTCATGACCATCCTCAGCAAAAGAACACAAGCCCCGAAGGACAGTTATGTTGTCTTGATGAGGACATCCAATTACAGAGTAGGTGAAGTGTAAAGTTTTGGAACAACAAACATAAGTGCAGATCACATAAAAATCAGAGTTCATTACTGAATGTTACAAGTTCTATTCAATGTTCTTTCCTTCATGATTAAGACATTCAATTATGTTACTGAGTTGTTTAGTTCATTATACAATCCATACAGAAAGTAGAAATGTAGAAAGAGATATACAACTCATTTACAGAATTCAATGCTTTATTCACAAGGAGAGTCAAATGTTTCCCACACAAGCCATGGGATGTAACTGAAAAGTAAAGTACAGCTACTGAAAAGAAAGATACACATGCATGAAAGAGAAAGCAAAGGAGTATGAGTGAACCCATCATTGCCTTGTATATTCTTCGTTGTGCAGAGAATCTCCTTGCCAGCTCCTTTCATCCTCAAGGCATGGTACCTAAAAAGTAAAAACAAGGAAATCATCAATAAAGAGCTCAGGGTTAATCCATATTCCTACACTATCCTACTTCATGCATATGAATCTTCCCCTAAGCAGGAGATGTATTCTACTTGAAGGAAAAACTGCATGCATGCTTTTTTCACTCAGAAAGAAGAAAGTAAAAGAAAGAAGAAAACATGGACATAAGAGAGGCCAAAAAGCCTAAATATTTCCTAACTATTTTCCTAAGTGTGCAGGTACAGGTTGCAGCCAAAGAGAGAAATAAATAAGTCATAAGTACATGCTAAGAAGAAGGAAGAGTGCAACTCAAAGTTTAGCAAACATTCTGCAAATGGAAGAGGTTAGAGCTCAGAAGAGAGAATGGAAGATAGAAGTACATTTTTCAGTTTGCAAAGAAGAGGGAGAATCAAATTTCAAGAAGTTGAAGCTAAAAGTAAAAGGGATTACAGCTGAAATAGGATGAGAGAGAAGATTCTGGGAAAATTTTGACAGGGCTTCGCCATGTAAAATGGACATTTACAACTTTTCATCATGTTGTTTCAATTACTACATGCTTTAAAAGAACTATGCAAATCAAATAAGTGATACAGAAAGCAGAAAAACATTACATGATCAAGAGAAACAACTATCATGTTTTCAATTCTCAATTGCTATATCAGTTCAACATGAAAAGTGTTACTTTCTGTATTCTGGATCAGAATATATAACTACTATTTCTGAAAATGCATTAAAGAAAAGATTCTGAAAATTTTTTGCCAGGGCTTCACCTTATAAAATCAACATTTCAGATTTTTCAGCATACATATCAGAGCTGTAATGAAAGGAAATACAATATACATCTGAAAAATCAAATTAGAAAGTAGATACAAGAATTCACTATAACTCAAAACACTAAATAACATGAAATTCCATCATCATAATTTGTACAAAGTACATCCTAGATATGAATTCCAGTTTTCAAATAAAGGAAGTATGAATTACAGATATGTTGAAATATATCAAGGAAGTACAAATATTTATGGCAATGGAAAAGAATCACAGAAAATAAATGGAACTACAACTTCAAAATTATGAAAGATCAATTTCAGATATGCTCTAAATCTCATAATGAAATGAGATTAACCCATGAATTTCTAAATATAGTGGATTTCATTCACAAAAGAAAGAGTACATCACTATAAACATACAACTTTTCAATAGGTTATCATTGGTGTCAAAATGGGGCTATTAGCCAGTACAAAAGTTCATTTCTGCTCTTCAAAATGATTAATGGATTACAAATATTATTTTAAGATTAAAGTTTCCAATAATAATGAGAAACCAATTTCATTCAAACACTCATCTCAGAAGAAATTTCAGTTTTCAAATGATCTAAGATTGGAAAAAGGATTAAAGTACAGTATGCTAAAAGGAGTGCTACATAATTCTCAAAATTAGATCAAGTTGATCCTGAACAATGAATTACAATAGAGTATTGCAATTTTCTAGATAATACAAAAATCAAGCCAAGAATTTAGTAACAGACCTGAAATAATATACAAAACCTATTTTGTAGAGAATCAAACTGATACACATAGTGGCTGAGTTTCAAGATTTAAACAATAACATTCATAGTGAAACAAAACTATCAGAGGAAGGATGAAACTAAAATCTACATCTACCCAGAGATAATTCAGAAGTAAATTCAAACACAAATATTTAACTCTAAGCTATCATGAAATTGATGGAATCAGAGATTTAGAAAATTAAAAGATAAGGTTACAAGAACTCAAGGAAAAAGAAAAGAACCTCAAAAACAAAGTGAGGTACATTTGTTAGAGACTCACATGGGTCAAAAATAATATAGTTCCAAGCTTGAAGTCTATAAGGAATGACAGAAAACATCCACAATCCTCCCACTCAGAAAACTCATAAAGGAGCTACAGATTCTAAAAGACTCAGAAGGCTGAAAGATACAGAAAAAAATTACTTTATGGCAGTTCGATACAGGAAAATGAAGCAAATATACAACCCTCTAGAAGTGAGATAAGAATACCCAAATTGAAAAAAAACATTCAGATCTAGAATGAAAGTAAGAATATGCACAAATCAGGAAAATACAAAAATTCAATCGAGAATCTGATACAGGTTCAGATCTTGAAAAGCATTCAGGTGAGAGATCAAATAAAAATCACCTTTATAATCGAACAGTTCACAAAGATTAAGTTTTAACAAATTCAAGATAAAAAGCTCAGAAATAAACACAGGAATAGAACGACTCTTTCAATCTTGAAACCTTAGGAACGTGAAACCCAGAATGGTGCTACTCGAACCATGACCAGGAGAAATTGGAAACCAAAGAATGAAAACTAGGAAAAATCGAGCTCAAAGAAATGATCAAGTATCAGCAGAAAAGAGCAATAGCCTTCATGGCAGCCATTAATCTCGCATGCAAGAAAGCTCAAAAGGAGAAAACTAAGTCTCACCGTGAACGACCAAAGGAAACTCAGTAAAGGAATCCGAGCTTCATGAAGGAAAATGGTGGCAATCCATTGTGAAAAATAGAACTCCAAAGACTCAATCATGGCGAACAACTCACAGAAATCAAAAACCCAGAGAAACCGAGCTCAAACCATAAGAACCATGAAAACCTGATAATCAAAGAGTTCTCAAAATTGGTGCAGCTTCATAAAGAAATCTCAAAGAACCTTGAAGTTCATAGGATCCCGCAGGGCAGGAAACCCTTTTCATCAGAAAATCTTGAGCTCATCGATGCAAGATAGATAGTGAAATATCACACTGAGATTTTGAAGACCAGAAGCTGAAAAATGGAGATCCGAGCTCAAAGTGATCAACCATGGTGGCCACAAAAATTTTGCCAGGGCTTCGCCCGAGAGCTAAAGGATCAAATGTAATGGTCATAAATGGCTCGAATCAACTTAACCACACCCAGTTCAAAAAGCTTTGGAGTCAATAAACCCTAACCACAGGGTCAAGAATCGATGGCTCAAATTTTCCAAGTACAATGATCAAATGGCCAAAGATCATGCTCAGAGATCAAAGAATAACCATGGTTAGCCTCCCACTGACCAACATTCAATGCATACAAAAACCCTAATCATGGGTAAGAGATCGATGACATCGAATTCACAGGTACAGAGATCAACAACCCAGCATCACCAATCATCAATATCAAAGCAAACTCAACAGTTAGGTCAAATTGCCACCGACAAAATGCATGGAGGGGTGAGTCACCATGGGGAAGGGGCCAGCCCACGTCACCAAACAAATAATCATTGCCATGAATTTCAAAGTCTAAACTATAGTCGATTCAAAATCAAAAGGCCAAAATCATACCATGATCATAAAAAAGGTAAAGTATAAATTGCCAAATCAAATAAAAGGTAATTACCATGATAATAAAAGTTTTTTTTAAATAATGCTAAGGCCGACAACTAGGTGGGACATGTAAAGTACCCCCTTATATTACTCAAGAGCATGTGCTAAGTCCAAAGAGTGGCCAAACCCAATGAAACAAAGTATCACAACCAAAGGTGGTCCCCACAAGGATGGTGATAGATTGTACAAGAACTGGAGTGTTAATCATGTGATCACTAGAAAACAAAATAAGTGTCAACTCAGATAAAGACAAATGAATTATTTTTCAAAGTATTGCTAATTATTGTAATCCCCACATTTGAGCTCACAGTACATAGGAGAATTATTTTTGCATGCTTCACAAGAAGACAGAACAAAGAAGAAGATGAATTTGCATGCTCATGGAAGGAGACTTGCCTAGCAAGAAATTTTATTATTAGCAAATTATTCACCCTTTCTTTTCTTAAAAATAGAACAGTCAACTTCAGTTTGACTGTATTGTAAACAAGGCTATTAATGCCTATTTTTAACTGCATGCTCTAGTTTGTATTATTTTATCCCTTTATTTATTATTAAATAAAGGATAAAATTAGGATGCATGGGCGAGTACAAGCCTTAGGCTATTTTTAGGAAGGGGGTGAAATTTATTTTGCTATATATTGTGTGCCTTTGCAAAGCACAGGGATTCGATTCCTGGAGGACTTTTGGATATATGAGTACTGAAGAAAATTTTGCCAGTTTTTCCCTCTGAGTGTGAAGTGTTTTCTACCTTTCCAAGTTATTTTGTAGTCTTGTGTATGTTATATTAATCTTGTGAATGCAAATTCCCTGATCAACCACCTTACCCTGCTACAAATTTCAGTCCTTTCTGCTTAATTTTTAATTTGCATGTTAACTTATTAGTACTGTTGTGATCCTCCCTCAGTACAATCAAGTGTTTTGCCCTTAGATATTCTGTAGAAAAACTATTGGTTCATGTGCATCAAGAATCCTTCACAGATCAGTTGTGCATATACTCAGTCAAAGCCCTCACACAAATTTGGTGTATCACCTTAGTTTTAATCATTTTACAGTCATCTTTTACTCTCAAACTCCCAGAAAGTAGTTTAGGATACACCAATAAGGAACCGACCTTGATACCTGAGACTCACCTCGAATTAGGTATACCCACAGACCTGAGGTGTTTCCATTGTATCTATGAAAGGAGAGAGATCATTTGTGCAAGCTTAGAAAACCTGCAATCATCTCTCTGTACCAGAACATACCTAAACGTTCCTACACCTGATCAAAATTATGTTTTCGCACCATATCCTATGCCTTGGATACCTGAATCACTTCAACCATGTTTGGATAAACCTAATAACCTAGGATGATGTCAAGTTTGCAAGATCTTCAACCTGGAGCCGTGTCACAATTTATAACATGTACGTGTATTTGACTGCCACTACCTTTGACCCTTTCCCATTTCCTTGTTTGCATTTTTTTGACCTCTACCCTTTCAAGCAGTCGCCCACATCTATGCTCCTTTTCACCACATCCACCTTTTATCAAACCACTCACCACTTCTATCTTCCACCTGACCATTTTCTGGTGTGAGGGGAATCCCCTTCACCCACACATAGGGCACCTTCTTCTTATTTTTGTCAATGTCTCTTACCAATAAAATCTGTGACAAAAAGAGGAAAATGTGGACACCTAAATTTCTTTACATTCCCCTTAGCCCCTGATCGAATAACCAACTTAAACATGGGCACCTAACCATGCCCCCTTTGACCCCACATTAATATTAATTTAATTGTTTTAATTAAATTAATCCTCATTGCCACAACTTTCATTATTTTATTTCCTTAATTGACCTAATTTCCACCTCACCTAGACACCTCATCCAGCCACCTCACCCTAGACCTATTCTTGACATGTTTCCATAACTAACAATAACTAAGTCTTACTTGCCTTAATGAGCTAAGAATTTGTATAACCCTAAAATCAATGCCTAAGATTTCTCTAACCACATAACTGCTCATTAGAAGGGAAGCTTCCATTCTAATCTGCGATAACAAACCAACTTGGCCCAAGAAGTTAGAAAGATCTTCCCATTTTAGAAACCTAGGAAATCTCACCTTAACCAACACCGGTCAGACCTAAACTGATGTCGGTCAAGATGGAACCGTTGTCGGTTACAAGTTATTCACCCTAGCAACCTTGTTGGAGAGGTTAGCAGATTGTGAGAGCAAGAGATGAGAAATGAGATGCATGTAAGTAGAACCAAAGCCTTTTCATGCACCCAGATACCCCACAACCAGCACCAGGACAAATCCAAAAGAATTCCACTCATATAAGCATTCCAAGATTCATTGTTACGGTAAAAAATACCATCCTTCTGATCAACTACCATTACCATTCAGCCATTAAGTCTGCATCACAATAAATATATTCCTAACCAACATTGTTATTTCAGTTATTAGCTTTTTGTTACTCCTATTTTATAATCTACACTTTGCATGCCCATTTTTCTATCCCCTACCCAGCATGTAACCCAACCATTACCTCACACACACCGCCAAATCACCCATCCTCACCTGCTGTGCATCCGTGAATACACTTGAGATTTCTATAAACCTCCTTATCCACCCTACCATCTTTATCAAATCCCAGATCGAACCTTGTAATCAGATCTCCTTGAGTTTCATATACCCTGACCTTATTAACACTGGCTTATTGACGCTGGCTGCTCATAACTGTCGTCAATTCTACATAAACTATCACTAATCATACCAAATCGACATTGGTATTTTTGTTTTATACCCTTCCCAAGAACAGAGAAAAAAAATCTCCTACTAATTGTCCTAAACAATCTAGAATTAGACCTTGACC
Organism: Taxus chinensis; assembly: GCA_019776745.2. Taxonomy (NCBI): domain Eukaryota; kingdom Viridiplantae; phylum Streptophyta; class Pinopsida; order Cupressales; family Taxaceae; genus Taxus; species Taxus chinensis. Next base: position 809,562,669 of record CM034149.1, read on the forward strand.
TGTCTCAGTACCTTGATAATTACCTCATCCTTTATATCCAACTATAGCATAGCCTATTGTGATTGGATTTGCTTATTGTACTTGAATGAGATACCTCAATCATATCAACTACAGTATGATTTTACTTATTTCTCGCATTAATTTGTTTTAAACAGTGGATTGACAGCCATCTAGGAAGTATCACACTTCTCAGAACTAGCATACACTAGGAAGTCCACTGTCACTTATCATTTAACTTCTTTTTTGTGGTCTTGTTTACTATTACAGGTAGTTCCTCCTATCCAAAAGGAAGTTTTCACAATCAGCACTGAATCGAGAAGTTAGAACACACATAACAACCATCAACCAACCCATTTAACATGTATTCCTCCTAGCCCATAACCCTATCTATTTTTTCATTCAAAAACGTAAAGAAAACGGTGAAACAGAGACATCAATTGTATATCTTTAGCATCTGATTAGCATCTAGAAAAAAAATATTTCCCATACATTATCAAACTCAATCTCAATCAGATAATAGTATGTAAAGTGTGTGTTGAATATATCTCCCCCCCACGGGTAGATATAGACAAATAGAAGAATATGGAAATCAAAGAAACTCAAAACTTGACATTTATTTACGCCAAAAGTTGTGCCCTGGCGTAGGTTGAAGGTGTAGATCAAAAAATTTCGAACAAGAAAAAAAGTTGTCACCCTGGGGTAGGTTGAAGGCGCAGATAAGAAAATGTCGACAGGATAAAAAGTTGCGCCCTGGCACAGAGTTGAAGGTGAAGATATAAAAAATGTCGATAGGTAAAAATTTACACCCTGGTGCATAGGTTGAAAGGCATCGACACCACATTTTCAGTTCACTTATGGCACACTTAAAAGTATGTTGAGAAGAGGATAGATGTGTCCAAGGCAGCACTTTCAAGAGGTGCAACATTTTGAGCGTTGACACCCCCGAACCCGACAGAAAGCAAACCCTGACCCAGATATTCAAATGGCCATAACTTTTCACAGGGAGCTTGGATTCACTCAAGGTTGGAATTTTCAGAAATATTAAAAGGTCCTCCACCCAACTATGACTAGATACATTTAATTGGGTGAGAGAAAGTTCTTAAAAAATGCAAAATATAGTTCACTATTTTTGGGTTTGCTAGGGTTCTTACCCATCGCTATAATGAGATGAATTAAATACAATTTCGAGGTGGTTGGGTTAGATTTGGATTTTCCTCCCTCTTCCCTCTCTCATTCTTCCTATAAATTGTAAGGAGGGGCTTATTTCTAAAGGTTGGACATTCTTATTTTTGCCCCTCCCTTCTTCTCTTTGGCTGGAAAATTTGTGGAGTTCAAACCTCCCATCTAAAATTGTAATGCAACTTTTCCTCTTGGCATTTTGTAGTGTATTGTATCAATCTTTGGAGAAAATAATGCATGTCTATGGATGATTCTCAACCCTCTCTGTGTTCATTTACATCCTCCTGATCTTTCACTACAAATTTGGTTGTCTGTGCATTATCTTGCATTGCATTTTAATGGTTTGTGTTTATTGGCAAGACAGGTGTTCTTCATTCCTCGGCGCATCACCTTTGTTAGTTTAGGTTTATTTTTTATGCATCTTCTTACCTTGTCTCCTTGGCAAGTTAGATTAGGTTTTTGAGTAAACCCTCTACATTTTTATGTGTGCATTTTAATAGAGGAATAGGAACTGGCCTTCATCTGGAGAGCTTTCCTGATTTACAAGGTCCCACACTTGGGAAAAGCTCCATCTTATACAATTACACTAAGAGTCTCAACCCATTGAGTTGCAAACATTCAGGGGTGTTGTGATTCACCATCAACAATTTTGGCATGCCCGATGGGATAGAGAGAGGTCATTCCACAAGATTTGAAGGAACTTTCGAGAAATTTGGACTTAGAAATTACAAGTTCTCCAATTTTGGATTTTTCACCTTCTAGGATGAACTCTGAAATTGATTTTCAAGGGATTAACTTGCTCAAAACGAGTCAAAATTTCACCACCTGATAGATCTGGGGGTAATCTTCAAAAGGGTATCTTTATTTTTTTGAAATTTTGATTTTCAAAATTTCAAATTCGAGATTTCAGAAGTTTGGCATTTTCAGGTTTTCGGGACTGTCATTCCAAATCAAATTCCAAACCCCAGAAGCTCAAATATATAGGTCCTTCAAAAATTTTAGTTTAAGTTTTTGTCAATGTTGGTGTGTAACTTGGTAGAATCAAGCCTTTTGAGGCTCGTTCTCTAACACATCTGACGACTTCGAAGGGATAGAATTCAGCAGTGTAGCAGCAAAATTTTCCCAGGCACATGAGAAGAATTCGAACCAGGTCTGATACTCGAGAAGAGGGGATATTTTTCTACTTGTAACTATCACTTGGCAGAGGAAGGAGAGGAAGCGCACCACAAATATCACCATATCCACCTAACAGGACTTTATCAACCCCTCCACCTCGTAGACCTTTCATACAATCAACAAGGATTCTCAGGCCAATCAGAATGGCACAACAAAACCCTTTTGTCAACTTCACTAGCAGCAACCCACTTTCCCTCAATGCAAAAAATCCAGTTCCAATTGCAGCATTGAAGAACATTCCATTTTTCACTGGAGAAAATCATACCACTCCTGGTGATCATGTCAAAGACATTACTAATGTTTGTGCAATCCATGAGATAAATGAAATGGATGTTACTGTAAAATTACTAGCATCTTCATTCAAAGGGAAGGCATTGCAATGGTTTAGGGGCCTTGGATCCGGTTCTATCAAAAATTGGAGTCAGTTATGCATAGCTCTCCGTGAGCAGTTTGGAGAAAAGGGAGACAATTTGTCTCTACTAGAACAATTGACAACTATCAAGAGAGCTCCCAATGAGCAGTTGACGGAATTCAACTTCAGATTTCAAAGGTCTTGGGATAGAATTCCATTGGCCATTACGCCAACAGATGAAGGTTCTTTTCTATACTATCTTAAGGCTTTGAATTCTGATATTTCTATGTTAATTCAATCTATGGGAGGCACAACCTTACCTGCTACTTATAGCATTGCCATTAGGGCTGAAAAATGTCTTATTCAAGCTGGTAAGCCGGCTCCTAGGCCTCCCATGCCCTTGTATCCAAACTTAGAAAATCCAAGCACTAGTCAAGAACCCACTTTGGCTCCTATTCCCACTCCTAGAAATCAAAGTTCAAATGAAACTTCTACTTCATCCTCTGGTGCTTCAAATGAACTCCAAGAGGTCATGAAACAATTGCAAAATTTGGGAAATGAGTTGGTTACACTCAAGAGGCAGCAGGCCCAAATCTTTAGACCTTATTATCAGCCTCAAGCTCAACCTAATAGGAAACCATACCAGCCCAATAGGCCACCCAACCCAGCTGCAAATCAAATCCAAGTAAGGCCTCCCACCAATAGACCATTTCAGCCCTATAACCCCAATGTTGCATCTGCTTCTAAAGCCTTAGTGGCAGTGAAAAAAAACATAGCTCAAGAGTATGATTGGTGTTTCCCATGTAATGAACCTCACAACCAATCTATGTGCTTCAATGGTGCTTTGAACCAAGCCTTGATGGTGACAACTACTGGCATTGAGGGTGAAGTGAATCAAGAAACAAATCAGCAACAAGGGACATCTCAGCAAAACACAGCTCCAAATGATACCGTACTTGTGAATTGGCAAGCTGAGGATTTTTGTGGCATGAATAAAACAATTTCTCATAGTGTAGCAGCTAACACAAGATCAAAGAAGAGGAATATTGGTGAAGGGCAGTCATTGGCTCCAAGTGATCTACAACCTTCCATCACTCCACAAGGTGTTGGTAAGCAAAATACAGTTCCAAACATGCAAGGACAACCCAAACCACCTTCTAAACCAACTCAAATGCCAGATGTTGCTGCCCATGCACAAGAAAGGAATGTGCAAGCTAAAGGAAAAAAGAGATGTTTCATCCCCATTTAGCATCATTGATCAAATGAAGAAGACAAATGTGAATATATCAATGTGGGAATCTTTATCCATCCCAGGCCAAAGAGATCTTCTACAAGCTGCCATGAAGAATTGGTCAACTTCAAACTAGCAGGTCCATATGCAAGAGAAGGTCCTCACAAATGCTTCTCAGCCTGAAGGGAATCATGGAGGACAACAAGGTAAAGTTTTAAAGCCCCCTCCATTCTATGTTTCATTAATCATTGGGGATAAACTAGTACACAATTGCATGATTGATTATGGGGAAAGTAGTTCTGTCATGCCCAAGCATATAGCTGATCAGCTGGGTCTCCAATATGAAGTCATATCTAAAGGGGTAGTGCAATTGGATGGGAAAATAGTAGCAACGATGGGAATGATTAAAGGTTTGAATCTTATCTTTCATGCATGCCCCAACTTTACCATTTTGCAAGATGTGCCAGTAATAGATTTTCCGCCACTCTTTGCCCTATGCTTATCAAGGGATTTCACAGCTAGAATCGGTGGATATTTATTTGCAAATTGGTCACACATGATTTTCAGAATGAGGTATGGGCCCAAAGCAACAATCAGATCCGAACCAATTGCAAACTTTCACATTAAGCCTCATACTCCAAGACAAATCAATGGCAACTATTTAGCATTTGATCAATAAGATTATCCAAGCATAGATGAAGCTGAAACCAAAGTTGGAAGCATCCCAGATTTGACTCTTGATGAATGGGCAAGCAAGGTAAATGATTTTGATCCCTACCAAGAAGTAGAAGAATCTAAGCTAGAATTCTATTCCATACATGAAGAAAACCATCCTATTCTTAGCATCACCAAACCAGACCATAAGGATGACAGTGAAGTATGGCAGTTATTTTTCAATGAATCAAGGAGTAGACAAGGTGCTAGGAGGAGGAGCTATGCTTGTTTCACCTCAAGGCATCAAATATTATTCAACTTTCCGTTTCCATTTTTCCTGTTCAAACAACACAACTGAATATGAGGCATTGATTCATGGACTTCATTGGGCTAGGAAAAAGGGCATAAAGAACTTGTAAGTGTTTGGGGATAGCGAGCTAATCATCAACCAAGTTAGGGGACAACATGTTACAAAGAATGACCTACTAAAAAACTATAAGAACAGGGTATGGGACCTCATTGAGGATTTTGAAGCTTTCAACATCGTGTCCATACTTAGGAAGAAAAATGAAGTCGCAGATAGGCTCGCAGCAGTTGGAGCAACATTTGATGTGGTTGATAACATCAGAAGGGAAAAAACACAACCACATATCCAAGTGATTGTGAGCCCCAGCAGTTCCAGATAATAACACAAGTTGGCAGGTGTTTGAGAACGATCAACAGATCATCAATTTTTTGCAAGAAGAGGCTGAATTCTCAGCTAGGAATCAGGATAGACTAGAGCAGCAGTATGGGGATCAAGTAGTGCATCTACAGAAAAACAAGCTTCCCAAGGGTTTAGTAACATTAGAGTCTATCTTCAACCCTAACGACCAGTTTCGTAAGGAAAAGGATAACATACAGGTCAAGAGAGAAGATTCAGAGCCAATTCCGAGTTGGGGAAGGAAAAACACTTCAAATTGGTAAAGTGGCCACTGAGCAGGAGAAATCAGATTTCATACAGCTTTTCCAATAATTTCCAGATGTCTTTGCTTGGAGCTATGAAGACTTGAGAGGATTCAATCCAAAGTTGGCATAGCATACAATATAATTGGATCCAGATGCTAAGCCCATCAGGAAAAAGCAGAGACCATTCAACCCTCACATTGAGCCTCTAATGAAGAAAGAGCTAAACAAGCTAATAGAGGCAAGCATTATATTCCCGATCAAGCACTCAATCTGGGTTGCAAACTTGGTACCGGTCAGGAAGAAGAACGGAGAAATTAGGTTGTGTGTGGATTTCTGAGACCTCAACAGGGCATCTCTCAAAGACCATTACCCACTTCCTTCAATGGAACAAATATTGCAAGTGGTATCCGGTTTGGAGAGATTCTCTCTCCTAGATGGCTACTCAGGGTATAATCAGATAATGGTGAAAGAAGATGACCAGTTCAAGATGGCTTTCACCACCAAATGGGGCACCTATGCCTACAAGAAGATGCCATTTGGAATGTCAAATGCTGGAGCCACTTTCCAAAGGGAAATGGATATGGCATTCAAGGGATTGATCAATAAAATAGTTCTGATATATCTTGACGACATCACTGTATTCTCCAAAAATGCAGTGGATCACCTCTTTCATCTGAGGTAGGTATTTCAGAGGTGTAGAAGATTTGGGGTATCATTGAATCCCAAAAAATGCATATTCTTGGCTCATGAAGGAAAACTTCTAGGCCATATTGTTTCAAAGGAAGGGTTGATGATTGACCCAAAAAGAGTTGAAGCAATTCAAGCGTTGCCATTGCCAAGTCACAAGAAGGCTCTTCAAAGCTTCTTAAGAAGGATCAATTTTGTCCGCAGGTTTGTTCCAAACTTTGCAGCTCTCGTAAAGCCAATAACATTGATGTTAAAGAAGAGCATGGCATTTAAGTGGACATCTGAAGGCAAGGAAAGTTTTGAGGCAATAAAAGAGGCTATATCTCAAGCTCTGACTCTCGTCAATCCAGACTTCTCCAAGGACTTCATGCTATATGCCTTCAGTGGTGGAGACACAATTTCTGCAATCCTGGTACAACAAAACAAAGAGGGATTAGAACAACCAGTTGCTTTCTTTAGTCAAGGCTTGGAGGAATACGAAACTAGGTACTCTTTCATTGAAAAGCATGTCCTTGCATTGATCAGGAGCTTAAAGAAATTCAAGCACCTAGTCTCAAACAACAAGATCCAATTATTGGTCTCTCATGCAGGAGTCAAGGACTTCCTTCTAAACAAGGATCTGAATGAGAAATGTGCAGGATGGATCACTCGTGTCATGGAATATGACATCGAAATTAAGGTCACTAAGCTGGTCCATGGAAAGGGATTATGTGAACAACTAGCCTCAAGTCAGCAAGTTGAAGCAGGTGATGAAAAAGAGACTGTCTTGGTACTACAGGATGGTCAAGAACAGGAAAATGATGATGTGTCCACTCCTTGTTGGACTCAGAATATGATACACTTCCTACAGACAGGCCTATGCCCTCCATAGAAATGAGCAAAGCAAAGAGAAGATACTTTATATTACAAGCCATTCCATATGTGCTTGTTGATGGTGTTTTTTTCAAGAAAGACATCAATGGAGTTCTATTGAGGTGCATTGGGACAGGTCAAATTGAGAGGGTGTTACGAGATTTTCACGATGGAGATTCCGGAGGACATTTTGCCCCATGGATAACAACTCTCAAGATAATGAAGGCAGGGTATTATTGGCCCACAGTGTTCAGTGACTGCTATACATGGATAAGAAAGTGTAAGAAATGTGCACTCTTCACAGGAAAAGAAAGACTAGCAGCGCTTCCATTACACCCAATTTTGGTTGACCAACCATTTATGCAATGGGGATTGGACTTCATCGGGGTCATCAATCCAAACTCAAGCCAAGGCCACAAGTGGATTCTCATGGCGACGGACTATTTCACCAAGTGGACCGAAGCAGTAGCGCTCAAAGAAGAAAATGAGTCTAACATACTAGACTTTTATGAAGGAATAGTGACAAGGTTTGGTGTGCTAGCCACTATCATATCAGACAATGCATTGGCATTCATAGGTTCCAAGATTATAGAATGGGCTGTCAAGAATGGAATCTATTTGAGCACCTCTTCAAATTATTACCCGCAGGGTAATGGACAGGTAGAGTCCACAAACAAGAATTTGCTAAGGATCATCAGAAGGACCCTGGATGAAAACCAAAGAACATGGCATACCAAGCTAAAATCAGTGTTATGGGCTGATAGGATAACACCAAAAAGGTCTACAGGTAGTTCTCCCTACAAGTTGGTCTATGGGAAAGAGGCAGTATTGCCTATATCATTAGAATTGCCTGCATTGGAGCTCATGAAGCAGTTGGAGTTGTCTGAGTTCAAACCAATGGAGGCCAGGTATGCAGAGTTGATGGAATTGGAAGAAATCAGAGAACATGTAGTTCAGATGATTGAGAAGGATTAGGCCTTAGTAAAAAGATGGTTTGATAAGAAAGCAAGAGCAAAGACCTTCCAGGAAGGGGACTAGTTCTGAAATGGGATGCAGATCAGGAAAAACAAGGAAAGCATTCCAAGTTTGATGCCATTTGGAGTGGCCCCTACATGGTCAAAGGATGTAAAAGTAGTAATGCCTTCCAATTGTCTACATTGGATGGAGAAGAACTCCCAATTCTGGTTAACAAAATCTATCTTAAACATTGCTACTAAAAGGAAAAGGTTTACCCTTGTAAATATTAGCCTAGATTTCAATTCCTCTAAGTGTGGATGCACATTGTCTTGTTGTAGTTAGGTTTCAATTTCCCTAAGTGCTTCGACACAGGTTTTATTGCCCAAAGGTTGAATTTCTACAGTTTAGCGTGCTCTCGGAGAAGGAGTTGCGGTATCAGGCTCGGGATCAGATATCAGGTTGGTTTCAGGTTATTGTTTATGACTCCATGCCCAATGAATTGCTAAAAGGCCACTGATCTTCTACCTAGCAGGTAGGTGATCCCATTGAGTCACCAAATTGTTGTATATATCTCCCCCCTGGGTAAATATAGACAAATAAAAGAATATGGAAATCAAAGAAACTCAAAACATGACATTTATTTATGCCACCAGTCGTGCTCTTACGCAGGTTGAAGGTACAGATAAGAAAATGTCGATAGGTAAAAAGTTGCGCCCTGGCATAGGTTGAAGGCGCAGATCAGAAAATGTTGACAGGTAAAAAGTTGCATGCCCTGGTGCAGGTTGAAGGCACAGATCAGAAAATGTCGACATGTAAAAAGTCACACCCTGGCACAGGTTGAAGGCACAGATAAGAAAATGTCAACAGGTAAAAAGTTGCACCCTGGCACAAGTTGAAGGCAGATTGATCAGAAAATGTTGACAGGTTGAAGGATAAAAATTTGCGCCTTGGCATAGGTTGAAGGCGCAGATTAGAAAATGTTAACAAGTAAAAAGTTGCACCCTAGCGTAGGTTGAAGGCACAGATCAGAAAATGTCGATAACTAAAAATTTGCACCCTAGCGTAGGTTGAAGGTGTAGATCAGAAAATGTTGATAGGTAAAAAATTTTTGCCCTGGTGCAGGTTGAAGGCGCAGATCAGAAAATGTCGACAGGTAAAAAGTTGTACCGTGGTGCAGGTTAAAGGCGTAGATCATAAAATGTCGACATGTAAAAAGTTATACCCTGGTGTAGGTTGAAAGGCATCAACACCACATTTTCAGCACCTATGGTGCACTTAAAGTATGTTAACATGAGGATGGATGCACCGAGGTGCACCTTCAAGAGGCGCAACATTTTGAGCGTTGACACCCTGAACCTGACATGAAAGCAAACCCTGACCCAGATATTCAAATGGCCATAACTTTTCACAGGGAGCTCAGATTCACGCAAGGTTGGAATTTTCGGAAAGCTTACAAGGTCCTCTGTCCAACTACATCTGGATATATTTAATTGGGTGAGAAAAATTTCTTCAAAAATGCAAAATACAGTTCACCATTTTTTGGGTTTGCTAGGGTTCTCACCTACCACCATAATGAGATGAATTAAATACAATCTGGAGGTGGTTGGGGTAGATTTGGATTTTCCTCTCTCTTCCCTCTCTCATTCTTCCTATAAATTGTAATGAGGGCTTCTTTCTAAAGTTTGGACATTCTTTTTTTCCCCCTCCCTTCTTCCTTTTGGCAGGTGAATTTGTGGTGTCCAAACCTCCCATCTAAAACTGTAATGCAACTTTTCCTCTTGGCATTTTGTAGTGTATTGTATCAATCTTTGGAGAAAATAATGCATGTCTATGGATGATTCTCAACCCTCTCTATGTTCATTTTTATCCTCCTGATCTTTCACTGCAAATTTGGTTATATGTGCATGATCTTGCATTGCATTTTAATGGTTTGTGTTTATTGGCAAGACAGGTGTTCTTCATTCCTCGGTGCATCACCTTTGTTAGTTTAGGTTTATTTTTTATGCATCTTCTTACCCTGTCTCCTTGGTAAGTTAGATTAGGTTTTTGAGTAAACCCTCTACATTTCTACGTGTGTATCTGAACAAAGGAATAGGAACCGGCCTTCATCCGGAGAGATTTTCTAATTTCGCAAGGTCCCACACTTGGGAAAAGCTCCATGTTATGCAATCACACTGAGAGTCTCAACCCATTGAGTTGCAGAAACTCAGGGGTGTTGTGATTCACCATCAATAGTGTGTCAGTGGAAATAAATGCTACACATGTGTCCCCTACTAAAAAAATCCCCTAAAATATCTGTTTTATAGAATTACAACCACGACAAACCCACATTTCTAGGAAAACCCATTTTAAAATGGAATTACATTACATCACTAACATTATTAACAATCATCTTTATCAATTTCTCATCTTAATTTTCCTAAATCACTCTATCAATCTCACTCTCTTAACTTTAAATGGGACTTTGAAACTTGCTCAACTTATTTCTACAAGTTTATGTCTAATTTATCCATCTACTTTATTGTTGTGTTTTTAAAGGTCACTCCTTTATCTAAATTATAATATTTTTTGTAGTGATGAGGTAGAGAGCCTCATATACCATTTGATCTTTACCTATGATGAATTTATACAACTAATAAATGAATACAATGATTGTTTTATTTAGAGACTACAAATGGGTAGTCATCCAGAGAAAAATTTGCACATTAAATATAAAATTGTAACATCCTAATTGCAAGTCCAATAATGGTAAATGTACATGCCAAAAAACATAGAGAAATTTTGTGTGCACTTGATTGCTCATGAGTACATAATAATTTATTTGACGTAGAGGATGATGTGATGATTTTGGGCTAGGTTTGTCAATGGTGGGAATATGATGGAGTAGTGTTATGGGAACACAAACGAGTCAGAGGAAAAACTCTACCTGTACTCCTAGGAAAGAAAATCTTTTTCATTGAGGATATTGATACTCATAAGGACTTTATAATGGTGTATGGTACAATAAAGCATAACAGCCACGTGGATCCTTATTTCTATGTCTTGGTTAATGAATCGATCAATATTGGGTTTTGATACTTAAGTGAAATGATCGTTTGAGGCATGGTGACCTTGATTAAGTAAGATAATATGGAATAAGGTAGTGTATAGTTAATAATAAGGGAAAAAATCAAATGTATAGCGGTAGTAAGCATCTGTTGAGGTGAAAAATATGGTTTTTGTCTTATGGGGCTTCACCATTGAGAATAACTAATTATAGAATGATATGTTTGAGAGATGGTGAAGAAGGAAAGGAACAATTTTTGCAAACTCTTAAACGTTCATATTTTGGTGCAATCCTATTTTCTTATACCTCCTAAAGTTATATATATATATTTTAATAATATTTTAGATTTATTATTCATATTTTTGTATGGTTAATTTATTTTATCTCAAACATTTCAAATAATAGATTGAATTTGCAGGATTTATTTCATCCAAATCTAATAGTTAACAATTTTTTTAAAAATGTATTCAATTTTCAATGTTCTTTAATGTAGTATAAATTTTCATATCTATGATAGTATCAACGAGCATAAAAATTCTCAAAAATAAGAAAGAACAACATCAAGGAGGATGGTGACCCAAAGAAATGAAAGAGTAAAAAATGAAAATCTATTAACAAGGCATTGGCCATAAGGAATGTAGTTGGTCTTTTCCGACATGTTACATCAAGCCTGCAACCTCTTAATGAATGGCCATATGCACAGTGAATGGTATTTAAATCCACAGTTCTCCAAAGGCCTCAAGATCGTTCGAAGTTCTTTGGCACATATTTGATTTCATTAAATTATATACACTAGTCTAAGAGATACTTATGTAATAAAAATTACTACACTTGAGATCCTAATAATATAAATTGTCTTTCATAAACTAGTTCTTTTTCTACATAATAATGTGAATGATTTGTGTATTGCAAAAAAAAATCGAACTTAATGGGGGAAAATGGTTACTCTAATACAAATTTGTTTGTAGCTGCAAAAATTAATGAGGTGAAGATGGAAAAAGGTAGGACAATTATGATTAAAAAACATGGTGAAATTTGTTTTTTTTAAAATTAAAATGTGTTGTAATTTCATCTTGGGATCTTAAAAGCATGTGCCTTTTAGTACTTTAATATATGTGAAATGGGGTAAATGTGAAAAAAAAAAATCTTATGCATAAACAAGTGAACTTTCTACACATATCTAATGAAGCACCAAATTAAAAATATGGTACAATTGAAGTGGTTAAAGACATAGTGAGATCCAATGAATTCCCAAATTCAAAACATTCCTGACTAAATAAATAGATGACAAAAACTGCCCAAGTACCTTGTTATAATTGAATGTGATGAATTTCCTCATTTTCCAATTTGTTGTTTTTCTACCAAGCACATTTCTTGTTACATATATCATCTATCGACTTGACTCACCATAGAACACCCTCACTCTCTTGATTCTATCTAGGCTTAAATCAAGATAGAGTGATCTTGCAAAGCTAATCTTAAAGTGAAGGGCCTGTTGACTTGCACGTAATAACCCATATTATACAGCCCCGTGATCATTATTCTCTACATGCTTGTACTGAAAATACCTTTAGACTCAATGTCATTATAACATGAGAACAATAGCTACTAATGGTGGTCAAATGGGTGGTTATGATGGCCCAGATGACTAACGTAGGGAGTTGCCACTGCTAGCATAAATAGGATCAACGTTGGATAATCCGCTTCCACTAAACCTCCAACCCTCACCATTGTCAAGCTCCTCGCCATGCGATTCGATCCCTGCTAATCAGGAAGAATATTTAAGAGAGCTATTCATTTTTTCTATTGATAATGTATATTTCAATATTAATGTTGAGTGTTGTTCAAATTTATATGAATAATGACCCCATATATTTTTATTGAGTAAAATAACCTGACCCCAATTTAAGATATATTTATTTTAATTTTAGAAATCCTTACATCCTTAGCCACCATTAGAAATGTCTCATAAAGTGCCCATATTTAGGTTCTATATTTCTTATTCATGTTTGAACAAGTTATTATCAATTATTCAATATGCACAAATAGTCATCATTAACAATCGTTAGATTGTTAAAATATACTTCACTAAAAAGAAGTGACCTATGAACAAAAAAAAGTATTTTTTGTCGATATATCATTTTATTTGTAAATTACAATAATGGAATATTTACAAATGTAACAAATATAGAAGAGAATGACAATAATGAATGAAATATTTACATTAGATTATTAGGCCGTTGATGTTAGGCCTTGAAATTGATATGGTGTAGAATTGGCTTCCACTCCTGAGATAATGGACGAAGCCATTGATAGGATTATCATGGAAAAAGCCTATGACCAGTATGAAGCAGAACACGAAGCAGAGGTGAGTACTATTAAAACCTCTTGCAATCCTTTCTGTAGAATCTAACTTTTTTTTCCCAACATAAAGCCTTACTCTCTAGATGTTATGATAGATACATGTGCTGAAATTAGCCTGTTAAAAGCTAATGCAATTCCTAGGGACTGTTGGGTTCATGAGCCATTACAAATAAGCTTTGATTCTAAGAAATTTTTCTCCCATTGTTCTGCCCATATTCCTATACAGTTAGGGAAAATATAGATTACCTTTAAGGTCCATCAATTTGATCTTCTACATTATGATATGTTGCTTGGTTCTGACAATCTAAACAATTGTATGCCATATACTATTTGTCAAGATGAGATCCTTTTTCCCCAAGGATCCATTTCAAGACTTCGAACTTACTAGTCTATTGTGCCCTCTGCACCAAAGCCCCAAAAAGTCTCCAATTCAGACTGGTTACATAAATCCATTTCTATGAATACCTCTGTTATTGATGTCCTCATCAATAAGATCAAAAATGATTGTACTTCTAATAATATCCATGCTTTTGTCCATCGGAATTTTTTTTTTCTGTCAGTTAGATTTCCAAACCACTACTTCTCCAAAGTTCAAAGCTCATCATATAGGCATGCCTCCCTCTGAGAAAGTTGAATGCCAAGCAGAAATTAATAATCTGCTCAAAGGCGGATTCATACAACCCTCCAAGTATCCATGGTCATGCCCTACATTTTATGTCAACAAGAGAAGTGAACAAGTCAGAGGAAAGAAAAGATTAGTGGTAAATTATAAACCACTTAATAAATACATAATGCCTATTCAACATCCTATTCCAAGAAAAGATGATTTGTTGGCTTGAATCAGTGGCAGTAAAGTCTATAGCAAGTTTGATCTAAAATCAGGTTTTTGGAAAATCTTCTTGAATAAAGAAGATACCTATAAAAATTCTTTTAGCATTCGAGGTGGCCAATATGAATGGAAGTTTCTTCCATTCAGTCTCAAAACTGCTCCATCTATTTTTCAGAAAAAGATGGATCAAATCTTTGGTCATTTAAGAAAATTCTTAATTATTTATATTGATGATATTTTGATCTTTTCTCCAAACACGAAAGATCACCTAGAGCACCTTGAACAGTTCTATCAAACTGTGTATGCCAGTGGACTTTGCCTTAGTCCAACTAAAATGGAAACATTTAAAGATTCAGTTCAGTTTCTGGGCATAACTCTCAAAGATGGAGCCATCCTGATGCAAGAACATATAATTTCAAAAATAAGTATGTTTCTTGATGAGATTACTGACAAAACACAACTTCATAGATTTTTTAGGTTGTGTTAATTATATTGCAGGATTCTACAAGAATGTTGCTGCAGACAGACTTTTATTAAACAAAAGACTTTGCTCCAATGCTCCAGCATGGAACTCTGATATGACAAAAGTTGTTCAAAGAATAAAATAGAGTTGCCAGACCCTTCTCTCTCTGTCTCTTCCTGGAACTAATTTGAAGATTGTTGAGACAGATGCTTCTGAAGAGTATTGGGGAGCAATCCTTGAAGAGAAAATGGAGAATGGTACTAAAAATATATGCAGGTATGCTTCTGGGTCCTTTAAAGGTCCCGAACTTAAATACCATTCTAGCCATAAGGAAATTCTTGCTGTTAAAAAAGCTATCCAAGCCTTCCTGTTCCTTTTGCTACATGAAAAGTTTTTGCTCAGAACATATTTGTAGCATTTTGAAGGCACACTATATAAAGGTGATCCTACCAATAAAACAACTTATGGTCATCTTCAGAGATGGGCTAAGTGGTTTGATGGATATGAATTTGATATTGAACACATCTCTGGTAAAAAGAATGCTCTCGCTGATTTTTCCAGTAGAGAGTTAGTTCAGACTAAACATGTAAGTGTCACTCAAGTATTCCATGAATTTATGGAACCAATATGGAATACCACCACTCGCACAAATTATTTTAGGTCTCTGGAAAGATGTGATAATCAAATGTCATGTGAAGCTCAACATATACTTCTTTCTTGAGGTATTATATCTGTGTCTCCTTATCAGACTTCTGAAGTCACTTGTAGATTTGTGGATCCTGAGATCCCTACCACAAAATTTCATTCTCATCATGATCCTATGGTATTCTGTACTCTTCAATGACAATGGCGAAATTATAGATATGTGGAGCTACTAGATAATGACATTCCAGTCGAAGGACGGTAACTACGTAAATTGGTTCCAAGACCACACACATTATGGAGATTTGAATTCTCTAGAACCTGGCCTGAAGGACATCCCCTCGAGAATGATGCATGGAATCACCCCAACGTTCTTGGTGATAAGAAATATATTGCAAATCATTTTAAATATTTCTTAACCACATTCCTACCTACTAAAATTTCTGATAGTCCTTTAATTAATGTCTTCCCAAATACTATCAGAAATATTATGATAAATTTTAAGATTCCATGGTATGTCAAACAATGTTATTATGTCAGGAATAATCCATTGTAGGGACATCATCCCAATCCTAATGGCCAGCTATGGTGTAAAATATACATCCATCACACCATGAATGTACCTCCTCCAGCGCCTGGACACTTTCTTTGGATTCCTGACCAGTATCTGTTCCCCACTAGAAGATATCTCCAAAGAGATACTAATGGAACTATAAACTTATCTCGTTTATGGTATGAACGTAACACATGAGATATTTATTTTGCAGAATGACATGAAGAATCTTCCAGCTCCTCTGATGAGGACACTAGACCCAACATCCAATATAGCCCATGAAGCTTTGATGACAGGATTTTTGTCATCATTTGTATAAAGAAGAGATTTGATATCACTTTATGTAAAGTTGTGGACCTCCCCACTTGTCAAAGGTGTTATAATGGGTGGCATGTACCCATCTAGTTGTCTTTGTAGGAATATTTTAGGTAACTTGGGTTACTGGTTCCCAGTCTATCGGTTTCCCTGTAATTCGGTGAAAAGACTATCTCTTTTCCTATATAAGGAAATGTAGAGACTCATTCACTACATCGAATTACATTGGAGTTATATAGAGTCTAGATTGTCTTAAGTTTTGAAGTTTTATAGTCCTTGTATGCCAAGAGAAATCTTTTGAATTCGAACAAGAATATTATAATGGAGTTATGCTCTTACATGAATAAAAATATCTCAGTTTGATTTTTGTTTAGATCCTATTGTCAATTTGTGGTATCAGAGCTAGTTGTTTTCTTGTTATCTTAGATAAGTCTCTCCTCATTTTCTTTATTTCGAGTGTTTCGTCTACTTTTATTTTTGAATCTTGTAAGACATGTAGTAGTGAAGGCGGACCTTTTTTTCAGCCCGGGTGAGGCATGTTGTGGTCATATACCTTCTTGTAAGACGCAGTGAAGGACATAAATAGTCCATACAACATGGATACCGAGGAATGGGTTGTGTCGACCTCTAATTGACAAGATGATGACTGTGATGATGCATTCATGAATCTATCACATCTGATTTTGATAAATGATGAGATGCATATCACAAAATAGGAGAATCCGTTACCAGGTTGGAAACTCCCAAAACTTCCTTACAATGAAGTTTATCAAAAATCAAAGTCATTTCATTTGATTGCTAGTACTGCTATTAGATCTAGAGAGTCATGTATACAACTTAAGACTTCTACTAAATCCGAGTATGATATTCCTCTTATTTCTCCTAAATATTTATCTTATTTAAAGAAGCAAACCATGCACAAGTTTGTTCATATAGGATGTGTCCAGATCAGGATAACCCCTCTATTTAGACAAGGTCTAAATGCTTTAGTTTTGTGATGTTTATTGGATACCCGCCATGATAGTTTCAAAGACTGTCTGTTAGCTTCTCTACAGACAAGTCTCAGTAATGGACCAATACATTTTAATGTGTTTCCTAACTATCCTATGTCCATTTAGACTAATAATTTGTTAGATCAAGTTCTTAAGCTCCATCTGCAAACCACGGGTCTAAATATGAAGCCAGGTTCTTCCCCTCTTGAAATTTTTTACAGAATTATTTTTAGATTGACTAATACCACTCATCCTACCACTAATCATGGTCCCTCTAAAGGGAGCAGTGTCATTATGCATGCTAGCCTGACAGCTCAGAAGATTGAGCCAGAAGTTGGCAGTTGGGATAAAATTAGAGTGCCTCGTGAATGGAAAATTTCTACCAAGTGTGTTTCTATAGCCACTTCATCTGTCCAATCTACCTCTAAGGTTATTGAAGATAAAGGCAAGGCTACCATCTCTTTTAGGAAATCTAGTTCTGTAAAGCCTAGATTGTCTACTTCTTCTTCTACTCATTCATTCATATCAGACAAAGAGAAGAGTCCTGAACGAGAAATTCCTTCATGTAGCCATCCATCACTTGTACATGATGCCAACACCGATTGTCTATGGTGTGAACACTACTAGGTTTTAGTCCAGTAGAAATATATCCCTAAAAATGGCCCGCATATAAGCATGAATAGTTGTTCCCCACCTTCTTATCATCAGAAATAGCGAAATTTCCTACATTTGAATATTGTAAAGCTTATATACAACCGATGTATCCAAACATTTTCGAGTTATGATTAGATATTTTTGTTAATGTTTTTCATTGCATTTTTTTTAATCAGATATTTCAAAACACTATAATTATGAGTGATGATTTGGTTATGTAAGAAGTAAACTTTTTTGATGTATTATATATATTATCTTACAAAATTCAGACATGAGTATTAATTCCAAACTAATTTATGAGAGACCACAGGCAATGAGTGTCTCTCCTCCAATAATATATTATGTCAATGACATATTTTTTCAATATCAATAGTGGGCAGACCTATAAAGTCCTGCAATATGACTATTGATTTGAAAGCCTAATTTAGAGACGGTTTTAGTAGCTTGTGCAAGTACAAGACAATAACCTTCTCACCCAAATGCTTGTGAAGCACATGTACCTCTTTATAACATTTTCCTACTTTCTTTGACTTCGAAGCTCTAACTAAACAATAACCTCTGAACACATTTTTCCTACATAGTCATAAAAAAATCAGGCTTAGATTTACCTTTCATGTTTTTATCAAAAACTCACCCCCCAATACCACGTTGACAAAGGTAGAAGAATATTTTCATTTGGAACCTTTCCTCTACATATTCTCTTCAACCTTTGTCCATCAATTTGCAATATGGATGGATGACAATCAAAATATTTGTCTTTTTCTTATTCTAAAGAAGTTGAAAAATTGAGTTTGAACACTATAGGGCTAATATATATATGTAATATATGTCTTCTTTTCGGTGTTAGTTTTATCTCTACAGTATCACTCCACCACCTCTTTAGACTACTAAAATACTTAAAGCGATGTCTCAAATTTGATCCATGCCATTACACGTAAGTTAAAAAATATCCCCCTTATGTCCATCTCTAAATATTTGTAGTCAACTCCCAAAGTTATTGGATCTTCGAGATCAATGTTAAATTTGGTGTAAACTCTATTCAATATTCCTCTCACAACCTATGGCTTATGCTCTTCATGGTTAGTCACTTGAGATATTCTTTAAAATATTCTAATTTTCATTGAGATATTTTTACACATAAACTTTATGCCATCATTTTCTAACTACCACCCCTTCCAATTGCATACTTTAGTACTTTGCACATTGTTTCAACAACTTTCGCACTTCAGACGTGTTTACAAAAATCCTATAATTTAGTTTCCTTCTTCTATGTCATGTATAAAGTTCAACCTTTGGTGCAAAGATAACTTTTGCATTCCATGTCTTAGTTGAAATGCCACACACAAATTTCTCTTTATATCTCATAGAAAGATAAATCTAGTAGATACTATATTCCGACATCTCTTTAGACATTGTGGTTGTCTCCTCCTTGCCTCCCTAGACTAATAAAATGTTTTCTGAACATACTATTATATAGGCCTCTTGATGATGTATATGTAGATTTTGATACATATTGTTATACTCAAATTGAAATGTGTTCCTTGCATCTATATTTTAAGTTATGAGAGTGATCTCCAAATTAATTGGAGCTCTAGGACCAATTCTACATTTGGTGTATACCATGCTCCATATACCTTATGCTCTATGTGATTAATCATTGGAGATCTTATCTAATGATATTTCCTTTTGCATTGGATTCTTTTTCACAAAGTTCATGCCAAAATATTATTCGTGATCCTTTACTAAGCGCTACACATTCCCTAGTTGATTTTCAAACCTGTATGTACTTTGGACCTTAGTTTGGTGGTTTGTAAATCTTCAAAATTTTGAACCTTGCACACAAACTCACCTTTTGTGAAGATAACTCACTTCATGCCCTAGCCAAAATAAGAAAACCTAAATATATATTTTATCTCATTAACATTCCTTCATGTTTGTGTAGGTACCCATGGCATAATTAATCTACACTTCTTAAGCACCAAGTAATTGTTTCTAATTTATTTTTTAAATGTAAACTTAGTTTTTTGGGTAAGGAATGTCTATTTATTGTCCTTCGATGTTCATGCATCAAATTATATTGAAGAGACTCGATGCATTTCTAGATCCAAAATCTAATAAGAAAAAACTTCGAAATTTTAATTAACTAAGATATGTACCAAAACAATATATTTTTTCCCACTTAATTGACTTGGAAATATCAATGAGGTATTTTTTTTATTAGTTTTTCTATTTACCAATTAATTGTATAAGTTATTTAAGTGTAATATATAGATTTTTCTTTCAATTTATTTTCGATCAATTTGTTGTACTTAAATTTTAATGAAACCAATTTCTTGTAAACTCCTTAAGGTTTCCTATTCTGGTACAATCTAATTTTCTTATACCTCCTTAGTGTTATATATTTCTTGATAATATATTAGATAGATCATATTGTTCATATTTTTCTAGGCTTAATTCATTTTATCTCATATATTTGAAACACTAACTTCATTTTGCATGATTTATTTATCCAAATCCAATAGTTAACCTAATTATTAAAAATATATTCAATTTTCAATGTTCTTATATGTTGTGTATTGTTCATATTTTACTCTAATATATGTCATCTAAATTTATTTTGTAATTGATTCAATTTAAAATAAGAGTAGAATTAAAAATGAACATGTTGATTTAAAAACCAATTTAATTGACTACAAAAATTTCAAGGTCTAATGTCATTCGTAACATCAAAATCACGAAAATTTATAGCTAACTAAAAAATGGAGAATAAATTTTGATGCAAGAATTCTGTTGCTGCTGATAATATATTTTAGTTTTGTAACTTCTATCGTAGAGGAATTTGGTAGAAATGTAACCAATTAAAGGTAAATTTTGTTATAAGACTATTTTTTAACATAATTCTTTTACTGAGACCTTGTACATATGTTCCCTTTACTAAGATGAAGTCCACATTGCTATAATATCTCTTTATTTTGAACCTCTATTTATTTTGTTTCTCATTATTCCTACACTTAATCTATTTTATTTGTTATCAGTATTTAAATATTGTCTCTTTTCCTTTTTTCATCATCACATGCATTTCTTCTATTTTAAGGGATTAGACACTATTGACATCAAAAAGCGACCACCTGATGCTATCATTGTATGATAGTGTATTGTCCTTACCTATCTTATCCTGTCCATACTTATATGTGCTGGATTTTATTAAGGAATGTTTTATTTAGGTTTTCTCATCTATTATATTCCAATACGTTCCTAATTTGAAATTGAGAAAGTTGTATATAAAAATACCCTAGATGAATTTTAATAAGAGGTATCCATCATTTTTTATTCTAAGAAGTTTTTAGATAGTATGCATCCTTGTGATTTAAATATAAAAATAAATGAATAAGTAGTTGTAGACACTAAAATCTTCTGAACTTCTCCTCATGTAATGCAAAGCTTGAATTTATAATATTACTAAGAAAAAATATTACATTTGAAATCCAATTTTATCATATCTCTAACCATTCTACAACTTTATTATCTTTAAAGCATTATCTACCAATGATTATTGAAATATCATTAAATCAAAGAGGCATTGTTATAAAAAAAAAGATTTGAATAATATATACACCTATAACAAAAATAGAGTGAAATAAAATATACTGGGTGTTATTCTCACTAAATAAATTCCAACATTGATCATTAAATATTAGAACAATGCAGTAATACTTGCAACAAATATATGTGATATAATACAATTTCACTAAAAAATGGATTGAGTGCACTTAGTTGATTACAAATGCTTTTGGTCTGATCTATAGATGATTTGAATGATGGAACATGGAGATCTAGACCTGAGAGTGCCTTGATACTGAAAATGTGACCTAAAGATCCATTTGGGTAGGAATGGACAGTAGGGGTTGGAATGTCCATACAATCTTGACCTATTTGTAAGGTCATGACCCTACTCAGAATAATGACTTGTAATTTTATGGATTTGTCACTTGGATGAATATCTTTGCTTCTCTCTATTAGTCACTGTGGTCACCCTATGGGAGCCTTTGAATGCTCATATTAATATTTCTAACCCTAACCATGGATGAGAAGTCATGTAAAATAAACATTAGTTAGGTTTTGGCCACTCTCGTGTACCACTGATGTTGACACTACTCTGAATAGGATTCGAACCAAATGATCTCCAACTAACAAGTGATATTTTGTTGTACTAAATTCCTATTTGGCATCTTTTCTTTCACAAAGCTTGACTTGAGTTACTAAATTTGAGTGCTTCCAAATGTGGGAAGAAGTTCCCCAGACCTAGTGGAAAGTTGTAGACTTGTAGAATGGTGCATCTCTAATGAATGTATAGTTGTATTTGTAGAGTGCAATGAGTTTCAGGCACCCTTTTATGTTAGATTTTGCAAAAATATTCCATGATATTGCTAGGTAATAAATGAGGTGATTTTAACTTGCTATATATATATATATATATATATATATATATATATATATATATATATATATATATATATGCTTCCGAAGGTAATTTATGTTGTAAAGGATGACTAAGAAGGAATAAATGACCTAAGTAATAATGTGAAATTTAAATTTCATGATCAATTTGAGAAAATGAAAAATCATACACTACGTTCAGGAACATATGGACATTCTTTCACGTATTGTAAATTTTTGTGCATAGAGAGACAATCTAAAGTGAGAAAATTTGGATGTTGGATATTAGTGTCTCTTAATGGATTTAATGCATTCAATCCTCAAAAATAGTTTCTAGATAAGTGTGAATGAACAATCAAGCTAGAAAAGATACCTAGAGATGTACATGATGGGAATGGCTAAAGTGCACTAGTTTGAGCAACAAAGAAATGCGAAAACCAACAATTTGAAAGAGTAGAATTGTCAAATTTGAGTGTCTACAGGAACAACACATCTAATATTCATTATGAAAATTTCCATTTAGGAGTTTCTCCCTCTTGTTGAAAATTATACAGAAGGGTCATTATGTGGGGTTCGACCTTTCCCGAGTTGCAAGGTCCTTCCCCTTCTCAATTATTAACTCTTATTTTAATGCTAGACCATTCGTTGGGTCATTTCATCTTCTTATAGTCAACTGTAAATAATATATTTCCTATAAAATACTGTTATCCATTTTTTCACCCCTCAGGAACAATGGAATAAACATGAACTTACATGTAAAAATGAGGTTTATTCAGTTTTTGGAGATTGCATTTCAGGTTTGGTCGAATCTGGTTGAAGTAGGTTGAGCATTATAGAAAATTTTAGGAAAAGAAGAAGTTCTGAAGTCTAAAATTATACACTTCAGAGGTGGATCTTTTTAGAGTTTTGGTGGCCATTCGAGGAAAAAATGAGAAAAAAATCCTGAAATCCTGAAACCTGAAGTTCTAAAATTTCGGACTTCGGGGATTTAGGGTTAAGAGTTTTAGAGACCTCAGAGAGCATGGGAAAGTAAAATGAGTCAAAATTTATGAAACCTGAAAATCTAAAAGTCCAAAATTTGTGAATTTTAGGTTTCAGACTTTCGGAGAAAAGGAGCGGCTAGTTGGAAAAGTGAACCAAAAAGTTAAAACCTGAAACTCTGAAAGTATCAAATTTTAGAATCTTGAGTTTCAAAATTTTGGAGTTTCGGGGTTCAGAGTTTTGGAATTTTAGAGTCCCGAAACATAAAAACACAAAAAAAATATGAAATCCTGAATTCTGAAAGTCTGAAATTTCAGATTTTTAGGTTTCTGGGTTTCAGAACACTCAAGCAGAATTGGCAGATGAACAACAACCCAATCTCTAAAACCTAAATGTACGAAGTTCTAAATTTTGGGACTTTAGAGGTTGCATGCATTTCAAACTCCAAAAAAGGAAGATCAACAGTTCACATTTTTTTTGCAGAATGACACCCCAAACTTTAGATGGCCATAGCTTTTGATTGGGAGCTTGGATTTGCACAAGAAAGGAATTTTGGAAAGATTTTTCGAGTGGGACTAAGTTCTTCAAAATGAAAAATAAATTTTGCCATTATAGAGGGTCTCCCAGTTTCCTCAGCTAACACAATAATGAAGGTATGAGTTCCTTTCTTCTCCAACAAGGCATAGTACATGGAGGCATGGGTTTTGTAGTGGAACCCATCATTGTGGAAGGTGAATTCAATGACTTTTTGGGTGGTTGAAGTAAGAATTTTGAATTCTTCTCTCCACCCTTCTCTCAATTTATTACTATATATTGTAAGCAGGGGAATTTTTAAAAAGGTCAGACAATTTGGTTTTCCACCCTCCCTTCTTCTCTTGTTTATAAGTGGATTTGTGGAGTTAAAACCTCCCATCAAAACTGTGATGCAAATCTTGCCTCTTGGCCATCGTAGTGTAATTATCAAATTTGTGGAGCAATAATACATGACTGTGGATGATTTTCAACCCTCTCTTGTGTTCATTGCACCTGTCTAATCTCTCATTGCAATATTGGTTATCTGTGTATGGTGGTTGTACTACATTTCAACAGTTTGTGTTTAATGGAAAAGAAATTGTTCAAAATTCCTTTGGTGTATCACCTTTATTATTTTAGGTTTATTTTCTTGCATATTCTTAACCCTGTCTCCTTGACAAGTTAGAGTAGATTTTAGGGTAGATCCTATACAATTTGAATGTGTGCATGTGATCAGAGGAATAGGAATTGAATTTCATCCGGAGAGATTTATCAATTACAAAGTCCCAAACTTTGGGAAAAGCTCCATGTTATGCAATCACATTGAGATTTTCAACCCATCAAGTTGTAGACATTCAAGAGTATTGTGATTACACATAAACAAAGACTATATAAGCAATTCATTATCATCTTCTAACTCACATGACATTGTTAACATATCTTATTGATAACAACATTATAAAATTACTTAAAAGGGATCCTAAACATGTTCAAATTAGATGCACATAATAAATAATAATCCATACTACAAGTATGAATTACTCAACTAGGTGAATCAGTCTAACTTCATCCATTTATAAGCATGTAAAGATCACAAATCCATGTCTTAAAAAAGTACAAAGTCATTCCAAGCATTTGACAAGTGTTTTAATAAACACAAGGGTTATATCATAAAGATGATTCATAACACATCTCACTACTAACATGCTAAGTGTAATCTATGCTATGTAGTTAGGCCACTATCTTTGTTTTATGGGAACCCCTATGGGGTCTATTAGATTTACACACTTACAAAAACACCTAGGAGAATGACATGAGGATTGATTCTACATCGTTAGTATGTAGTACAACATTGGGATTGGTTAAGTAGTTGGGATTCTAAGTGCCTATGGTGGTCCAAAATCAAGAAAAAAAATTATCCTTTGGTTTTTTAATGATTTCATTAAGAGTTCTATAGGTTATTTGGGTTTCTACTTTTTTATAGATCATTTTAGATCATCCCAAGGTTGTAAAAAACAGACATACAAACGAGCTTTGTTTAAAAACAAGAAAAGTACTAATAAACTTTTAAATCTCAATAATTTTATAGTCTAAGATGGTAGAGTCCTTGATTTGGACCATAGAACCCATGCATAGATCATATAGATTATGTATAGTCTTAAAATTTCAAGTTATTCAGTTTCATATTATTCAGTATAAAATTAAAACCTCTAGTTTATCTGGTTTCACTTCTTGTTTCACTTAGATCATTCCATAATCTTCCTAAACAAGATAATCCTCTATTAATGTAGAGAGAAATGAAAACATCATCCAATATGAATGAGTTAGGAAAATACTTACTAACTTAGCACTCACCACATTTCAGACCTAAATGTAGTTCTACGTTTGTTTTTGTAAATCATGCCCTAGGTGCTCTTATGCCAGTCACAATTTGTGAAGTAGCCAAAAATAATTAGATGTAGAAATGTAAATAGATTGTGGATGGAATAGAATAAACTCCCCTCCTATGAAGCGTGATGCAGATGAACCAACATTGTCCCTTGTGATGGAACGAGATAGATTAAAATGGAGCTCTATATGTTGTAGATGGATGCAAAATTAGGTGGTGATAGTATTTCTTAGTGCTTGGTCCCTCATTATGGTATCATAACTTTACATTTATATGGTTATTTTGTTCTAATTTAGTAATTAACTCAAAAAAAATGAAAACTAAAAATATGGAAAGCTCAAATGGCTAGGAAGTGCCCCAAATATAAGAGCAATGTATAAAGAGGATCAGAGCTCCTAGATGGGATCGTGGCTCCTGGGATTACCTAGATAGGATTAGGCTGAATGAAAAATGACAAAATAGACTAGGAAAGTATATGCAGAAGGTTATAATTGAATATAGAAAGAAAAGTTAAATGCCAGAGGACATGGGTTGATTAATACTTTCTTCACTCAAAAACCATATGAATTATAGTATGAGACCGAAACTAAATAATACTCAAAGTGCATGATTTTGTGTTTACAGTGCCCCCCACTTTAGTTGGTTTACAGAGCACTCAGTAACAAAAAGTAGATAGAGATGCATACCTGATATCCATATAAAGTGATGTAGAAAGTGTGCCAAGTGACTAGACAAAGTGTGGAGTGGTAAAAATTTGAAGCATGGAGACTAAAGATGCAAAAGAGTAAAAACTGACGTGAGTGAACCTAGAGCGGAAACACATGTGTAGATGCTGATATGTGTGATGTACCTACATGTTAGTATGAAATAAGGAATGCCAAATGATATTTTTTTTGTGTTGTTATTGACATCATTGTTGTTGTTGTTGTTGACTACTTTCTTCTCATATGGAAACACCTGCAAAGGAGACAAATATAAAGAAGTCAAATACACATGTATATATGTAAAAAATGCACGTAAAGACTCATGTATATAGTAAAAAAGTATGTAATTGAAATGTAAAAGGAACCTGAGAACCTAATTCGTGATGAAATAAAGGGTGTAGAAAAAATATCTTGTAACTGTCGGTGAAGTGTGAGTTTATTGAGTGATCTCACACATTGTGTGGATGAAAAAATGTAGGGAGAAAGATGTGTTAATCTTCAATTGGTAACTACTTCCCTGAGAATGTGAAGAGATTTGTACTAACTTTTTATTTTGGCAATTTTACACCGCTGGCTGAAGTAATGCAAGGAGGAAATTCCGTTGTATCCTCTAACAAGTAACTTCTCTACAGAATGCTAAGGAAAACATGTCTTGTAAAAGCCACAATGTATTGGAGTTCTATAGACTGGTATGAACCCACACGCTGTATAACCCACTATGTCAAGGATGGAAAAATGAACTGTACTGGTGTAGAGTGTTGTGTAGTGTGTAAACCCTAAATGATTCCCCCCTCTTTGGGGTGCAAGAAATGTCATGGATAGGAGAATATGGCCCAAAAGGAGCACCAACCGTGTAAACTATGCCCTGCAGGGGGAGGGAATGTGCTTGGTAGAAACCAGGCTGCACACAAGCAAGTGGTTAGAAACAAATGTTAGTACAAAAAAACATGAATTTATAAAACAAGGGTAAGATACCTAGACAATGTAGAAGCTAGTAAGGAAGATAGTAATGTAAACATCCAAGAAAAAAATGTACGCAGAAAATAATGGGTTTCAAACATGGGATATCACTCAGGATGTCATACTACAATCAAGGCCATAGTGGCCACATACAAACAAACAAGTGTGCACAATAAATAAAGGGTAAGGTTCACATACAATAGAAAATAATAGCAAGCAAGTAAAAACAACATATAGTCATGGAAGAAAGTAATCCTACAAAAATAAATTACACATGAAGCACCTGTTAGTGTGCTAGAAAGAAAAATAATACGTCAAAAGCATGTATAACCAAGCAAGTAGTGTGCTAAGTACAAAATCAAACAATTTAGCACAGTAGTAGTTGTAAGTGGATGCCCCCAATTACGACCGTGGGACTAGTAGTAGCCAAACATCCATGTTTTGTGTAAAACACCTGTATATGTGATCACAACTAGAAAAGGATGTTAACATACATGTTTCTATTGTAAAGTTAATGACATACAAGAGACCTATATCGTCTGTGTAATAAGTGAACATGGACAAATAAATCAAAGTAAGAGTAAAAGCAACCAAGATATGCAACATGACGTGGATGGATGGAATGGAATGAAAAATGGATGATAGGAGTCATGTTCCCCCTGAGTGAATGGAGTTATATGCAATGGGGTTCATTTAGTATTCACCCTTGGTAGTAAAGAATGAACCATAAATGATAGTGCATCATCATGAACTTGTCAAAGTGTGTAGGTGTGTTGATGATATGTGACCTAGAAATGATGTGTGTGTGACCCTTGTTGGTGCTTAGATTTGTTTCGCCCCATTTGCCATTATTTTCATTTAACCTCCATGTTCTAAAACATTTTATCTCTTGATGTGGGTGTTCTGAAAGTTTCTACCTCCACTTGAAATGCCTCAAATTGTTTGCAAAATCTATTGTCATGTCCCTCCTTGAAAAGTCTTTGAGCTTGCCCTATTTTTCCCCTAATTTCTTCAAAATCCATGTGCTATGTCATTTTTCATATTTTTTCCACACCATGGAAGATCAAAAATGGTTAATATATATTTTTGTGCCTTTGAAAATTCAAAATCCATGGTCGAAGGGATGCTCGAAAGTAGGATTCACTTATTTTTAGTTTTTTTTTAAATCATCCTTAGCGAAAAATTGGGTTTTGGGCGTGAGTGGTGATTTTCTATATTTTGACAGTCTAACAGGTTTCTTTTTCCTATCAAAGTTATTCCTCATCATTCAGTGGTCGCATGGATTCTTTTGGTTGGTCAGGGGATGATGGGAAAATGCTTTAACTTATCACTTTTTTCTTTTTTGGAAAAAAGGCAAATTTGGTCCCGTGGCTCCACTCATTTTTATTGGTTGTTTTGGTGCTTATGTGGCTTCTTCTAATTGGATGGGGCACAGAAGGTTTATTTTTGAACTTGTTCCTTTTGGATACTTTGGAAAAAGGTTTGAAATCACCTCGCGGACCCGTCAGGCTTTGATTAAAGAAAATTTTTAAGTGGCAGGGAAAAAAGTATTACTTTGACCCCGTAAGAGGACATGTGGCAAAGCTAATGGAAAAGATGTGGGCCTTCGGAGGTAAGTTGAATGTTTTTCCCTTTTAGAAAAATGGAATAAAATTCTAAAATGGAAGTGTTCCCCCGTAAAATCATTTTGAAACCTTAAGGTATTTGAAGTTGCTCCATAACGACACGTGGTGAGCCCGTGCTCATTCAAGGTCTCAACCTTTGGGGATTATCTCAAGATGCACCATTGTGACACATAGCACTTTGAAAATGTTAAGAGGAGGGAGGCAGGCCATCAAGGGCAACTTGTTTTTTCACCCCTTGATGTTCAAATGACTAAAATCATCAAAATGACCCACGGGCCCTATAGAGAAAAGTCAAAACTTGCTCAAGCCAACAATGGAGGTGCGGACTTCCAGGGGAAATTTGGAAAATTTTGCTTTTATGGAGAAGGGAGTTAAAAGGTTGAAAGGGGAAGCGTGGTTCCATTGGGACCCACATCAGAGACTAGAAGCAGAGGGGTGGAGTTGTGGGGGAAATTTGGAAAATTTTTCCTTTTCCAAAAAAGAGGTGAAATGGCAGAATTTAGCCGTAGTTCCTTAGGACCCACCTTAGGACACCTGTCAGGATAATTTCTCAAGGGAGGAGGAATAGAGCTAAATGTGAAAATTTTATATTTTTTAAAAAGTTGTAAAAGGAAAAAGAAACCTGGATGCCCGCTCTAAAATTAGATCTCCCACGTGGATGGTCCAAATTCAAAGTACAAATCAAACGCAACAGTGCATCTATATCTGATTCTACCACCATTTTCACTCCATAGCTCCTAGAACTGGGAATCTTCATGATTTCTTGGTATTTCCTAAACACCAAATAAAGAGGAGAGTTAATTTTGAAATCTAAGTTTAGTGGAGAAGATCTAGAGACATCTTTTGCCATTAAAATGGTCTAGCTGTTAGGCTCAATATGATATTCTGTTTT
This sequence comes from Taxus chinensis, assembly GCA_019776745.2. Lineage (NCBI taxonomy): Eukaryota > Viridiplantae > Streptophyta > Pinopsida > Cupressales > Taxaceae > Taxus > Taxus chinensis. The sequence continues at coordinate 809,592,563 of CM034149.1, forward strand.
TCTTTTCTCGTGCACGAAAGAACCATATTTGATAGATTAGGGATGGAGTTGGTTCACGAATATAAGGAGTATTCTACCAGATGAAGGAATTAAATGCTGAAATTTTCGAAGAGATCTACCCCATGAGCACCTGAGAACTTTTTGCAGATCTGATTCTGGAAATCACGATCGTGATCATGAAAAACATTAGTGGAAATCAATGTTTTTGTCTTCTGGGGAAAAGGGATCCATTGTAAATGTTATAAATGCAACAAATTTATCGTGCAAATGATTGGAGTGTGAGGGGTGGGGGCTTATTTTACTAATAGAAAAAGGCTTGATAGAACCCATCCTCATTTGAGAAGTTGATTGAGAAGATTGTATATCTCTTTTGTATTGAATTTGATCATGTCAAGGTTGTTGCAAGTTTAGAGCCATTGAAAATCTCTAAGATTGTTCTAGAAACTTTCCCCTGCCGATAAATTTAATCAAACTCACGCTATTATGTGTGGATCTTATGTAAAATGTGTGGCTTTACTTCTGAATGCATGCAAATAGTATTTCTTGTTCCTGTTGCAATCTTGTATCAAAATCTATCTCAATCACACAGGTCTCAATCCTTGTGATAGTTTAAGTGGCATCTGTAATTTCATTTCTTAGAAGAGCTTTCATCTCGGAGTGAAATAAATGATTTAAAATCACTTTCCTCTCATCTGTTGACAGAGATTGTCTGTAAGCCTTTGGGTGTACCTTAGGCATGATTGGGCTCAGATGTTTATGTTTTGTTGGGATTTCCAACTCGAGCCTTCATGTTAGAATCCCTTAGATTGTATGAAAAATTTCTAATCTGGGCCTCCATTAAAGCACATGTTTTGGTTAAAGAAACATTTTAGCTGCTCTATGGCATTCTGTTGGTTTAGTCTTCCATCTTGCAAAATCTCTCAAAGATTTGGTATAATCCATTTTATCCTACTTCACTTCCCACAAAAATCCATCTAAAATAACTCATCCTACCCATACTACCCCTGTTTTTTACGTGTGTACAGAAATTCACAAATTTTACTACCAAAACATGCAGAAACAATAAAGATTCCCAATGTCTTTAGTAGCCTAAACCTTGCTTAGATAATATCTCCACTATCTAGAGTGACAACTCATGAGAGTTAGATTTTGTTGCATTGATCATATTTTCTTCAAGCTATCCTTAACAACTTCGTTAGGAAGGATATCTCCATCTCCTCCATAAACAACAGGATACAAAAGGGTTCTCTTACCTTGGTTGAAAGGCATGACCTAAAATAGCGAGGATAGATCAAATCCTCTTGAGGGTGCTATCCATTTCTCCACATCTGAGTGATTAAGGACCAGTTATATCCCATCCCCAGCTACAAAACAACTCATCATGATCTATCTGTCTCTAATCTTTCCGCTAAACTTGTTATGCTGCTTGAAATTTGAAGGAGAATCATTTTGGGTAGCAACACTTGACTGGCGTCATTTCCAGGGACATAGTGGTTACAATTCACATTCAATCCTTGGTAAAAACACTTTTTATATACACCAAGTGTTGTGTGAAATTATTTCAGTTCCTACACCTAGTGTACTAGCTTTCATTGACAAATATGGGTGAAAAAAAGTTAGTCTTTCCATTTCCAATTTCTAATGTTGACAACATTTGATAGGTCATATTTAGTGCATCTACACAGCTAAGGTGGAAAGTCTTAGTGGCGACTCTCTATTGATCTTATTATTAATTAATAATAGTGTCTTAACCTCTGGCAAGTGATATTTTTTACTAACCTTTGCAAAGATGAAATTAATAAGATCTTTCTTTGCTAGGGACCCTGCTAGGACATTATTTCCAGAACTAGGAAAAGCAAAATCAGAAGGAAGAAAAGCCTGGAGAGCTATGGGAAATTAGCAGACAAGAAGAGGGATCTCCATTGATGAAAGTGATCGGCCTATCATTGAAGACTACTATTCAAGTGTTTCTGAATCAGATAGCCTCTTTGTGGAATTGAATTCTCCAGCTGGAGAGGGGCCTTTATTTTATTTTGAAAAAATTTCTTCTCATTCTTCCCCTATCTTTTCAGAATTTGATAGGGATTTCTAAGAAATAAGGCCTTTAGGGGATATCCATTTTAAAAATTATACCCCTGTGTTTCAGAGACCCTCTACCCCTTATCAATTTTTCACCCCTCCAAGGTCACCTCCTCAAAACAACATGGCCCTAATCCCACCCATGCCTCCATTTGTTGTAAATACCTTTAGGCCAATAAATTTTGTAGGGATGGTTGGTTATCCAAATGCCAGTTCGTCAAGATTTAATAAATAGACTACCAGAGTTCCAAGGAAACAATGCTATACCTAGTGATCAACATATGAATCTTTTTATTAATATGATGGAAGACATTGAGATTGAACATGAAGATGTATATATCAAGTTGTTTATCCATACTCTGAAGAGGATGCATGTTAAGCATACGTAGCATAGCTTATATTTTAGGTGTGTTTGTTTTATTTTTATCCCTTTATTCTCTCCTATCTGTTGTATTCCATTATTCTCTCACTCACCTTAATATCTTTCTCCTTTTGTTTAGGGGAATATTGTTTACTAGTTCTCCTATATATTGTATGTATTTGTCCATAATAATTCAAGGTGTTGAGAGATATTTAATCTCCATTATTCTTCTGATCTATTTGCTTCTTACATTTTAGTATCAGAGCTCGTCTGATCTCTGAACTTTGTGTGTTTGAATGGAGCAAATAAATTTACCTCAACGTTGAAGGATCTACATGAGGAGAGAAGAAGGATAATACCAGTTACCTGGTATATATTATTCTTCTATTTATTTGCCATGACGTTTTGTTTTCAAATACTGTGTGGAAGATTGGCTTTCTCTTATGATCTGCATGAAACAAGAGACAAATTAGCTATGTGGAGGTAGATTCTCTTCTCTCATTCATGGAGATCTTTAGCCTGTGGAGTGTTATCCCGTAAAATTGACAAGGGAAATTTTACCGATAACCATAGCAAAATTTTGTTCCGATCCCTCGTTAGGGATCCCTTGCGTTCGAAACGTTGTAAAATCCCTTCCCGGGAAATCTGGTTTTTTTTCGAACTTAGTCTTTTGAGCCTTTTTTTAGGCTTGGCGCATGAAATTGCTATGTAACACCAAATTTTGGTGCGCCCCCTTATAGATCTTTGGCGCATGATTTTCAGTGTCAACACACCTTTTGGTGCACCAAAGTATGTTGAACCTTCTCTGCATGCGCCAAGGCTCATGCGCCTTTGTTGGCACAACTTTTGTTGCGCCATGTTTTGGTGCGCCAAAGGACGGACATAACTTCATGTCAACATAGCTTTTGGTGCGCCAAAGGTGCGCTTAATTTCCTGCTGGCAAACGTTTTCATGCGCCAAAGGGCGCACACTTTTCCTTGTCGACAGTAACTCTCATGCGCCCTTTAAAAGGTGGGTGGCGCATTTATGACCAGCTCACCTATATATATGTGTTTGCGCGCCCCAAAATGTCATTTTCACTATTCGCTAAGCACATGATTTTTCTGAGCCTGTCAGCCACTGCCTCTTCGTTTTCAACGCCTTGTGGACCCGTTGCACAATTTTTGCTATTTTTCCAGGTGAGAGGTTCTTTTCTCTTTCTCATGTTTTGCATTCTGGTTTTAGCTTGCTGGTTGGTTTTTGATATACAAATGTTGAGCTAGCCCTCCCCTGTGCTGTCTTTCCTTATTTTTTCCTCCCCCCCTCTTTCCAGATCTGCTGGTAGAGGGTGTTATTTTGAAAGCTTGGTCTGAAAACCCCTTTGGTTTGAAACATTATATATCCCAAAACAACCTTGGAACTGAAAGAAATGAAAAGGGGTTGAATCATGTGAAAACTCTTTTTTTCCCTTGGGCGCACCAGCGCGTCTTGTTACACTCATAAACAATTGTGCCCCCATGGCGCATATGTTCCCCCTGTTACATGAGCAAAACCTGCGCCCATGGCGCACCCATTTTGCCTACTGCATCATGAACTTTTGTGCCCTCAAGGTGTGCCTCTTCCATATGCTACAAGTGCTAAACTTGCGCCCCAAAGGTGCCCCAACCTTCCTTGCTGCATCACTTTTCCACGCACCAATGGCGCACCTAGCATCCATGCCGCACAAACTTTATCTGTGCTAAGTACAAATCTTTCAAGGCACAGGCGCATCCCCGATTAGAAAAACATCATGTTGTGTAAACCTTTCGTGCGCCGCGCCATGCTCCCTTTGGCGCACGAAAAGTTCTTGTTACATGAAACATCTATGTGCCAAAGGGCGCACCAAATCCCAATGCAACATGCAAATTCCATGCGCCCTTTATAAAATGCACTTTGCAGTATGCATGCGCCATGCGCCTTTGGCTCCAGTTTAACCTTTGCAACACCCTCTTCCTGTGCACCCTACCTATTTAGCCCTGTAAGCTGCAATTTTCCTGCACCCTGAGCCTAAAAATCTCTAACTCTTTCTTCTGCTAGCATTCCAATGAAAGATCAAATGGCTAATTCAACCTTTTCGGATTGGGTCTCGCTTCTTCTTCATGCAGATCAGCAACTGAGTTCAAAATAACATATGTCTACATCCAGCAGGAGACCCATCAAACTGAAAGGAAAGGCTAAGCTTACAGAGGAAGAGATGAAGTATAAATATCAAAGGGTCAGAATGCCCGAGTCATAGGCCAAATGCAGTATGGACGTCAGAGATTCAGAATTGGGGCATATCGACATGGAGGAATTCTGGGCTAGAACTCAGAAAGTTACAAGGAGTCCATGGATGGAAAAATTGATCGGCAGTGCCCTGAACTTCGCCGGGGGAATCCCCGTCAGCGCCGTCAACAATGAATTCATGATGGTGGTTGCCCAAAGTTACAACAAAGAAACAAGGTGTGTCGAAAATAGCAAGGGTGAGGTAGTCATTAACCTCACTTCCCGTCATTTTGAGATCATACTCGGCATCCCTCACCACTGGCACTTTGTGGCCGTTAGCCAAGCAGAGTGCATCAAGGCCTGGGAAGACAACGAAGACCAATGTATGCAGCTAATGAATGAAGTATATCTGAAAAATAAGAAGGTGGTAACCCGGTGGCCCCAAATCATCCACCGCAGTGACTTCTCAGAAGAGCTCAGCGATACCATTACCTTCCTGAGCAGGGTCTTCGTGCTTTCTGACGCCCATTACTTCCATAAATGGATGTTGCGCTACTTGGAAACAATGAACAAGAATTTTCTTGATCAGTGCTTTTGTTGGGGGGAAATTATAAGTAGCATCATCTCTGAGCAGCTACAACAATTCAGCACAATGGGAGTATTCCATATGAACTCCTACATGGTCTACGCTGCAGCATTAGAGAGGGATTATCCAGGCCTAACGACGGAGTGGAGTTTGGCCTCAGGTCAAAATATACAAGTACTACCTAGATTTGAAGCTGGAGAATATCATCTCCCAGTTCACTAAAGTTAACGATGTGTTTTTCTATCACATCATCTGCCTGCTAAGGCCGAATATGACTCATAGTCGGATGACCAAAAACATAGTGGCAGCCACAGAGAAATGGGGGGCCCTGTTCACCCAGTTTCCTACATTCACCTATCTAAGGGCTGCCAACTTTTTGGGAGAGCCAACTAGGCTACCAAGGTATGCTGGGCCTAAGCTGATTCTACTGGAACTGTCAAGGCAGCTAGTCACATACCACGAAAAATGCCTGAAAAGGAAGAAGGGTGGAACTCCTTTCCCCCTCACAGTTGGCTGATACACATTCTCTACCCACCACAAGGCGAAGGAAATGTTCGAAGAGCTAGAGTTACTTAATTTGAAACACGACTTCCCAGCCAGGCCTACCTTTGACCCAAGGGGCTGCCTGCTAAGAGCAAAGCTTGATCCAATCCATGTTCCTCAGATCGAGGATATTTATATTGACGTCCTCCACAAGGTAGAGCTCAGAAGAAAGGATCATTCTCACCTAGCATTGGCGGAAATCATCCAATATGGGGTAGCCATTGTCCCCAAAGGCTACCAAACAACATGAAGATGAAGTAGACAAGGTATATACTGATACAGATGGGGACGATTGGCCCTTTCCGGCCATTAATAGAACTAAAGCTCCTCAGACAATAGAGGAGAGGGTCAAGGAGACTTTGCGGAGGACAGAACATTGGTGCCAGATGAATGACCTAATCTACCTCAGGGTTGATTTCACAACATCCCCATTAGGCAACGTGCCTCCACAATCCAAGAAGCAGCTTAAAGGCAAAGGTGTAGAAGGTGAATCCAGCACCATTCAGGAAGAAGCCCCTGAGATTCCTCCTTCCACAGCGCCAGAATAGGTGATAACTCTGGATTCACCAGAAAAAGAAGCAGTAGAGGATAGTCCCATAGGCCCATCCACTTAGGATGTCGGCATTGCTACCGCAACAGAGGTCCCTTCTATCCCTTCTTCTTCTCTTCCTTCCCCTCCTCGAGTGACTCAAGAGACCATCCCTTTGGTCGTGTCCTCTGTCACTTCTTCTACTCTTTCCCCTACTTCTTCGTCTATCTTCTCCTCCCTCGCTGATCTGTCCTCCTCCATTTCTTCCCTCATCTCTGGGCTCCCTTCCCTTCCTATGTCTTCCGTAGCTGTACAGTTTCCCTTCCTCCCATGGACACTTCCTCGACTATTCTCTCAATGCCACCGCCGCGTGTCTCCACGTTTTTCCCCTCTTCTACTGTAGCTGCCTCCTCCTCTGTCTCTGTTCCTTCTTCCATAGGACCAGCCTGGATCTCTCAATAGCTAAGCCAGCAAAAGAGGAAAGTTCCCATCACTCCAATGGACTTTTCAGTGATCCCAGCCAAAGGGGCGAAGAAGTAGAAGCCTGTTACATGCTTCTCTAAAAGTGCTGCAGGTGAGAGAATCATGGAAATTGCATACCCCAATCCCCTCAAAGAGAAAAAGGATCTGTCTCCGACAGATTTTACTGTGACCCAAGTCACAATGGGGACATCTTCTAAAAGTCTCCAGGGGGAAGCTCTTTCCGCGGTTAACGCTCTCTGTCAAAAGCTTCAAGAGACAAAAGAAGAGAAAAGGCTACTGAAAGAGAAAAACAAATATTTGCTCCAAGCCTTACAAAAGATGGGTAGTGCACCTCCCACAACTGCTGCCGAGACTTCTGAGCTTCTCAGCTATGAGAAAATCAACGAATATGCCAAAATTGGTGAGCAAGGTATGGCCATTTCCGCTTGGAGGAGCCAAATCCTCAAAGACAGTGAAAAAGTGATCACCGATTTCTCTGACTTGTAACTGAATATCAGTAAGGTGAATAAAGAAATCCAAGCGCTGGCAGGGCCCATATCAAAAGAGTTGGAACATGCCAGACTACAGCACGAGGCCTTCCAACAAATGTTCGACTGTTCAGTCGAAGATCTGGTCAAGTTCGGCATCTTCGGCCATCCAAGGGCCCTTAACAAAATCATGTCCACTTTGGACTACCGGGTGGATCAGCTAGAATTTATTCTAGAAAATATTGACAAGGTAAAGGAAGAGGCCCTAGATACAATGCATCAAATGGAGCGGATTGTTCTCAACATGTCTCCAGGGTTGCTCACTCCTTCCTTTACCTTAAGGTCAGCTGATGAAACCATCCGGATCTTCAAGGAGATCGCTTCTCAAGGAACGGGGCCAGAGGTCACATTTGACACTGAATCTATCAACAACCTACTGGCCTGTAGGGACTTCGTCGGGTTCCTCATTGAGGTGGAAAAGGAATTTTCCAAACTCCTAGAGAAGCTCGTAGATGAGCGGGAGACTTGTGAGGTGATCAGCGAGCGGCACAAGGATCCTTCCCAGGATCAATTTGGGCCAATGATTAACAAGTTTTTGGAATACCATGCTCAGTTCCGTATCTCAACACCTGAGCAGCATCAAAAGCAGGCTACCCCCTTTTCGGCCGCAGGATGATGACGACGAGTAGCTACTCCTCTCTTCTTCTTCTTCTTCTTCTTCTTCTTCTTCTTCTCTCTCTTCTCCGACTTTCTTATTGGAATGTCTAAAGTATGTTGATGCACAAATGGTGACATCATCCATGTTGCATCATGGGATGATGTCATCCACCAAGTTGTAAAAAGTCAACATGACTTTTAGATATTTTGTAAATATCTTTGTAAATAGGTGGTTGGCTCCTTTTTGCCTTCTTTCCTTCTCCTCTTCTATATATATTGGAATACTTGTTGTATTCGAAAAAGGTGAACATTTTTTAGATGAAAATAGAAGTGAGGAGAGAAAGACTTTGAAATTTCTTGTAACAGAAGAAAACATTAATACAAATATTGAGAATTTGTGCTGAATACCTGTGTTATGTGTCAAAACTTTCTTATGTTAGATCTTCACGTGTTTATTCTGTTAGATTCAGATCTACTTTTCTATCATTTTCTCATCAGTATTGCTTTGTTCATTTATACAAGTAGGTTTGGCTCTATTTACTACCAACCCAAAAACATAAATCTTCTGACCTTTCTACTTTGGAATTCATTTCTTTTCTCCCTTCGGACCTGTTCCTTCTTCCTCCTCTCTTTCATTCCTTTCTCTTCGCAACCGGAAATAAACCTAGTGGGATGAGATCCCAAACCTCCGAAGGCAGAATCTGCGAGACTTGCATAGATTCTTGCTAGTAGAATTGCAATAAACCAGTTTCACTTTGCTGACTCAAAGAGGGGCTATGCCCTAAACACTGTTGGCTCGTCTATCCATAGATCTGTCCAGGCGACAGATTTTCGGACCAACATGGAGTAGCATGGAAAAATTCACGTGAATGGAAATCAAAAGCATGCTAAGAAGAAATCATCTGCGATAAAGACAAAAATTATTCTATTGCGTGGTGATTGGAGCCTTCAGCTACCATGGAGGAGAGACAAGGGATTCTTCTTTAGCTGTGTGCATGGACATCAATGTGTAAACTTGCATGGACTCTACTACATGAAAAACACAAGAATTATGCTAATGCATGGTGGAATTTTGATAATGTTTCATGGAAAGGCATATTTCATTTTCTAATTTGCGTGAAAAAGAGCTTTCTTCATCTTTTAATTTCTACGTGAAAAATATATACATGTGTGAATGTTTTTCTTGACCATGTGGGTGGAAATTTTAGTTGTTTGTGTGGTAGAATCCACTAGGGAGCTGCATGGCTATTTGGTATTGTGTAGAAGAAGTGGTAGAATCTACATGGAATAGAATCCTCTGTAACGTGGAGTTATACCTACGTCGAGATTTAATCCATGTGTAGCTAGGAAATCTCCTGCATTTTCAATGTAGAAGGTTACTTTAGAGCAAGGAAAATTTTAACGCAAATAATAATTTAAAAAAATAGAGGTTGCGTGGAAGCTGGCCGGAGTTTATTCTTACTAGAAGCCTATGGATGGAGTTACTGAAAAAAAACTTCGTCGAATGTTGAGTGTAGATAACTCGATTAAGAGCATAAATAACAAGGTCGCCACTACCAAATGGTAGAACATTGAATCGCCAGCTAGAGAACACCATGAAGAAGCTCTTGAGAGCTCCGTGTTCTACTTTACATCACTCAATGAGCTTCGGAACATCATATATTTAGCCTTTGATGAGCTAGTTCAATAAGGACTTCTTGAATATTTCCTTTTCGACATCAGCTACTAAGAAAAGTGAGTTTGGGAAGAGCTAGAAGTTGGGTACGACACTGACTACGAAGATGAAGAAGAATTCCCCACCAAGTGTTGTCGTCTCTCAGCACATGAGTATCGAGAGCATCTACTAGCTCATACTTCACATTAGTGAGTTAAAAAATTGTTTTTTTATTTATTATTATTATTATTATTATTATATATATGTATATAAGAGATGTCTTCTCTGAAGCTGCTCCTCTCCAATGCTCAATTACTTAAAGGGGCTAATTTTGCGGCCTAGAAAACCAAGATGCCGATGATCCTTCAGTTTGAAGGATTATGGGGCATTGTGACCAAATCAGTGCCCGTTACCACATCTCTTGAAGAATTAATAAAGTATGAGATAGCTAGTGTAAAATATTTGATGCTGATAATGCTCAGTATCAGTGATGATGTGCAAACACATGTTCGAAATGTGGAGAAACTAAAGGAGGCCTGGGAAAAGCGAGTAAGAATATATGAAGCCAAAAATTAGACTAAGATCCTCAATATTCAGTCAAAGTTGCACATGCTCTCTATGGGTTTAGATGAGAAATTTGAGGAGTTCTTACATCGCATGGCTGAGATACGATTGAATTTATTAGCACCTAGTGAAACAGTGGACGACAAACTTCTCATACCGATCACCTTGAGAGCACTCCCTTCTCAATTCTGAGTGTTTGTTACAACACTGATTGTCTCTAAACAAATAGTGGCATTCAACTAACTCGTGAATTTTCTGTAGTAGGAAGAGACCATCAATTCATCCTAAGAGGAGTCTAAGGATAAATCCCTATTCTCAAATCAATATCATAGCCAGAAGAATCAGAAGGGTCCCTCAGAGAAGACAAATCAAGCGCAACCAAAACAACAGCACAATGATACAAATTCAAAGAGGTGGTGTCACATTTGCAGAACCAACACTCATGACACTGATCATTACTAGTACAATAGCTTGAAACAAGGGTCTTCAAGTCAAACAAGCACATCAGGGTGTGAATATTTTCAAAAGTCCAAACGACATCCCCGCTGGAGAAATCAGAAGGTACATCTCGCAGCCCAAGAATATGATGACTCTAATGAGGATACATCAGAAGGAGCCCATTGTGGTGATCTGAAAGAAGAAGTGTACATGACCCAACCTAAATGATTTGTTGATGAAAAGAATCCTAAGAAGGTATGTTGTCTCATCAAATAACTGTATGGACTAAAAGAAGCTCCAAGGGCATGGTATATAAAGATTGATGATCACCTTTTGCAGCATGGGTTCACTCGTAGCCCCTCAGATTCAAATTTCTATATAAAGAAGGTAGGAAAAGAAATTTTCATTCTTTTTGCATATGTAGATGATCTTGTGATCACTGGTAGTTCATAAGACCAGGTTGATATTGTGAAGAATGATCTCAAAAGAACCTTCGACATGACAGATTTGGGGCTACTACATTACTGTCTTGGCTTGGAAATATGGTAAAAGGAGCATCACATATTTGTCTCCTAGATAAAGTATGCCAAGACACTCCTAGAAAAATATAGAATGTCTCATTATAAACCTATATCCACTCCCATGGTAAAATTCTTACAACTTTCAAGATTCAAGGACTCACCTCAAGTGGATGCTACACTCTACAGACAAATTATTGGAGTTCTCATCTACTTGACATACACCAGACTAGATCTATGATTTTCCATCAACTATCTTTCCAGGTTCATATAGGAGCCAAAGTAATGTCATTGGATAGCAGCAAAGCATGTATTGAGATATGTCTGAGGAACATTTGATTATGGTTTGGAATATAAGAAGAATGATCAAATCTTCTTACAGGTATACATCGACTCGGACCATGCTGGATCTGTTGATGACAAGAAGTCAACTACAAGATACATATTTCATCTTGGATCTGGACCCATCTTGTTGATAAGCAAGAAGCAGAATTTTGTTTCTATCTCATCCATAGAGGTAGAATATCACTCTGCACAAGGAGCTATGTGTGAAGTGATATGGCTACGTCACATTTTGGATGGCATGGGAATTCCTAAAAAACAATCACCTATTCTCTATTGTGATAATCAAAGTGTGTTGAGGATCATGAAAAATATAGTGTTTCATGAATGAATGAAACATATTGAAATTGACTATCATTTCATTCGAGATCACATCTTGAACCATCATATTCAACTCCAGTACTATCATACAAAAGCACAAGTAGATGATATTCTCACAAGGAACTTGGAAAATTCAAATTTGATCTCTTCAGAGGTCACATTTGCAAGAATAATGTAATAAGGGGGGGAATGTTAGCATATGTAGCATAGCTTATATTTTAGGTGTGTTTGTTTTATATTATCCCTTTATTCTCTCCTATGTGTTATATTCCATTATTGTCTTACTCACCTTCATATCTTCATCCTTCTATTTAGGGGAATGTTGTTTACCAGTTCTCCTATATATTGTACATATTTCTCCATAATGATTCAAGGTGTTGAGAGCTATTTACTCTCCATTCTTCTTCTGATCTATTTTCTTCCTAAAATGCATGGGAATGGTATAAATATTTTATAGATAACTCTATTGATTCTTGGAATAAGATGAGAAATGCATTTAAATTGCAGTATGGTGATATTACTGACCGTAAGGTTTCTTTTGACAAAATTTGAAAACATAAAAAATAATCCTAATGAGTTAGTACATGATTTCAACAAAAGGTTTAACAAGACCTTAAGGATATTGTCTATTAGGATAAGGCCATGTGATGAATCATGTTTGATCAAATATTCAGATGCATTTGATAAAAAGGCTTCTTACGAATTGAGGGAAAAAAACCTTGCTCATTTGAGGTAGGCCTTCACTATGGCTTTACAAATAGAGAAAAATATTAAGGCAATTGGAAAGCCTCCAAAAATGGAGGGTGTGATGTTGGTTAACCCGGAAAAACCTCAGACAAGCAAGGTTACTGATTTGGGGGAAGTTGTGAAAACTTTGGCAAATGTTGTCAAGGAAATATGATATAAACTATCTCGAGAAGAGAAGGGGATTGGAAAGAGCTCACAAGGTCAACACAAGTAGCAAGGCTAAGATAGGTTCACAAATCACCAAATATTTGATGACAGAAACAACGGACCTATTTGATTTGGAAATAGGCAGCCCTAAGGCAGGGAAAACAAAATGGTGCCTGATCCTTTGGTTTCCAGAGTTGATGTCATGAAGGAGATAAATGTCATTGATTAGTGTCATAGATGTTTCTTTCCCCATGCTCATTGTAAGGAAGATTAGCAAGAAGAAGAAGCAACTTATGATGACAATGATGATGATTTCTTCATGATGGGTTGCTTGACAAGCTCACAATAAGCGACAACTTAAACTTAAGTTATAAGTGCCCGGATTGCTGCCACTTTTTTGGACTGCATCCGTAGGGTACCTATTCCTCCTCCTCCTCAAACTTTAGAAGTATATATTGTACAAGATTTTGAATTTACCAATAATGACTTTGAATATTTAAGGGTTTTAATGATAAAGAAGTATTATGGAGGAATCCCATCTAAGGAAGATAGAAGGTTAATGATGAATTTTGTTGTTGTTCAAGAGAGGGAATATAGCACAAGAAGTAGAGTTGTTAAAGGGACAAGGCCTCAATCCAAGACAAAATCTCCCTTACTTTCAAACATTCGTAAAAAGGTCCCTAAGAAGGATGCATCTGCTAAAAGTCCTACAATTCCAAACAAAATTTTACCCCTCCTCATGCCCAGGCTATCAAAAATCCTGTATTGCCTAGTGAGTGTGTAAGATTTCCTTCTAATACTGCCTTTCCATCCAATACTACTTTGCCAAAGAATGTCCCTTATGACCTTTCCCATGTTTTAAGTCAAATAAAATTTTTTGTTCCAATTATTGAGTTGCTTAGGATTCCTGAAAACAAGAAAAGAGCATTTGAATCACTTGGGATTGAAAGAAGGGAAGATTGCCCCAGGTAAAAATATAAACATTGTAGAGACTCCACCAGTCATAGAGGAATTAGAGGCACCACCAGTATCAGAAGAGATAGATGAACCACCTGAGTTTTATTTGGGAACATTCTTGGTAGATTCTTAGCTAAATGTGGACCCATTCTTCACTACCCTGGTCATTAAGGATAGATTTTTACACAAGTGTATCTTTGATTCAAGGGTATCATTCAGTGTTATGCCTCTGGAAGTTATGAATGAATTAAATATCAAATTAATAGTTGCATATGGGAAGTGTACTGCTATGGATTCCAGAGAGATGCCAGTGGTGGGATGTGTGAAGGCTGGTGGTGCAACTTGCATCTTATCTAAGAAGGAATTGGAAACTTGATGTAGTTATTATTGATTGCCCAACCAAGTGGGCTATGATGTTATCTAGAAGGTGGGCTACAAGTGTTGATGGGAGTGTTCAAATGGATATGTCTTATGCCACCATCCCAGTTGAGGGAAACCTTGTCAAGTTGTATGGGGAAAAGAAGATGTTGCATCTTATTGAAGATCCCATTAATGCATCCTATGAAGTAATGTACAAAAATGTTGATGATGATAACTTTGTGGGATTTGCTGATGGAAAGGAGCATAAGATTCAGTAACGTAAGTGTCTTGAAAAAATGGGATCTCCTAGGACTCTATTGTTTGATAGAGCCATCTCCAAATTTGGGAATGGTGTTGGTGTTGTTTTACATTCTCCAGGTCAGGAATTTTTTTTTTCTTTCAAACTCAACTTTGAGTGCACTAACAACACTATTGAGTATGAGACACTGTTGTTGGGTTTAAAAAATTGTTTGGAAATATTGTGTCAAAGATGTCATTGTCAAAGGGGAATCAGAACTAATTGTAAAACAAGTCAGAAGACTGTATGCCACAAAAAATTAGAAAATGAAACAATACAAGCATGCAGTTTGCGATCTCATTGAGATGTTTAATTCATTCAACACTTTGCATCATGATAGGAAGTTCAATGAATCAGTAGACAAGCTTGCAGTGTTGGGGTCTCGTTTTTAAAGTTGTGCAATATCCCCATATTTTGAAATATGGTGTTGAGGTGTTAACAAGACCATCTATACCTGATAATGTTAAGCATTGGCAGGTTGTTGATAATGATGCTCAGATCAAAATATTTATGCTGAATAGGGGAGATTTCCCTGATCAAATTATTTATTAGGAGCTAATGGTGTGTGTAGCAGAAGGGAAAGAATCCTTGTTTGGCAAGGGCATCATCTAGCTAAAGTCTAATACCATTCATACAGGGCTGGTTGGTCTTGAGTCCAATTTTAATAATGATAATCTCATTGTTAACAGATGCATGACAATCTCTAGATATATTGAGGAGCATGACCTTGGCATAAAGGGGAAACCAAGTAAAATTTGGTTAGGCAGCAATCTAATTAGGGAGGAGAAGCAATCATACATCTAATTGTTGAAAACGTATCAAGATTGCATGGCATGGACCTATTTTGAACTAAAAGCATATAGAGAATACTTGTTTACAACATTATATTCCCTTGGAGTCTAATGCAAAACCATTTAGGTAGAAATAGAGGCCAATCAATCCACTCTTATCTCTTAAAATGCAAGAAGAACTGAAGAAGCTAAGAGATGGAGGGATTATTCAGCCCACAAGGTATTCTTCTTGGGTTGCAAACCTAGTACCAATAAGAAAGAAGAATGGTGATATCAGACTGTGTGTAGATTTCAGGAATCTAAACAGAGCATCAATTAAGGATAATTATCCTTTACCAAATATGGAGAACATGCTACACTTTGTGAATAGTTCTAAATTTATCTCTACCCTGGATGGTTTCTCTGGTTATAACCAGGTTGTGGTGAAGGAATTAGAGAGTATCAAGACATCCTTTACTACTCCTTGTGGGACGTATGTGTATGTGAGGATGCCCTTTGATTTGATGAATGCTAGAGGCACCTTTCAAAGAAAAATGGATGTTTCTTTTGCTGGTTACATCAATGAGTTTATTTCAGTTTATCAAGATGATGTAACTGTATTTTCTAGGAAGAGAAATGATAACTTGCTGCACTTGGATAAGATGCTGATAAGATGTAGAGAATATGGCATCTCACTCAATCCAAAAAAGTGCCATTTTGGAGTGCAAACGAAAAAGTTTGTTGGTCACATTGTGTCACAAGAGGGGGTGATGATTGATCCAGAGAGGGTAGAGGTCATCAACAAGGTTCCAATCCAAAAAACCAAGAAAGGAGTTCAATCCGTCTTTGGGCAGATAAACTTCATCAGAAGATTTATATCAAACTTTCCTGAGTTGACCATTCTGATCACTTCCATGTCAAAGAAGGACCAGGTCATCAAGTGGGAGGAAGATTCCATTCAAGATTTCAATGGGATTAAAGAGGCACTAAATCATGCACCTATTTTATTAGGTCTAGATTATAAAAGGCCCTTTCAACTGTTCTCTGTTGCTTCATGATACACTATTGAATTTTTCATGTTGTAGAAAGATGATGAAGGGGTTGAGAGGCCGATTTCCTTTTCCTGGAAGGAATTGTAGGGGGATGAGCTGAAATACACTATTATGGAGAAACAAACATTTGCCTTGGTAAAAGCAACAAAGGTTTTCAGGCCTTACATTTTGAGTTCTAAGATTGTTTCTTATTTTCCCCACACCATGGTGAAAGACATCTTATCAGAGATGGAAGTCTCAAGAAAAAGATGTAGATGGGTGAACAAGTTATAAGAATAGGACATGGATATCCAAACCATGAACCTAGTTAGAGGTTTGGGATTGGCTAAGCTTATGTATGAGAGAAACTTGCAAACTATTGAGGTAAATGAGGTAGAAGGTAGGATAAATGTTTTTGAAAAATTGACAAGTTCTGAGTGGTACAAAGATGTAATTTTTTATCTCAGACATCTAAATTACCTTGAGTATTTAAGTAAGAACCAGGAAAGATCCCTTAAGTTGGCTTCCTAGAAATATGTCATTACTGATTATGGGTTAGCCTAGAAGAACCCTAAAGGAGTTCTCTTAAGGTGCATTACTGAAGATGAAGCCCCCAAGATAATTGCTGATCTTCATGGAGGAGTTTGTGGGGGGCACTATGTTGGAAGAGTCACAAAACACAAGATCTTGAGGACTTGTTATTTGTGGCCAACCATCTTCAAGGATACAACTCTTTTTGTTAGAATATGTGAGAGTTTCCAGCGCTTCTCTGGAAGACTGAAGGCTTCAAGAACCCTTCCTTTGCAACCTGTATCAATTGAAGCCCCATTCAATAAATGGGGGATGGATTTCATTTGTGAGATTTCAGACCCTTCAAGTGCTTTCCATAAGTGGATTCTTGTAGCCAATGATTACTTCACCAAATGGGTGGAGGAAATCCCCATCAAGAGAGAAACACACCAAATTGTCATGGATTCTCTGTTGAACCATATCATTTGCAAGTTTAGGGTGCCAGTCAAGATTGTTTTTGAAAATGCCATGAGCTTTAGAGATAAAACTTTGGTGCCGATGTGAAAATAATACGGGATCAACTTGACATATGCATCTAATTACAATCCCCAAGGAAATGGACAAGCTAAGTCTAGTAATAAAAATTTACTGAAGATTATCAGAAGAACCTTGGAGTTGAATAAGAGAAAATGGGGTAAGCACTTGAAGTTTGCTATCTAGGAAGAGAAAATTACTATTAAAAGAGCCACTGGAAAGATCCCATTTGAGTTGGTGTATGGAACTCAGGCCCTACTACCCTTGCATATGTAATTATCCTCATACCAGTTCATTCAACAACTTGAATATCAAGAAGTAAGTCCATATGATGCTCGCATTAACCAAATTGTTGAACTTGATGAAGAAAGGAGGGCATCCCACCAAAGGCATGTAAATTTTAGAGAGAATTTGAAGAAGTTGTTTGATAAGGTCACCCCAAGATCTTTCAATGTTGGAGATCTTGTGCTGTTATGGGATAGCATGCATGAAGATAAGGGAGAACATGGTAAATTTGATGCACTGTGGATGGGCCCTTACTCCATAGATATTCGGATTGGTGAGCATACCTTCTTCATGAAGGATTTGGATGGAGAATTTCTTGAATTTCCTATTGATGGCATGAATTTGAAGCATTTATTGGATTGATTCCCCAGAACCAAGGTGAACATCATCTGTACAATGTATAGTTTGTTGGTTTGTTTTCTGTCTTTCGTGTTCTTGTCCTTTCTTGCCCCCGGTGGCCTATTTTTACTAGTTTCTCTATTCATTTTTTTGGGACGGTCCTGGTTTTGTGCTCTGTAAGTTGACTCCTTTTCCCAACGGATAATTTTGCACTTGGTCTACCTTTGTTCTTGTGGCACTAGCAGGCAGTGCCCATCCCCGAGTCAGAGCCAATGTTGGTGCTCAGATTTATTTCACCCCATTTGCCATTATTTTCCTCTGATCTACGTGTTCTGAAACATTTTGTCTCTCAATGTGGGTGTTCTGAAATTTTATACCTCCACTTGAAATGCCTCAAATTTTTTGAAGAATCCATTGTCATGTCCCTCCTTGAAAAGTCTCCGAGCTTGCCCTATGTTTTCCCTAATTTCTTCAAAATCCATGGGCTTTGTCATATTTCCCCAACCATGGAAGCTCGATAATGGTTAATATATATTTGTATGCCTTTGAAAATCCAAAATCCATCGTCGAAGGGATGCTTGAAACAATGTTTTGCTTGTTTTTGTTTTAATTTTTTTTTCATCCTTAGCGAAAAAATCAGGTTCTGGGCGTGAATGGTGATTTTTTGTATTTTGATGGTCTGACGGGTGTATTTTTCCTATCAAAGTTATTCCTTAGCATTCAAAGGTCACGTGGCTTATTTTGGTTGGTTAGGGGATGGCTAGTAAATGATTTAACTTATCACTTTTTCCTTTTTTGGAAAAAAGGCAAATTTGGTCTCATGGCTCCGCTCATTTTTTATTGGTTCTTTTGGTGCTTATGTGGCTTCTTCTAATTGGATGGGGTGCAGATGGTTTGTTTTTGAATTTTTTTCCTTTCAGATACTTTGGTATAAGGTTTGAACTCGCCCTGCAATGCTCTGATTAAAGGAAATTTTTAAGTGGCAGGGAAACAGTCTTACTTTGACCTTGCAGGAGGACATGTGGCAAAGCTAATGGTGGAGATGTGGGGCTTCGAAGGTAAGTTCACAGTTTTTCCCTTTTGGAAAAGTGAAATAAAATTCTAAAATGGAAGCGTGTTGCTGCAAAATCATTTTTAAACCTTAAGGTTTTTGAAGTTACGCCATAACGACAAGTGGTGAGCCCGCACTCATTCATGGTCTCAACCTTTGGGGATTATCTCAAGATGTGCCATTATGACACATGGAACATTGAAAATGATAAGAGGCGGTAGGCGAGCCATTGGGGGCAACTTAGTTTTTTTCCCCTTGATGTGCAAATGACTAAAATCATCAAAATGACTTGCGGGCCCGATAGAGAAAATTCAAAACATGCTCTAATCAATGGCGAAGGTGTGGACTTCCAAGGGAAATTTGGAAAATTTTATTTTTGTGGAGAAGGAATTTAAAAGGTAAAAAAGGGAAGTGTGGTTCTGCTAGGACCCACATTAAAGACTAGAAGTAAAGGGGCAGAGCTGCGGGGGAAATTTGGAAAATTTTCCCTTTTCCAAAAAAGAGGTGAAATGGCAGAATTTGTCTGCAGTTCCTTTGGGACCCACCTTAGGAAACGTGTCAGGCTCATTTCTCAAGGGTGGAGGCACAGAGAAAAATGTGAAACATTTAAATTTTTTCAAAAGTTGTAAAATGAAAAAAGGAACCCACATGCCCACTCTAGAATTAGATCTTCCACGTGGACGATCAAAATTCAAAGTAGGAATCAATGCCAGCTTTGAATCAGTATCTAACTTTTCTTCCATTTTCTCTCTCGAGCTCCTGGAAGTGTAAATCTTCATGATTTCTTGGTATTTCCTACACGCTAAACAAAGAGGAGAGTTAATTTTGATATATAAGTTTGGTAGAGAAGATTTGGAGATGTCTTTCGCCATGAGCACCTGGTAACTTTTTTAGATCTAATTCTAGGAATCGCGATCGTGATCATGGAAAGCACTGGTGGTACTCAATGTTTTTTTCTTCTGGGGGAAAAGGTATCCATTATAAATATTCTAAATGGCAAAAAATTATCGTGTAAATGGTTTGAGTGTGAGGGGTCGGGACTGATTTTCCTAATAGAAAACAGCTTGATAGAGCCCATCCTCCTTTGAGAAGTTGATTGAGAAGCCTGTATATCTCTTTTGTATTAAATTTGATCATGTCAAGGTGGTTGCGAGTGTAAAGCCATTGAAAATCTCTAAGATTTTTCTAGAAATTCCCTTGCTGATAAATTTAATCAAACTCGAGCTATTCTACATGGATCTTATGCAAAATGTGTGGCTTTACTTAGGAACATCTGCAAATAGTTTTTCTTGTCCCTGTTACAATCTTGTATCAAAATATGTATCAATCACATAGGTCTCAATCCTTGTGATAGTTTAAGTGGCATCTGTAATTTCATTTCTTAGAAGATCTTTCATCTGGGAGTGAAATAAACGATGTAAAATCACTTTTCTCTCATCTATTGATAAAGATTGTTTGTAAGCCTCTGGGTGTACCTTAGGCATGATTGGGCTCAGATGTTGATGTTTTGTTGGGATTTCCAACTCGAGCCTTTTTGTTAGAATCTCATAGATTGTATGAAAAAGTGCTAATCTAGGCCTCCATTGTAGCACATGTTCTGGTTAAAGAAACATTTTAGCTACTCTATGGCATTCTATTAGTTTAGTCTTCAATATTGGAAAATATTTCAAAGATTTGGTATAATTAACTTTATCCTGCTTCACTTCCCACCAAAATCCATCTAAAATAACTCATACTACCCATACTACCCCTATTTTTCATGTGTGTATACAAATGACAAATTTTACTACCAAAACATGAAGAAACAATTAGGATTCCAAATGTCTTTAGTAGCCTGAACATTGCTTAGAGAATATCTCCACTATCTAGAGTGACAACTCATGAGAGTTAGATTTTTTTGCATTGATCATATTTTCTTCAAGGTCTCCTTAACAACTTCCTTAGGAAGATTATCTCCATCTCCTCCATAAACAATAGGCTACAAAATGGTTCTCTTACCTTGGTTGAAAGACACAACCAAAAATAGTGAGGATAGATCAAATCCTCTTGAGGGTGCTATCCATTTCTCCACATTTGAGTGATTAAGGGACAATTAGATCCCATCCTCAACTACAAAATAACTCATCAGGATCTATCTATCTCTAATATTTCCGCTAAACCTGTGATGCTACTTAGACTTTGAAGGAGAATCAATTTGGGTACCAAGTAAGAGTAAAAACAACCAAGATATGTAACATGACATGGATGGATGGAATGGAATGCAAAATGGATTATAGGTCTCACGTACCCCCTGAGTGAATGAAGTTGTATGCAATAAGTTTCATTGGGTATTTCCCCTCAGTTGTCAAGAATGAACGATAAATTATAGTGCATCATCAGGAAATGGTCAAGTGTGTAGGTGTGTTGATGATATGTGACCTACAAATGATGTGTGTGTGACCCTATTTGGTGCTTAGAATTTTTTCTCCCCTTTTCTTTGAATTCAAAGCTCCAACTAAACAATAACCTCTAAACACATTTGTCCTACATAGTCATAAAAAAATCAAGGGTTAGATTTACTTATGATGTTTTTATCAAAAACTCACCCCCAATACCACGTTGATAAAGGAAGAAGAATATTTTCATTTGGAACCTTTCCTCTACATATTATCTTCAACCTTTGTCCATCAATTTTCAATATGGATGGATGATAATCAAAATATTTGTCTTTTTCTTATTCTAAAGAAGTTGAAAAATTGAGTTTGAACACTATAGGGCTAGTATATATATGTAATATATGTCTTCTTTTCGGTGTTAGTTTTATCTCTATAGTATCACTCCACCACCTCTTTAGACTACTAAAATACTTAAAGTGATTTCTCAAATTTGATCCATGCCATTACATGTAAGTTAATGCATGTCCCCCTTATGTCCATCTCTAAATATTTGTAGTCAACTCCAAAGTTATTGGATCTTCGAGATCAATGTTAAATTTGGTGTAAACTCTATTCAATATTCCTCTCACAACTTATAGCTTATGCTCTTCAGGGTTAGTCACTTGAGATATTATTTAAAATATTCTACTTTTCATTGAGATATTTTTACACATGAAATTTATGCCATCATTTTCTAACTACCACCCCTTCCAATTGCATACTTTAGTTCTTTGCACATTGTTTCACAACTTTTGCACTTCAGATGTTGTTTCACAAATTCTATACTTTAATGTCATTCTTCTACGTCATGTGTAAATTTCAACCTTTGGTGCAAAGATAACTTCTGCATTCCATGTCTTAGTCAAAATTCCACACACAATTTCTCTTTATATCTCATAGAAATATAAATCTAGTAGATACTATATTCGAACATCTCTCTAGACATTGTTGTTGTCTCCTCCTTGCCTCCCTAGACTAATAAAATGTTTTTCAAACATACTATTATATAGGCCTCCTAATGATGTATATGTAGGTTTTGATACATACTGTTATATTCAAATTGACATGTGTTCCTTGCGTCTATATTAGAAGTT
This sequence comes from Taxus chinensis, assembly GCA_019776745.2. Taxonomy (NCBI): domain Eukaryota; kingdom Viridiplantae; phylum Streptophyta; class Pinopsida; order Cupressales; family Taxaceae; genus Taxus; species Taxus chinensis. The sequence continues at coordinate 809,614,865 of CM034149.1, forward strand.
ATGAGAGTGATCTCCAAATTACTTGGAGCTCTAGGACCAATTCTACATTTGGTGTATACCATGCTCCATATACCTTATGCTCTATGTGATTAATCACTGGAGATCTTATCTAATGATATTTCCTTTTGCATTGGATTCTTTTTCACAAAGTTCATGCCAAAATCTTATTCGTGATCCTTTACCAAGCGCTACACATTCCCTAGTTGATTTTCAAACCTATATGTACTTTGGTCCTTAGTTTGGTTGTTTGTAAATCTTCAAATTTTGAACCTTGCACACAACCTCACCTTTTGTGAAGATAACTTTCTTAATTCAAGCCCTAGACAAAATAATAAAACCTAAATATATCTTTTATGTCATTAACATTCCTTCATGTTTGTGTAGGTACCCATGCATAATTATCTACACTTCTTAAGAACCAAGTAATTGTTCTTATTTATTTTTAAACCTAAACTTAGTTTTTTGGGTAAGGAATGTCTATTTACTGTCCTTCGATGTTCATGCATCAAATTATATTGAAGAGACTCGATGCATTTCTAGATCCAAAATCTAACAGAAAAAACTTCAAAATTTTGATTAATTAAGATATGTACCAAAACCCTATATTTTTTCCCACTTAATTGACTTGGAAATATCAATGAGGTATTTTTTAATTAGTTTTTCTATTTACCCATTAATTGAATAAGTTATTTAAGTGTAATATATATATTTTTCTTTCTATTTATTTTTGATCAGTTTCTTGTACTTAAATTTTAGTGAAACCAATTTCTTGTAAACTCCTTAAGGTTTCCTATTCTGGTACAATCTAATTTTCTTATACCTCTTAGTGTTATATATTTCTTGATAATATATTAGATAGATCATATTGTCCATATTTTTCTAGGCTTAATTCATTTTATCTCATATATTTGTAACACTAACTTCATTTTACATGATTTATTTTATCCAAATCTAATAGTTAACCTAATTATTAAAAATATATTCAATTTTCAATGTTCTTATATGTTGTGTATTGTTCATATTTTACTCTAATATATGTCATCTAAATTTATTTTGTAATTGATTCAATTTAAAATAAGAGTAGAATTAAAAATGAACATGTTGATTTAAAAACTAATTTAATTGACTACAAAAATTGCAAGGTCTAATGTCATTCGTAACATCAAAATCACGAAAATTTATAGCTAACTGCAAAATGAAGAATAAATTTTGATGCAAGAATTATGTTGATGTTGATAATATATTTTAGTTTTGTAACTTCTATCGTAGAAGAATTTGGCAGAAATGTAACCAATTAAAGGTAAATTTTGTTATAAGACTATTTTTTTATCATAATGCTTTTACTAAGACCTTGTACATATGTTCCCTTTACTAAGATGAAGTCCACATTGCTATAATATCTCTTTCTTTTGAACCTGTATTTCTTTTGTTTCTCATTATTCCTACAATTATTCTATTTTATTTCTTATCAGTATTTTAATATTGTCTCTTTTCCTTTTTTCATCATCACATGCATTTCTTCTATTTTAAGGGCTTAGACACTATTGACATCCAAAAGAGACCACTTGATGCTATCATTGTATGATAGTGTCTTGTCCTTACCTGTCTTATCCTATCCATACTTATATGTGCTCGATTTTATTTTGGTACGTTTTATTTAGGTTTTCTCATCTATTACATTCCAATACGTTCCTAATTTGAAATTGAGAAAGTTGTATATACAAATACCCTAGATGAATTTTAATAAGAGGTATCTATCATTTTTTATTCTAAGAAGGTTTTAGCTAGTATGCATCCTTGTGATTTAAATGTAAAAATAAATGAATAAGTAGTTGTAGACACTAAAATCTTCTAAACTTCTCCTTGTGTAATGCAAAGCTTAAATTTATAATCTTACTAAGAAAAAATATTACATTTGAAATCCAATTTTATCATATCTCTAACCATTCTACAACTTTATTATCTTTAAAGCATTATCTACCAATGATTATTGAAATATCATTAAATCAAAGAGGCATTGTTATCAAAAAATTTAGATTTGAATAATATATACACCTATAACAAAAATAGAGTGAAATAAAATATACTGGGTGTTATTCTCACTAAATAAATTCCAACATTGATCATTAAATATTAGAACAATGCATTAATACTTGCAACAAATATAAGTGATATAATACAAGCTAACTAAAAAATGGATTGAGTGCACTTAGCTAATTACAAATGCTTTTGGTCTGATCTATAGATGATTTGAATGATGGAACATGGATATCTAGACCTGAGAGTACCTTGATACTGAAAATGTGGCCTAAAGATCTACTTGGGTAGGAATGGACTGTAGGGGTTGAAATGTCCATACAATCTTGACCTATTTGTAAGGTCCTGATCCTGCTCAAATTAATGATTTATAATTTTATGGATTTGTCACTTGGATGAATATCTTTTCTTCTCTCTATTAGTCACTGTGGTCACCCTTTGGGAGCCTTTGAATGCTCATATTAATATTTCAAACCCTAACCATGGATGAGAAGTCATGTAAAATAAACATTAGTTAGGTTTTGGCCACTCTCGTGTACCACTGATGTTCACACTACTCTAAATAGGCATTGAACAAAATGATCTCCAACTAACAAGTGATATTTTGTTATACTGAATTCCTATTTGGCATCTTTCCTTTCACAAAGCTTGACTTGAGTTACTGAATTTGAGTGCTTGTAAATGTGGGAAGAAGTTCCCCAGACCTAGTGGGAATTTGTAGACTTGTAGATGGTGCTTCTCTAATGAATGTATAGTTGTATTTGTAGAGTGTAATGAGTTTCAAGCACCCTTTTATGTTAGATTTTGAAAAAAATATTCCATGATATTGCTAGGTAATAAACGAGGTGATTTTAACTTCCTTATATATGCTTCCGAAGGTAATTTATGTTGTAAAAGATGACTAAGAAGGAATAAATGACCTAAGTAATAATGTGCAATTTAAATTTCAGGATCAATCTGAGAAAAGGAAAAATCATACACTAGGTTTAGTAACATATGGACATTCTTTCCCGTATTGTAAATTTTTGTGCATAGAGAGACAATCTAAAGTGAGAAAATTTGGATGTTGGATATTAGTGTCTCTTAATGGATTTAATGCATTCAATCCTCAAAAATAGTTTCTAGATAAGTGTGAATGAAAAATCAAGCTAGAAAAGATACCTAGAGATGTACATGATGGGAATGGCTAAAGTGCACTAGTTTGAGCAACAGAGAAATGTCAAAACGAAAAATTTGAAAGAGTAGAATTGTCAAATTTGAGTGTCTATAGGAATAACACTTCTAATATTCATTATGAAAATTTCCATTTAGGAGTTTCTCCCTCTTGTTTAAAATTATACAGAAGGGTCGGGATGTGGGGTTCGACCTTTCCTGAGTTGCAAGGTCCTTCCCCTTCTCAATTATTAACTCTTATTTTAATGCTAAATCATTCTTTGGGTCACTTCATCTTCTTATAGTCAACCTTAAATAATATATTTCCTATAGAATACTATTATCCATTTTTTCACCCCTTAGGAAAAATGGAACAAACATGAACTTACATGTAAAAATTGGGTTTATTCAATTTTTAGAGATTGCATTTTAGGTTTAGTTTAATCTGGTTGAAGTAGGTTGAGCATTACAGAAAATTTCAGGAAAAGAAGTTCTAAAGTCTGAAATTATACACTTCATAGGTGGAGCTTTTCAGAGTTTCGGTGGCCTTTCGGGGAAAAAATGAGAAAAAAATCCTGAAATCCCGAATCTCAAAGGTCTAAAATTTTGGACTTCGGGAATTTAGGGTTAAGAGTTTTGGAGACCTCAGAGAGTATGGGAAAGTAAAATGAGTCAAAATTTATGAAACCTGAAAGTCCAAAATTTTGAACTTTCAGGTTTCAGACTTTCGGAGAAAAGGAGCAGCCAGTTGGAAAAATGAACCAAAAAGTTCCAAAACCTGAAACTCTAAAAGTCTCAAATTTCATAATATCGAGTTTCAAAATTTTGGAGTTCCGGGGTTCAGAGTTTTGGAATTTTAGAGTCCCGAAACATAAAAACAAAAAAATATATATGAAATCCTGAATTTTAAAAGTCTAAAATTTCAGACTTTCAAGTTTTTGGGTTTCAGAATTCTCACGCAGAATTGGTGGATGAACAACAACCCAAACTCTGAAACCTAAATGTACGAAGGTCTAAATTTTGGGACTTCAGAGGTTGCATGCATTTCAGACTCTAAAAAAGGAAGATCAACAATTCAATTTTTTTTTTACAAAATGACACCCCGAACTTCAGATGGCCATAACTTTTGATTGGGAGCTTGGATTTGCACAAGAAAGGAATTTTTGGAAAGATTTATTTGAGTGGGACTAAGTTATTTAAAATGAAAAATACATTTTTCCATTATAGAGGGTCTCCCAGGTTCCTCAACTATCACAATAATGAAGGTATGATTTCCTTTCTTCTCCAACAAGGCATAGTACATGGAGGCATGAGTTTTGTAGTGAAACCCATCATTATGGAAGGTGAATTCAATGATTTTTTGGGTGTTTGAAGTAAGAATTCGAATTCTTTTCTCCCCTCTTCTCTCATTTTATTACTAAATATTGTAAGGAGGGGAATTTTTCAAAAGGTCAGACAATTTGGTTTTCCACTCTCCCTTCTTCTCTTGTCTGTAAGTGGATTTATGGAGTTAAAACCTCGCATCAAAAATGTGAAGAAAATCTTGCCTCTTGGCCATTGTAGTGTAATTATCAAATTTTTGGAGCAATAATACATGATTGTGGATGATTTTCAACCCTCTCTTGTGTTCATTGCACCTGTCTGATCTCTCATTGCAATATTGGTTATCTGTGTATGGTGGTTGTAATACATTTCAATGGTTTGTGTTTAATGGAAAAGAAATTGTTCAACATTCCTTTGGTGTATCACCTTTGTTATTTTAGGTTTATTTTCTTGCATATTCTTAACCCTGTCTCCTTGACAAGTTAGAGTAGATTTTAGGGTAGATCCTCTACAATTTGAATGTGTGCATGTGATCAGAGGAATAGGAATTGAATTTCATCCATAGAGATTTATCAATTGCAAAGTCCTAAACTTTGGGAAAAGCTCCATGTTATGCAATCACATTGAGAGTTTCAACCCATCGAGTTGTAGACATTCAAGAGTATTGTGATTACACATCAACAAAGACTATATAAGAAATTCATTATCATATTCTAACTCACATGACACGTTACCATATCCTATTGATAACAACATTATAAAATTACTTAAAAGGGCTCCTAAACATGTTCAAATTAGTTGCACGTAATAAATAATAATCCATACTACAAGTATGAATTACTCAACTAGGTCAATCAGTCTAACTTCATCCATTTATAAGCATGTAAAGATCACAAATCCATGTCTTAAAAAAGTACAAAGTCATTCCAAGCATTTGACAAGGGGTTTAATAAACACAAGGGTTATATCATAAAGATGATTCATAAAAAATCTCACTAATAACATGCTAAGTGTAATCTATGCTATGTAGTTAGGCCACTATCTTTCTTTTATGGGAACCCCTATGGGGTCTATTAGATTTACACACTTACAAATACACCTAGGAGAATGACATGAGGATTGATTCTGCATCATTAATATGTAGTACAACATTGGGATTGGTTAAGTAGTTGGGATTATAAGTGCATATGGTGGTCCAACATCAAGAAAACAATTTATCCTTTGGTTTTTTAATGATTTCATTAAGGGTTCTATAGGTTATTTGGGTTTCTACTTTTTTATAGATCATTTTAGATCATCCCAAGGTTGTACAAAATAGACACACAAACGAGCATTGTTTTAAAACAAGAAAAGTACCAATAAAGTTTTAAATCTCAATAATTTTATAGTATAAGATGGTAGAGTCCTTGATTTGGACCATAGAACCCATGCATGGATCATATAGATTATGTATATTCTTAAATTTTCAAGTTATTTAGTTTCATATTATTCAGTATAAAATTCAAACTTCTAGTTTATCTGGTTTCACTTGTCATTTCACTTAGATCATTCCATAATCTTCCTAAACAAGATAATACTCTATTAATTTAGAAACAAATGAAAACATCATCCAATATGACTAAGTTAGGAAAATACTTACTAACTTAGCACTCACCACATTTCAAACCTAAATGTAGTTCTACGTTTGTGTGTGTAAATCATGCCCTAAGTGCTCTTATGCCAGTCACAATTTGTGAAGTATCCAAAAATAATTAAATGTAGAAATGTAAATAGATGGTGGATGGAATAGAATAAACTCCCCTCCTATGAAGTGTGATGCAGATGTACCAACATTGTCCCTTGTGATGGAACGAGATAGATGCAAATGGAGCTCTATATATTGTAGATGGATGCAAAATTAGGTGGTGATAGTAGATCTTAGTGCTTGGTCCGTAATTATGGTATAATAAATTTATATTTATATGGTTCTTTTGTTGTAATTTAGTAATTAACCCAAAAAAGACTGAAAACTAAAAATATGGAAAGCTCAAATGGCTAGGAAGTGCCCCAAATATAAGAGTAATGTATAAAGAGGATCAGAGCTCCCAAATGGGACCGAGGCTCATGGGATGACCTAGTTAGGATTAGGATGAATGAAAAATGACAAAATAGACTATGCAAGTAAATGCAGAAGGTCATAATTGACTATAGAAAGAAAAGTTAAATGGCCAAAGGACATGGGTTAATTAATACTTTCTTCACTCAAAAACCATATGAATTGTAGTATGAGACCGAAACTAAATAATACTCAAAGTGCATGATTTTGTGTTTATAGTGCCCCCCACTTTAGTTGGTTTTCAGAGCACTCAGTAACAAAAAGTAGATAGAGATGCATACCTGATATCCATCTAGAGTGATGTAGAAAGTGTGCCAAGTGACTAGACAAAGTGTGGAGTGGTAAAAATTTGAAGCATGGAGACTAAAGATGCAAAAGAGTAAAAACTAACGTGAGTGAACCTAGGGTGGAAACACATGTGTAGATGCTGATATATGTGATGTACCTACATGTTAGTATGAGATAAGGAATGCCAAATGAGATTTTTTTGGTGTTGTTATTGAGCTCATTGTTGTTGTTTTTTGTTTTTGTTGTTGACTACTTTCTTCTCATATGGAAATACCTGCAAAGGAGAAAAATATAAAGCAGTCAAATACACATGTATATATGTAAAAAATACATGTAAAGACGCATGTATATAGTAAAAAAGTATGTAATTGAAATGTAAAAGGAACGTGAGAACCTAATTAATGATGAAAGAAAGGGTGTATAAAATGATATTTTGTAATTGTCGATGAAGTGTGAGTTTATTGGGTGATCTCACACCAGTGTGGACGAAGAAATGTAGGGAGAAATATGTGTTAATATTCAATTGGTAACTACTTCCCTGAGAATGTGAAGAGATATTTGTACTAAATTTTTATTTTAGAGATTCAACACCACTGGCTGAAGTAATGCAGGGAGGAAATTCCATTGTATCCTCTAACAAGTAACTTCTTTATAGAATGCTAAGGAAAAAAGTTCTTGTAAAAGCCATTGTGTATTGGAGTTCTATGGACTGATATGAACCCACACATTGTATAACCCACTATGTCAAGGATGGAAAAATGAACTGTACCAGTGTATAATGTTGTGTTGTGTGTAAACCCTTAATGATTCCCCCCCTCTTTGGGGTGCAAGCAATGTCATGGATAGGAGAATATGGCCCGAAAGGAGGACCAAACATGTAAAATATGCCTTGCAGGGGGAGGGAATGTGCTTGGTAGAAACAAGGGTGCACGCAAGTAAGTGGTTAGAAAAAAATGTTAGTACAAAAAAGCATGAATTTATAAAACAAGTGTAAGATACCTAGACAATGTAGAAGCTAGTAAGGAAAATAGTAATGTAAACACGCAAGATGAAAATATATGCAACAAATAATGGGTTTCAAACATGGGATATCACTCAAGATGTTGTACTACAATCAAGGCCATAGTGGTCACATACAAACAAACAAGTGTGCACAATAAATAAAGGGTAAGGTTCACATATAATAGAAAATAATAGCAAGCAAGTACAAACAAGATATAGCCATGGAAGAAAGTAATCCTACAAAAAAAATTTACACATGAAGCACCTGTTAGTGTGTTAGAAAGAAAGATAATACGTCAAAAGCATGTATAACAAAGCAAGTAGTGTGCTAAGTACAAAATCAAATAATTTAGCACCAGTAGTAGTTATAAGTGGATGCCCCCAGTTACCACCATGGCACTGGTAGTAGCCAAATATCCATGGTTTGTGTAAAACACCTGTATATGTGATCACAACTAGAAAAGGACGTTAACATACATGTTTCTATTGTAAAGATAATGACATACAAGACATGGAAAAATAGATCAAAGTAAGAGTAAAAGCAACCATGATATACAACATGACGAGGATGGATGGAATGGAATGCGAAATGGATGATAGGAGTCATGTTACCCCTGAGTGAATGGATTTTTATGCAATAGGGTTCATTTGGTATTCACCCTCGGTAGTAAAGAATCAACCATAAATGATAGTGCATCATTAGGAACTTGCCAAAGTGTGTAGGTGTGTTGATGATATGTAACTTAGAAATGATGTGTGTGTGACCCTTGTTGGTGCTTAGATTTTTTTCACCCCATTTGCCATTATTTTCCTCTAATCTGCATGTTCTAAAACATTTTGTCTCTCGACGTGGGTGTTCTAAAAGTTTCTATCTCCACTTGAAATTCCTCGATTTTTTTGCAAAATCTATTGTCATGTCCCTCCTTGAAAAGTCTTCGAGCTTGGCCTATTTTTGCCCTAATTTCTTCAAAATCCATGGGCTTTGTCATTTTTCATATTTTTTCCCAACCATGGAAGCTCGAGAATGGTTAATCTATAATTTTTTACCTTTGAAAATTTAAAATCCATGGTTGAAGGGATGCTCGAAACCATGATTCACTTGTTTTTGTTTTTTTAAAGAAAATCATCCTTAGCGAAAAATCTGGTTCTCGGCGTGAGTGGTGATTTTCTGTATTTTGACAATTTGACATGTGTCTTTTTCCTATCAAAGTTATTCCTTAGCGTTCAACAGTCACATGGATTCTTTTGGTTGGTCAGGGGATAGCAGTAAAATGCTTTAACTTATCACTTTTTTCTTTTTTGGAAAAAAGGCAATTTTTGTCCCGTGGCTCCGCTCATTTTTTATTGGTTCTTTTGGTGCTTACGTGGCTTCTTCTAATTGGATGGGGCACGGAGGGTTTATTTTTGAACTTGTTCCTTTTGGATACTTTGGAAAAAGGTTTGAACTCGCCTCGCAGCCCCGTCAGACTCTGATTAAAGCAAATTTTTAAGTGGCAGGGAAAAATTCTTACTTTGACCTCGTAGGAGGACACGTGGCAAAGCTAATGGCAAAGATGCGGGCCTTTGGAGGTAAGTTGAATGTTTTTACCTTGTAGAAAAATGGAATAAAATTCTAAAATTGAAGCGTGCCCCCGCAAAATCATTTTAAAACCTTAAGGTTTTTAAGTTTCTCCATAACAACATGTGGTGAGCCCACGCTCATTCAAGGTCTCAACCTTTGGGGATTATCTCATGATGCACAATTGTGACGCATAACACTTTGAAAATGTTAAGAGGAGGGAGGTGGGCCATCGTGGGAAACTTGTTTTTTCACCCCTTGATGTTCAAGTGATTAAAATCATCAAAATGACCCAGGGACCCTATAGAGAAAATTCAAAACTTGCTCAAGTCAATGACAGAGGTGCAGACTTCCAAGGGAAATTTGGAAAAAATTTCCTTTATGGATAGGGGAGAGTTAAATGGTGAAAATGGGAAGCGTGGTTCCACTGGGACCCACATCAGAGACTAGAAGTGGAGGGGTGGAGCTACGGGGGAAATTTGGAAAATTTTCCCTTTTCCAAAATAGAGGTGAAATGGCAGAATTTGGCCATAGTTCCTTTACGACCCACCTTAGGACACGTGTCAGGATCATTTCGAAAGCGAGGAGGCACAGAGCTAAATGTGAAAATTTTACATTTTTTAAAAGTTGTAAAAGGAAAAAAGGAACCTGCATGCCCACTCTAAAATTAGATCTCCCACGTGGATGGTCCAAATTCAAAGTACAAATCAAATGCGGCTGAGCATCTATATCTGATTCTACCACCATTTTCACTCCACAACTCCTATAAGTGTTAATCTTCATGATTTCTTGGTATTTTCTACACACCAAACATAGAGGAGAGTTAATTTTGATATCTAAGTTCAGTGGAGAAGATCTAGAGACGTCTTTTGCCATTAAAATGGTCTGGCTGTTAGGCTCGATGTGATATTCTATTTTTCTTCTCCTGCGCACGAAAGAACCATATTTGACAGATTAGGGATGGAGGTGGTTCAAAAATATAAGTAAGAGTGTTCTACAAGATGAAGGAATTGAATTCTGAGATTTTTGTTGAGATCTACCCCATGAGAACCTGACAACTTTTTGTAGATCTGATTTTGAGAATCACGATCATGATCATGGCAAGCATTGGTGGAACTCAATGTTTTTTTCTTTTGGGGAAAAGGGATCCATTGTAAATTTTATAAATGGAAAAAATTTATCATGTAAATGGTTGGATTTTGAGGGGTCAGGACTTATTTTCTTAATAGAAAAAGGATTGATAGAACCCATCCTCATTTGAGAAGTTGATTGAGAAGACCGTATATCTCTTTTGTATTGAATTTGATCATGTCAAGGTGGTTACCAGTGTACAGCCATTGAAAATCTCTAAGATTGTTCTAGAAACTTTCCCCTACTGTTAAATTTAATCAAACTCAAGCTATTTTGTGTGGATCTTATGAAAAATGTGTGGCTTTACTTCTGAATGCCTGCACATAGTTTTTCTTGTTCATGTTGCAATATTGTATCAAAATCTGTCTCAATCACATAGGTCTCAATCCTTGTGATAGTTTAAGTGGCATCTGTAATTTCATTTCTTAGAAGATATTTCATCTTAGAGTGAAATAAACGATTTAAAATAACTTTTCTCTCATCTGTTGACAAAGATTGTCTGTAAGCCTTTGGGTGTACCTTAGGCGTGATTGGGCTCAGATATTGATGTTTTGTTGGGATTTCCAACTTGATCCTTCATGTTAGAATCCCTTAGATTGTATGAAAAAGTGCTAATCTAGGCCTCCATTGAAGCACATGTTCTGGTTAAAGAAACATTTTAGCTGCTCTGTGGCATTCTGTTGATTTAGTCTTCCATCTTGAAAAATATCTCAAAGATTTGGTATAATCCACTTTATCCTACTTCACTTCCCACCAAAATCCATTTAAAATAACTCATCCTACCCATACTACCCCTGTGTTTTACGTGTGTATAGAAATGCACAAATTTTACTTCCAAAACATGTAGAAACAATAAAGATTCCCAATGACTTTAGTATCCTGAACCTTGCTTAGAGAATATCTTGACTATCTAGAGTGACAACTTGTGAGAGTTAGATTTTGTTGCATTGATCATATTTTCTTGAAGGTCTCCTTAACAACTTCCTTAGGAAGGATATCTCCATCTTCTCCATAAACAACAGGCTACAAAAGGGTTCTCTTACCTTGGTTGAAAGGCACAACGTAAAATAGTGAGGATAGATGAAATCCTCTTGAGGGTGTTATCCACTTCTCCACATCTGAGTGATTAAGGACCAGTTAGATCCCATCCCCAGATACAAAATAACTCATCATGATCTATCTGTCTCTAAGCTTTCCACTAAACCTGTGATGCTGCTCGAAATTTGAAGGAGAATCATTTTGGGTACCAACACTTGACTAGCACCGTTGCCGGGGACATAGTGGTTACAATTCACATTCAAGCGTTGGTAAAAAAAGTTTTTTATACACCAAGTGTTGTGTGAAATTATTTCAATTCCTACACCTAGTGCACTAGCTTTCATTGACAAATATGGGTGAAAAAAAGTCAGAGTATTTCCATTTCCAGTTTCTCATGTTAACAACATTTGAAAGGTCATATTTAGTGCATCTGCACAACTAAGGTGGAAATCCTTAGTGGCAACTCCCTGTTGATCTGATTATTAATGAATAGTAGTGTTTTAACCTCTAGAAAGTGAGATTTTTTACTAATCTTTGCGAAGATGAAATTAAGAAGATCTTTCTTTGCTAGGGACCCTGCTAGGACATTATTTCCATAACTAGGAAAAACAAAATCAGAAGGAAGAAAATCCTGGAGAGCTGTGGGAAATTAGCAGACAAGAAGAGGGATCTCCATTGATGAAATTGATCGGCCTATCATTGAAGACTGCTATTCAAGTGCTTCTGAATCAGATAGCCTCTTTGTGGAATTGAAATCTCCAGTTGGAGAGGGGCCTTTATTTGATTTTGAAATTTTTTCTTCTCATTCTTCCCCTATCTTTTCAAAAGTTGATAGGGATTTATAAGAAATAAGTCCTTTACGGGATATCCATTTTGAAAATTATACCCTTGTGTTTTAGAGACCCTCTACCTCTTATCAATTTGTCACCCCTCCAGGGTCACCTCCTCAAAAAAACATGGCCCTGCCCCCACCCATGCCTCCATTTGTTGTAAATACCTTTAGGCCTATAAATTTTGTAGGGATTGCTGATTATCCAAATGTAGTTCATCAAGATTTAATAAATAGACTACCAAATTTCTAAGGAAACAACGCTATACCTAGTGATCAAAATCTGAATCTTTTTATCAATACGATGGAAGAATTTGAGATTGAACATGAAGATGTATATATCAAGTTGTTTATCCATACTCTGGAAGAGGATGCATGTTAGCATATGTAGCATAGCTTATATTTTAGGTTTGTTTGTTTTATATTATCCCTTTATTCTATCCTATCTGTTGTATTCCATTATTCTCTCACTCACCTTCATATATTCCTCCTTCTGTTTAGGGAATGTTTTTTACCAGTTATCCTATATATTGTACATATTTCTCCATAATAATTCAAGTTGTTGAGAGCTATTTAATCTCCATTCTTCTTCTGATCTATTTTCTTCCCACATTTTGGTATCAGAGCTGGTATGATCTCTGAACTGTGTGTGTTTGAATGGAGTAAATAAATTTGCCTCAATGTTGAAGGATATGTGTGAGGAGATAAGAAGGATAATATCAGTTACTTGGTATATATTATTCTTCTATTTATTTGCCATCACGTGTTGTTTTCAAAGACTACGTGGAATATTGGCTTTCTCTTGAGATCAGCATGAAACAAGAGACAAATTAGCTGTGTGGAGGTAGATTCTCTTCTCTCATGCATGGAGATCTTTAGCCTATGGATCAGCATGGAAATATTCATGTGAATGGAAATAAAAAGCATGCTAATAAGAAATCACATGCACTAAAGACAAAAAATCTTCTATTACGTGGTGATTGGAGCCTTCAGCCTGTATGGAGGAGAGACAAGCGATTATTCTTCAGCTTTGTGTATGGACATCAGCATGTAAACTTACATGGACTCTGCTGAGTGAAAAAGACAAGAATTCTACTAATGCATGGTGGAAGTTTGATAATGTTGCATGGAAAGGCATATTTCATTTGCTCATTTGCGTGAAAAGGAGCTTTCTTCAGCTTTTAATTTCTACGTGAAAAATATATACATGTGTGAATGTTTTTCTTGATCATGTTGGTGGAAATTTTATTTTTTTGTGTGGGAGAATCCACTAGGGAGCTGAGTGGCTATTTGTCATTGTGTCGAAGAAGTGGTAGAATCTACATGGAATAGAATCCTCTATTACATGGATTTATACCTGTGTCGAGATTGACTCCATGTGCAGCTAGCAAAGCTACTACATTTTAAATGCAGAAGGTTAGTTTAGAGCAAGGAAAATTTCAATGCAAATAATAATTTTAAAAATAGAGGTTGCGTGGAAGTTGGATGGAGTTTATTCTTACTAGAAGCCTGTGCATGGAGTTATTAAAAAAACACTTCACCGAATGTCGAGTGTAGATAACTCGTGAGAATGTGAATAACATGGTCACCACTACCAAAATCCGGATGATTGACTCCCTAGCCAGAGAACACTATGAAGAAGCTCCTGAGAGCTCTGGGTTCTACTTTGTATTTCTCAATGAGCTTTAGAACATCAGAAATTTAGCCTTTGATGACCTTCTTCAACAAGGACTTCTTGAATATTTCCTTTTCGATGTCAGCTACCAAGAAAAGTGAGTTTGGGAAGAGCTAGAAGTCGAGTATGACACCGAATGCGAAGATGAAGAAGAATGCCCCAGCAAGTGTCATCATCTCTCAACACACGAGTATCGACAACATCTATGAGCACGTACTTCACATTAGTGAGTTAAAAAAAGGTTTTTTTATTATTTATTATATATAGATATATATAAGAGATGTCTTATCTGAAGCTTCTCCTCTCTGATGCTTAGTTGCTTAAAGGGCCTAATTTTATGGCCTGGAAAACCAAGATGTGGATGATCCTTTCGTTTAAAGGATTATGGGGCATTGTGACCAGATCAGTGCCTGTTCCCACTACTCTTGAGGAACTAATAAAGTATGAGATGGCTAGTACAAAATCTTTGATGCTGATAATGCTTAGTATTAGTGATGATGTGCAAACACATTTTCAAAATGTGGAGAAACTAAAGGAGGCCTGGGAAAAGCTAGTAAGAATTTATGAAGCCAAAAATCAGACTAAGATCCTTCATCTTTATTCAAAGATGCACACACTCTCTATGGATTTATATGAGAAGTTTTAGGAGTTCTTACGTCGCGTGGCTGAGCTACGATTGGAGTTATTAGCACTCGGTGAAACGGTGGACGATAAAATTCTTGTACCGATCACCTTGAGAGAACTCCCTTCTCAATTCTGATTGTTTGTTATAACATTGAATGTCTCTAAACAAACAGTGTCATTCGAAGAACTTGTGAATTTGCTGCAGTAGGAAGAGGCCATCAATTCATCCCAAGAGGAGCCTTAAGATAAATCCCTATTCTCAAATCAATACCATGGCAAGAATAATTGGAAGGGTCCCCCAGATAAGAAAAATCAAGTGCAACCAAAACAAAAGTAAAAAGATCAAAATTCAAAGAGGTGGTGTCACATTTGCAGAACCAACACTCATGAAACTGATCATTGCTAGTACAATAGCTTGAAACAAGGGTCTTCAAGTCAAACAAGCACATCAAGGTGTGAATATTTTCAAAATTCCAAACGACGTCCCCCCTTGAGAAATCAAAAGGTGCATCTCACAGCCCAAGAAGATGATGAATCTAATGAGGAGACATCAGAAGGAGCCCATTATGGTAAGAACCTTGTACTCATCTCTCAACCTTCTCAGCCCACGAAGAAAGTCTGGTTGATAGAATTCAGTGCAAGCAAGCATATGTCAGGTGACAAGAAGTTGTTTGATTCACTACAAAAACAACCAATAGGAGATCGATTTTGGATAGCGGATGACAAAGTGTATGTTGCAGAAGGAATAGGAAATGTCACCATTCCGTTAGGACCACAAAAATGTACACTTACAAAGGTATTATATGTTCCTGGCTTGACTAGCAACCTCTTGTAAGTCACTTAGCTATTGAATCATCACCTTAAGGTAGAATTTCTTGTTCAAAATGGCATTAAATCATGCTTAATCTCCAGACAAGGTATGGTTCTTGTTAGAGCATTTGTAAAAGATAAGTTATTTGCTTTAGATATTGTTTCATCTTCTGCAGTAGCTTTATCTACTTCTACAATAGAATTAAGTTCCCTATTGCATTTTAGATATGGACACTTATCGGTTAGTTCATTACACCAAATGAGTTCAAATGCAATGGTCCATGGACTACCAAAATTGTCTAGTTCCTTGCTTATTTTCCCTGCATGTCTTGCAGGAAAAAAACAAAGGGATTCGTTTCAGACAAGCACGTTCCATGCCAAGAAGCGTCTAGAGGTAGTTCATACCGATTTGAATGGCTCTCTACCTGCTTCATTTTCAAGATACATGTACTTTCAACTATTCGTGAATGAAAAATCCCGCAAGATGTGGGTGTTTTTCCTAGAGAAGAAAAGGGCGTCTCTTCAACATTTCCAAAACTTATATCATTATGTTGTGGAAGAGACCAGACAACCTCTTCTTCTACTTCACTTAGATCGAGGGGGTAATTCACATCAAATAAGTTCTTGGAATTCCTTAACCAACAAGGTGTTAAATAGCACCTTACTGCTCCCTACATGCCCTAGCATAATGGCATTATTGAGCATCACAATCACACAGTGATGGAGATGGCTTGATGCATGCTAACAACTATAAAGATAGAAATACGCTATTGGGATGAAGTAGTACAAACAACTGTATATGTTCTCAATGGGGCACTGATAAATATTCTACAAAATAAAATGTCAGAAGAAGTATGGAGTGGTAGAAATCCATAAATTTTGCATTTGCGAGTATTTGGTTACACAACATACATGCATGTCCCAGCTCATAAGAGAAAGAAGGTAGAGCCAAAGACACTCCCATGCATCCTTCTTGGCTATAGAAATACCTTGAAGGAATATCGTCTCATGGATCCTAAGACAAAGAAAATATATGAGAGTCAGGATGTGGTTTGTGATGAGTCATCCTTTGACTCAATAGTATCAACAGAAGATCCACTTCCAACCACCTCTCACCGACTAGTCTCCAAATCAGATAATGACCTAGAGGAGACTACTTAGAGAAATGAAATGCTGTCAGGAGAGCTATTTGTTGACCTTGGAGAACTGGAGAATGTGAATCCACATCAATCCACATGGAAATGTCACAGTTCTTCTCAAAAGTAGCCAAGTTCTCATCTGAAGTGGGTACAAAGCACCATCAAGGACTCACATTTTCAACAGCTCCCAGATACATCATCTGGAGTCAAAACAAGGAGTCAAACAAGAAATGAGGTAAAATTTGTACTGATGATTTTACTGATTAATAGCTCTGAGCCAGAAAATGTTCGTGAAGCACTTAGTCAACCTCAGTGGAAGGAAGTCATGGATACAGAATATGACTCTCTTATGAAAAATCGAACACGAGAACTTGTCAATCTACCTACACGAAATAAACCCATAGGCTGTAAATGGGTTTTCAAGACAAAATATAAGGCAAATGGATCCATCAAAAAACATAAAGCAAGTCTTGTGGCAAAATGATAAGCTTAGAAAGAGGGCATCGACTATGAAGAAACCTTTACACCCACTATGAAGATCTAGACCATCAGAGTTGGTTGTGCACTCACAAAACAAAAAGGATGGATAATTCAACAAATAGATGTCAAGAATGCTTTCCTAAATGGTGATCTAAAATAAGAAGTGTACATGACCCAACTTGAAGGATTTGTTCATGAAAATCATCCTAAGAAGGTATGTTGTCTCATCAAATCACTGTATTGACTGAAACAAACTCCAAGGGCATAGTAAAGCAAGATCGATGATCACCTTTTGCAGCATGGGTTCACTCGTAGCCCCTTAGATTCAAAATTCTATATAAAGAAGGTAGGAAAAGAAATTTTCATTCTTTTTGCATATGTAGATGATCTTGTGATCACTGGTAGTTCATAAGACCAGGTTGATATTGTGAAGAATGATCTCAAAAGAACCTTCGACATGACAGATTTGGGGCTACTACATTATTGTCTTGGCTTAGAAATATGGTAAAAGGAGCATCACATATTTGTCTCCTAGATAAAGTATGCCAAGACACTCCTAGAAAAATACAGAATGTCTCATTATAAACCTATATCCACTCGCATGGAAAAATTCTTACAACTTTAAAGATTCAAGGACTCACCTCAAGTAGATGCTACACTCTACAGATAAATTATTGGAGTGCTCATCTACTTGACATACACCAGACTAGATCTATGGTTTTCCCTCAACTATCTTTATAGGTTCATACAGAAGCCGAAGTAATGTCACTGGACAACAACAAAGCATGTATTAAGATATGTATGAGGAACATTTGATTATGGTCTGGAATATAAGAAGAATGATCAAATCTTCTTACAAGTATATGTTGACTCGGACCATGCTGGATCTAGTGATGATAAGAAGTCAACTACAGGATACATATTTCATCTTGGATTTGGACCCATCTTGTTGATAAGAAAGAAGCAGAATGTTGTTTCTATCTCATCCACAGAGGTAGAATATTGCACTACACGAGGAGCTATGTATGAAGTGATATGGCTACATCACATTTTGGATGACATGGGAATTCCTGAAAAATAGTCACCTATTCTCTATTGCAATAATCAAAGTGTGTTGAAGCTCGTGAAAAATCTAGTGTTTCATGAATGAATGAAACATATTGAAATTTACTGTCATTTCATTCGAGAGCACATCTTGAACCATCATATTCAGCTCCAGTACTTTCCTACAAAAGCACAAGTAGCTGATATTCTCACCAAGGAACTTGGAAAAGTCAAATTTGATCTCTTCAGAGGTCACATTTGCAAGAATAATGTAATAATGGGGGGAATGTTAGTATACGTAGCATAGGTTATATTTTAGGTGTGTTTGTTTTATATTATCCCTTTATTATCTCCTATATGTTATATTCCATTATTGTCTTACTCACCTTCATATCTTCATCCTTCTGTTAAGGGGAATGTTGTATACCAGTTCTCCTATATATTGTACGTATTTCTCCATAATGATTCAAGGTGTTGAGAGCTATTTACTCTCCATTCTTCTTTTGATCTATTTTCTTCCCACAATGCACGGGAATGGTATAAAGATTTTCCAAATAACTCTATTGATTCTTGGAATAAGATGAGAAATGATTTTAAATTGCAGTATGGTGATAGACCTGACCATAGGTTTCTTTTGACAGAATTTGAAAACATAAAAAATAATCCTAATGAGTCAGTACATGATTTCAACACAAGGTTTAATAAGACCTCGACGAGATTGTCTGTTAGGATAAGGCCATGTGATGAATCATGTTTGATCAAATATTCAGATGCATTTGATAAAAAGGCTTCTTAGTACTTAAGGGACAAAAACCCTGCTAATTTGAGGCAGGCCTTCACTATGGCTCTACAAATAGAGAAAAATATTAAGGCAATTGGAAAGCCTCCAAAAATGGAGGGTGTGAAGTTGGTTAACCCGGAAAAACCTCAGATAAGCAAGGCTGCTGATTTAGAGGAAGTTGTGAAAAATTTGGCAAGGGCTGTCAAGGAAATATCATATAAACTATCCCGGGAAGAGAAGGGGATTAGAAAGAGCTCACAAGGTCAACACAAGAAGCAAGGCTAAGACAGGTTCACAAATCACCAAATATTTTATGACAGAGGTAAAGGACCTGTTTGATTTGGAAATAGGCAGCCCCAAGGTAGGGAAAATATAATGGTGCCTGATCCTTTGGTTGCCAGAGTTGATGTCATGCAGGAGATAAATGTCATTGATTGGTGTCACAAATGTTTCATTCCCCATGCTTTATGTAAAGAAGATTAGCAAGAAGAAGAAGAAAATTATGATGAAAATAATGATGATGCCTTCATGATGGGTTGCTTAACAAGCTCACAACAAGTGGCAACTTCAACTTAAGTGATAAGTGCCCGGATTGCTACCACTTTTTGGGACTGCATCTATAGGGTACTTATTCCTCCTCCCTCTCATACTTTAGAAGTATATATTGTAAAATATTTTGAATTTCTCAATAATGAATTTGAATATTTAAGGGTTTTAATGATAGAGAAGTATTATGGAGGAATCCCATCTAAGGAAGATAGACAGTTAATGATGAATTTGTTGTTGTTCAAGAGAGGGAACATAACACAAGAAGTAAGGTTTTCAAAGGGATAGGGCCTCAAGCCAAGCCAAAATCTCGCTTACTTTCAAACATTCATAAAGAGGTCCCTAAGAAGGATGCATCTGCTAAAAGTCCTATAGTTCAAAACAAAATAGTACCCCTCCTCATGCCCAGGCTATCAAAAATCCTGTACCGCCTATTGAGTGTGTAATATTTCCTTCTAATACTACCTTGCCATCCATTACTACTTTGCCAAAGAATGTCCCATATGACATTTCCCATGTTTTAAGTCAAATCAAAGCTTTTGTTCCAATTATTGAGTTGCTTAGGATTCCTGAGCATAAGAAAAGAGCATTTGAATACTTGGGACTGAAAGAAGCGAATATTGCCCCAGGTAAAAATATAAACATTGTGGAGACTCCACCAGTCATAGAGAAATTAGAGGCACCACCAGTATCAGAAGAGCTAGATGAACTATCTGAGTTTTTTTTGGGAAAATTATTGGTGGATTCTTAGCTAAATGTGGATCCATTCTTCACTACCCTAGTCATTAAGGATAGATTGTTGCACAAGTGTATGTTTGATTCAGTGGCATCATTCAATGTTATGCCTCTGAAAGTTATTAATGAATTAAATATCAAAGTAACAGTTGCATATGGGAAGTGCACTGCTATGGATTATAGAGAGATGCCAATGGTGGGGTGTGTGAAGGCTGGTGGTGTAACTTACAGCCTATCTAAGCAGGAATTTGAAACTTTATGTATTTATTATTGATTTCCCAGCCAAGTGGGCTATGATGTTATCTAGAAGGTGGGCTACAAGTGTTGGTGGGAGTGTTCAAATGGATATGTCCTATGCCACCATCCTAGTTGAGGGCAGCCTTGTCAAGTTGTATGGGGAAAATAAGATGGTGCATCTTATTGAAGATCCCATTAATGCATCCTATGAAGTAATGTACAAAAATGTCGATGATGATAACTTTGTGGGATTTTCTGATGGAAAGGAGCACAATATTGAGGAAAGCAAGTTTTTTGAAAAAATGGGATCTCCTTGGACTCTATTGTTTGATAGAGCTTTCTCTAAATTTTGGAATGGTGCTGGTGTTGTTTTGCGTTCTCCAGGTCAGGAAAAAATTATTTTTTCTTTCAAACTCAACTTTGAGTGCACTAACAACACTCATGAGTATGAGGCACTATTGTTGGGTTTAAGAATTGCTTGGAAATATTGTGTCAAAGACATCATTGTCAAAGGGGACTCAGAACTAATCGTAAAACAAGTCAGAAGACTGTATGCGACAAACAATCGGTGAATGAGACAATACAAGCATGCAGTTTGGGATCTCATTGAGATGTTTGATTCATTCAACATTGTGCATCATGATAGGAAGTTTAATGAATTGGAAGACAAGCTTGCAGTGTTGGGGTCTTTTTTTTTAAGTTGGGCAATATCCCCATATTTTAAATATGGTATTGAGGTGTTAACAAGGCCATCTGTACCTCATAATGTTAAGTATTGGTAGGTTGTTGATAAGGATGCTCAGATTAGAAGATTTATGTAGAATAGGGGAGAGTTTTCTGATCAAAGTATTGATCAGTAGCCAATGGTGTGTGTAGCAGAAGGGAAAGAAACCTTGTTTGGCAATGACATCATCCAGCTAAAGACTAATACCATTCCTAGAGGGCTGGTTGGTCTTGAGTCCAATTTTAATAACAATAATCTCATTGTTAACAGATGCATGACAACCTCTAGATATATTAAGGAGCATGACCTTGGCACAAAGGGGAAACCAAGGAAAATTTGGTTAGGCAGCAATCTCATTAGGGAGGAGAAGCAATCATACATCCAATTGTTGAAAATGTATCAGGATTACATGGCATGGACCTATTCTAAACTAAAATCATATAGAGAATACTTGTTTAAACATAAGATTCCCTTGGATTCTAATGCAAAGCCATTCAGGAAGAAATAGAGGCCAATAAATCCACTCTTATCTCTTAAAATGCAAGAGGAGGTGAAGAAGCTAAGAGATGGAGGGATTATTCAGCCCACAAGGTATTCTTCTTGGGTTGCATACCTAGTACGAGTAAGAAAGAAGAATGGTGATATCAGACTGTGTGTAGATTTCAGGAATCTAAACAGAGCATCAATGAAGGATAATTATCCTTTACCAAATATGGAAAACATGCTACACTTTGTGAATAGTTCTAAATTTATCTCTACCTTGGATGGTTTTTTTGGTTATAACCAGGTTCTGGTGAAGGAATTAGAAAGTATCAAGACAACCTTTACTACTCCTTGTGGGACGTATGTGTATGTTAGGATGCCCTTCAGTTTGATGAATGATGGAGCCACCTTTCAAAGAAAAATGGATGTTTCTTTTGCTGGTTACATCAATGAGTTTATTGCAGTTTATCAAGATGATGTAACTATATTTTCTAGGAAGAGAAATGATAACTTGCTACACTTGGAGAAGATGCTGATAAGATGTAGAGAATATGGCATCTCACTCAATCCAAATAAGTTCCATTTTCGAGTGTAGAAGGAAAAGTTTGTTGGTCACATTGTGTCACAAGAGGGGGTGATGATTGATCCAGAGAGGGTAGAGGTCATCAACAAGGTTCCAATCCAAAAAACCAAGAAAGGAGTTCAATCCGTCTTTGGGTAGATAAACTTCATCAGAATATTTATATCAAACTTTGTTGAGTTGACCATTCCGATCACTTCCATGTCAAAGAAGAACCAGGTCATCAAGTGGGAGGAATATGCCATTCAATATTTCAATGGGATTAAAGAGGCACTAAAGCATGCACCTATTTTATTAGGTCTAGATTATAAAAGGCCCTTTCAACTGTTCTCTGTTGCTTCATGATACACTATTGAATTTTTCATGGTGTAGAAAGATGATGAAGGGGTTGAGAGGCCGATTTCCTTTTTCAAGAAGGAATTGTAGGGGGCTGAGCTGAAATACACTATTATGGAGAAACAAAAATTTGCCTTGGTAAAAGCAATAAAGGTTTTCAGGCCTTACATTTTGATTTCTAAGATTGTTGGTTATGTTTCCCACACTATGCTGAAAGACATGTTATCAGAGATGGAAGTCTCAAGAAAAATATGTAGTTGGGTGAACAAGTTGCAAGAATAGGACATGGATATCCAAACCACGAACCTGGTTAGAGGATTGGGATTGGATAAGCTTATGGATGAGAGAAACTTGCAAACTATTGAGGTAAATGAGGTAGAAGAAGGTAGGATAGATGTTTTTTAAAAATTGATGAGTTCTCAGTGGTACAAAGATGTAATTTTTTTATCTCAGACATCTAAATTACCTTGAGTATTTAAGTAAGAACTAGGAAAGAGCGCTTAAGTTGGCTTCCTAGAAATATGTCATTACTGATTATGGGTTAGCCTGGAAGAACCCTAAAGGAGTTATCTTAAGGTGCATTACTGAAGATGAAGCCCCCAAGATGATTGCTGATCTTCATGGAGGAGTTTGTGGAGGCCACTATGTTGAAAGTGTCACAAAACACAAGATTTTAACGACTAGTTATTTGTGGCCAACCCTCTTCAAGGATATAACTGTTTTGGTTAGAATATGTGAGAGTTTCCAACGCTTCTCTGGAAGACTGAAGGCTTCAAGATTCCTTCCTTTGCAACCTATATCAATTGAAGCCCCATACATGAAATGGGGGATGGATTTCATTGGTGAGATTTTAGACCCTTCAAGTGCTGTCCATAAGTGGATTCTTTTAGCCACTGATTATTTCACCAAATGGGTGGAAGAAATCCCCACCAAGAGAGAAACACACAAAATTATCATGGATTCTTTGTTTAACCATATCGTCTACAAGTTTGGGGTGTTAGTCAAGATTGTTTTTGACAATTCCATGATATTTAGAGATAAACCTTTGGTACCGATGTGAAAAGAATACGGGATCAACTTGACATATGCATCTAATTACAATCCCTTGCCCTATGTTTTCCCTAATTTCTTCAAAATCTGTAGGCTTTTCCATTTTTCTCCGACCATGGAACCTCGATAATGGTTAATATATGTTTGTATCCCTTTAAAAACCCAAAATTCATGGTTGAACGGATTCTTGGAACAATGTTTCACTTGTTTTTGTTTTAAATTTTTTTTTCATCCCTAGGGAAAAATCAGGTTCTGGGCATGAATGGTGTTTTTTTTGTATTTTGACGGTCTGACGGGTGTCCTTTTCCTGTCAAAGTTATACCTCAGCATTCATAGGTCACATGGCTTATTTTGGTTGGTAAGGGGATGACTGGTAAATGATTTAACTTATCACTTTTTTCTTTTTTGAAAAACAGGCAAATTTGGTCCCGTGGCTCCGCTCATTTTTTATTAGTTCTTTTGGTGCTTATGTGGCTTCTTCTAATTGGATTGGGTGTGGATGGTTTGTGTTTGAATTTTTTTCCTTTCGGATACTTTGGAAAAATATTTGAACTCACTCCGCGGTCCCGTAATGCTCTGATTAAAGGAAATTTTTAAGTGGCAGGGAAACAGTCTTAATTTGATCCCGCAGGAGGACACGTGGAAAAGATAATGACGGAGATATGGGCCTTTGGAGGTAAGTTGAATGTTTTTCCCTTTTGGAACAATGGAATAAAATTATAAAATGGAAGTGCGTTGCCACCAAATCATTTTGAAACCTTAAGGTTTTTGAAGTTGCACCATAATGACAAGTGGTGAGCCCACGCTCTTTCAAGGTCTCAACCTTTGGGATTATCTCAAGATGCACCATTGTGACATGTGGAACTTTGAAAATGTTAAGAGGCAGTAGGTGAGCCATCAAGGGAAACTTGGTTTTTTTCCCCTTGATGTTCAAATGACTAAAATCATCAAAATGACCCGCGGGCCCGATAGAGAAAATTCAAAACTTGCTCCAATCAATGGTGGAGGTGAAGACTTCCAAGGGAAATTTAGAAAATTTTATTTTTGTGAAGAAGGGATTTAAAAGGTAAAAAGGGGAAGTGTGGTTCCACTGTGACCCACATCAAAGACTAGAAGTGGAGTGGAAGAGCTGCAGGGGAAATTTGGAAAATTTTCCCTTTTCCAAAAAAGAGGTGAAATGGTAGAATTTGTCCGCGGTTCATTTGGGACCCACCTTAGGACACGTGTCAGGCTCATTTCTCAGGGGTGGAGGCATGGAGAAAAATTTGAAACGTTTAAATTTTTTCAAAAGTTGTAAAATGAAAAAAGGAACCCGAATGCCCGCTCTAAAATTATATCTCCCACGTGCACGGTCAAAATTCAAAGTAGGAATCAATGGCAGCTTTGCATCGGTATTTGAATCTACTGCCATTTTCTCTCTCGAGGTCCTGGAAGTGTAAATATTCATGATTTATTGGTATTTCCTACATGCTAAATAGAGAGGAGAGTTAATTTTGATATCTAAGTTTGGTGGAGAAGATTTGGAGATGTCTTTTGCCATTAAAACAATCTGGTTATTGGGCTCGATGTGATCTTTCATTTTTCTTCTCCCATGCATGAAAGAACTAGATTTGATAGATTAGGGATAGAGGTGGTTGGCGAATGGAAGGAAGAGAGTTTTACCAAATGAAGGAATTGAATGATGATATTTTTGAAGAGATCTGCCCCATGAGCATCTGGTAACTTTTTGTATATCTAATTCTAGGAATCACGATCGTGATCATGGAAAGCACTGGTGATACTCAATGTTTTTTTCTTCTAGGGGAAAAGGGATCCATTATAAATGTTATAAATGGCACAAAATTATCATGTAAATGGTTTGAGTGTGAGGGGTCGGGACTGATTTTTCTTATAGAGAAAGGCTTGATAGAACCCATCCTCCTTTGAGAAGTTGATTGAGAAGCCTGTATATCTCTTTTGTATTGAATTTGATCATGTCAAGGTGGTTGTGGGTGTACAGCCATTGACAATCTCTAAGATTGTTCTAGAAAATTTTTCATGCTGATAAATTTAATCAAACTCGAGCTATTCTGTGTGGATCTTATGTAAAATGTATGGCATTACTTAGGAATGCCTACAAATAGTTTTTCTTTTTCCTGTTACAATCTTCTATCAAAATATGTCTCAATCACATAGGTCTCAATCCTTGTGATAGTTTAAGTGGCATCTGTAATTTCATTTCTTAGAAGAGCTTTCATCTGGGAGTGAAATAGATGATTTAAAATTACTTTTCTCTCATCTGTTGATAGAGATTGTTTGTTAGCTTCTAGGTGTACCTCAGGCATGATTGGGCTTAGAGCTTGAGGTTTTGTTGGGATTTCCAAATAGAGAATTTGTGTTAGAATCTCATAGATTATATGAAAAATTACTAATCTGGGCCTCCATTGGAGTACATGTTCTTGTTAAAGAAACATTTTAGCTACTCCATGGCATTCTGTTGGTTTAGTCTTCAATATTGCAAAATATTTCAAAGATTTGGTGTAATTAACTTTATCCTACTTCACTTCCCACCATAATCCATCTAAAATAACTCATCCTACCCATAATACCCCTGTTTTTCATGTGTGTATACAAACGACAAATTTTACTACCAAAACATGAAGAAACAATCAGGATTCCAAATGTCTTTAGTAGCTTGAACCTAGCTTAGAGAATATATCCACTATCTAGAGTGATAACTCGTGAGAGTTATATTTTGTTGCATTGATCATATTTTCTTAAAGGTATCCTTACAAAATTCCTTAGGAATATTATCACCATATCCTCTATAAACAACAGGCTACAAAATGGTTCTTTTACCTTGGTTGAAAGGCACAACCAAAAATAGTGAGGATAGATCAAATCCTCTTGAGGGTGCTATCCATTTCTCCACATCTGAGTGATTAAGGGACAATTAGATCCCATCCTCGGCTACAAAATGACTCATCAGGATCTATCTATCTCTAATATTTCTGCTAAACTTGTGATGCTACTCAGACTTTGAAGGAGAATCAATTTGGGTACCAACTAAGAGTAAAAGCAAGAAAGATATGTAACATGACGTGGATGGATGGAATGGAATGCAAAATGGATTATAGGTCTCACGTCCCCCTTGAGTGAATGGAGTTGTATGCAATGAAGTTCATTTGGTATTTCCCCTCAGTAGTAAAGAATGAACCATAAATTATAGTGCATCATCAGGAAATGGTCAAGTGTGTAGGTGTGTTGATGATATGTGACCTAGAAATGATGTGTGTGTGACCCTATTTGGTGCTAAGATTTGTTTCTACCATTTTCCATTATTTTCCTCTAATCTGTGTGTTCTGAAACATTTTTTCTCTTGATATGGATGTTCTGAAAGTTTCTACCTCCACTTCAAATGCCTCGAATTATTTGCAGAATCCATTGTCATGTCCCTCCTTGAAAAGTCTCCGAGTTTGCCCTGTTTTTGTGTTAATTTCTTCAAAATCTGCGGGCTTTACCTTTTTTCCTTTTTTTCCCCGACAATGGAAGCTCGATAATGGTTAATATATATTTTTATTCATTTGAAAATCCACAATCCATGGTTGAAGGGATGCTCAGAACCATGATTCACTTGTTTTTGTTTTATTTTTTTTTTCATCGTTAGCGAAAAATTGGGTTTTAGACTTGTATGGTGATTTTCTATATTTTGCTGGTCTGATGGGTGTCTTTTTCCTATCAAAGTTGTTCCTCAGCGTTCGGTGGTCACGTGGCTTATTTTTTTTGGTCCAAGGGATAGCGGGCAAATGCTTTAACTTATCACTTTTTATTAACATACATGTTTCTACTGTAAAGATAATAACATACAAGAGACCATGAAACATGCCATGGATGGATGGAATGGAATGAAAAATGGATGATAGGAGTCACGTGCCCCCTAACTAAAAGGAGTTGTATGCAATGAGGTTCATTTGGTATTCCCCCTCAGTAGTCAAGAATGAACCATAAATGATAGTGCATCATCAGGAAATGGTCAATGTGTGTAGGTGTGTTGATGATATGTGACCTAGAAATTGTGTGTGTGTGACCCTATAGCCAAAGCTTATATCACAAAAATATGATCAAAGGAGTGATGATTTAGCCTAAACTGTATATCATTACAAGATGAACATAGGGAGTGGTGATGTATTCTAAAATGTATACCACTACAAGATGATGAAATAGGTGACCACTTAGCCTATAACGTATGTCACTAACCTAGGAATGTCACCCGATAGAAGGTTGAATTATGAAAGTTTGATTATGATGAGTTCTTTTTTATTTGTGAACCGTCGAAAGTAGATTATGGACCGAGGAATTAGAGTGCATCACAAGATAGTGAGAGCATCACGTAGAATAAGCTATAGTATTGTGATAAGAGATGACCATGTGATGAACAAAATCTGTAAATATGTGATTTCTATAATGCAATGTAAGATTTTTGTAAAGCCTAATAATGTGTATATAGTCTATGTAGTATGTAGGATGAGTAGTATGTAATATTATACATGTATACAATATGTGTGTGAGACATGTGTGATCAGTACTAGTGTGGTGCGTAGAGTATAGATGACGTGTAGATGCACAATAGTCAAAATAATGTAGACTAAATGTAGAAGGTAGGATGTAAGACATAAGAAATATAACATGAGACATGTGAAGAGATGTAATGTGTAGTATCTAATGTGAATTTTATGGGGTTCATGTGTAGTATCACTCAACAGTCAAGTGTGAACCAAAGCACAACAATGTGTCATCGGGAAATGGTCCACGCTAAAGTCTGTATGAATATGCACTGGTGATAGGTTTTGGAGGGTGTGAATTCTATGGCCTCCAAACATATGAGATAAATAATACAATCATTTTATGTCATCTAGAAGGTCATCATTTTCAGGGTCATAGTCAAATGGATAAGCATTAGAGACCTGATAAGCGATGGTGTTAGGTTAGTCACATAATGATCCGTTGAGGTATAAATTATACATACCCATAACATATTCATCATCAGTAAATGGAGGGAGTGGACAACCATGCACATACAAATGAGTGATATTTTAGGTATAGACAAGAAGGGAACTATTGTAAATATAGACACGACCAAAAGGCATGGGGAAAGATATGTCAATATGATCAAGATGTAGATTACCCCCAATGTTATCAAGCCACGATTTCCCTAATGTAAGTGATGCAGATCAAGGATCACGTGTAAGGAATATTGTGAGGTGAAAGAAATAGAGACCATAAATGGAAGTGATGTGGAAAAACCCATGATAAATATTAGGAGCGTAAGATGAAGGATAGAGGTCCTAAAAAAAAATCCTATTCGGATAAAACCCTCATGTGTACATATATTTTCATGCAAGTAGAATCAAATGGAATATGTTCTCAATATGAATCACTCTTGAAAATTATGTTAATAAATGGCCGGCGTGATAATGGGGGTGACACATGCAAAGTTATAGGAGATAAAGCGACATTCGTAGACTGGACACGCCCCCGATAAAGGATAATAGTAGTAGTAGAAGTGGGTGAAGGAAATGTAGCTTAAGAAACTGCATCTGCCACACAAATGGCACCTTCAAGTAGTGGCAAGTGAAGTGGTTCATCCATAGGTTGAGGATTATCTCAAGTATCAGTGCATGGAATAGGAAGACTAGTATTAAGAGCTTGGTAAAAATTTTGGAATGGATTGCGGTCATGAAAGACAATATATTAAATGCCCTATTGTAGGAATTTAACTCAATGTTGAATAGCAAAAGAGATTGCTCGCATGGCATAGAGCCATGGCATAGCAAGAAAACAATTGTACTAGACTGGGAAGGCAATGAAAAATAACACAGTGTTAATAGTTTTTTGTCCTACAATGATAGGTAATGTAATGTGACCAACACATGGATGAACATAACCATCATATGCATGGAGTGAAAGAAAAAATGGTCTAATATTATAAGAGGAAAGACCGAGCATCTCAAGGAATGACATGGGAGATAAATTGAGGTCAGATCCATTACTAATTAAGATGAAAATATCACTCAACAACCACCTCAAGCAAGGGTGGATACTAACAAGAAGGACAAGAAAAGGAACAACTCAATCAAATAACCTAATGCAATAAGGTACACTCACTCTTTCTATGGCTACGATTTTTCTAATAATATGTTTGGACATAAATCTATAAAGAGTAGAATATATGCAAGGTGACATGGAAGACACTTTCACTCATAGCAGATGAGAAGAGACAATCAAATGGTCTTTTATAATTGTAAAATTTTTGGTCACATAGAATTTTTTTACAATCATAGACTCACAAAGCAATACAAGAAGGTGTATGTAGTAAGCATATATTCCATGAGAAAGAAAGAGAGATGCCTAATAGTTCAAACCACCTTTCATACTCAAAATCAAGACATGGCATGGTACACTAACATTGGATGTTCAAGTCACGTGATAGGGAATAATAACAAATTCATCTCAGTGAGAAAGGATGCCTCATGAATAATAAGGTTTAGTGATAACATATCTACAATAATTGTAGGTAATGTCACATTGAGCGTAGATAATAGAAAAATAGTATTTGAGAATGTCTTGTATGTAGAGGTCTTAAAACAAAACTTACTTAGTGTGAGTCAATAGTGTAAATAAGGGAAAACCTTGGTATTTCATAACAAAGGTTTTGATATAAGGAAGAGAAAATAAGGAAAACTAGTTGGCAAGGCTAAAAAGACAAAGAACAACATGTATGTCTTGAAATAATTCAATAAGAGATATGCCTCAAAATAAATATTGATGATAGTTGGTTTTGGCATAGGAGGTTAGGGCACCTAAATTTTTACAATCCTATCAAAATTAGCTCCAACGGATGGGTGAGAAACATGCCCTAAACCATCAAACATGCTGATACAATTTTCAAAGCATTCTTAGATGGAAAAAATAGTAGGAAAATATTCAATTTCAAGGAGCATTCCGCAAAAAATCCACAATAACTAATCCATATTGACCTTGTTGGACATATAAGGATTGAGAGAATTCAAGGTGAGAGTTAATTCTTCTTTTTTATTGATGATTAGAGAAGAATTACATGGGTTGAATTCCAGAAAGAAAAATCAGAATTACTTGACAAGTTTAAGAAATTCAAAGGTCTAGTTGAAAATGGGAAAATGTAAAGATCAGATGCTTGATATCTAATAGAGGAGGTGAGTTTTTCTCAAATGAGTTTTGTGAAAGTCATGGAATAAGAAGGAACTTTTCAGTAGCTAAAACACCTCAGCAAAATGGAGTTATCAAGAGAAAAAATAAGACTATTCGAGAGATGGTAAGAACTATGGAAATCGATTCAAAATTATCTGATGGATATTTGAGGGAGGAAGTTAGTACAATAGTCTACATCCTAAATAGAGACCAAAAAGGGATAAATTAAAATAACTCCCTACGAGCTTTGGAAAGGAAGGCCTAAAAATGTGAAATATATAAGAATGTTTGGTAGTATGTGTTTCGTCAAAAGGGATGAATACAACCTAGGTAAGTTTGACTCAAGAAGTGATGAGGGTATATTATTGGGACACTCTTCATTAAGTTCAACATACATATGTTATAAAAAAAGTCTACAAAATTAACTACAAATAAAAAGTGTTATAGTTGATGAAACCTATCCAATGAAGACCAAATATTAGCCAAAGGATACTTGTAATTATACAAACATCCAGGATGATGACGAAGTTGCAGAGAGAAACCAAGAAGAAGAAGATGTGGATGAAGAAAGAACAAACTCGAAATCTTCCTAAACATAGGTTAAAAGATACCATCCTGCAACTTAGATAATAGGAAACAAGGAGGTAGGAAAAAAAAAGGAGGAGATTTATGAGTTCCCATAACCAAGAGAACATTGCTCTATTATCTAGGATTGAACCAAATATTGTTTTACAATCCAACAAAGATCAAAATTGGGTTGAGGATATGAATGAAGAAATGGACTAGATAGAGAAAAATGAGACTTGGAAGCTTGTACCTAGGCCCAAGAACATTTCATTGGAACTATGTGGGTATTCAGAAATAATATCAATGAAATAGGTGAGGTCACAGGAAATAAGGAAATACTTGTTTGCTTGTGGTATGCACAAGTTGAAGGAATTGACTTTAAAGAAAAATTATCACTAGTGGCTAGAATTGAGGACATTAGACTATTCATAGCATATGAAACATACAAAATATTCAAGGTATACTAAATGTATGTCAAGTTATAATTTTTGATTGGGAACATAAATGAAGAAGTCTTCATTAATAACCCCTATGGTTTCGTAATTATAGAGGGAAATGAATATGTATACATGTTGTAGAACACCCTATATGGCCTTAAAAAATCTTATAGATCTTAGTACAAAAATATGGATAAGTACCTAACTAATCAAGGCCTGGTTGGTGTTATCTCTCAAAAGTGCACCCTTTAGAGAGATGGCTATAGGTATTCTAATTTTGCATAATTGATGTCTCTATTTCGTAGATACAATGGAAACACCTCAGGTCTATGGGTATACCTATTTTGAGGTGAGTCTCTGGTATCAAGGTCATTTTCTTATTGATGTATCCTAAAATAATTTTATGGGGTTGAGGGTAAAAGATGAATGTAAATGGATTTGAAACTGGGGCGATACACCAAAATTGCATGAGGTCTTTGACTGAGCACATGCACAATTCATATGAGAATGAATTCTTGATGCACAAGAAAATAGTTTTATGTAGAATATTAGGGAAAACACTTTGATGTATTGAGGGAAAGTATCACAAAAATACTTTTAAGTTACACATTCACATTAATATCATGTAAAAATTATTGAATTTCCAATAGGGTAAGATGATTGATTAGGGAATTCGTCCTTCACAAGGGTTAATAAACATACACAAGAATAAAAATAACTAGAAAGGCAAAATATACTTCTCTTTTAGAAGGAAAAACTAGAAAATTATGCTTCATCACTCCTATATCCAATAAAGTCCTCCTTTGTTCTTTGCCAAGGTACACAATATATAGCAAAAATTATTTCCTCAGCCTTCGTAAAAATAGGCTAAAATTGTACTAACCCATGCATCCAATTTTACCCTTTATTAATTGATAAATGAAGGAATAAAATAGAGTAAGATAATACAAAGAGGCATTAATAGCCTTGATTACATCTCAGTCAAACTGCAGTTGATTGTTCTATTATTAATAAAAAACATGGGTGAATAAATTGGTAATAATAAATCTTGCTTGATGAGAAAGACTCCTTTTTAGTGAATGCAAATTTGTCTATTTGTGCCTGATGTGACATCTATAATTATAATCCACTTGCCTCCTTAGATGCACATGCAAAAGTTATCTCTTTGTATGTGAGAAAAATCGATCGCATTATTTGCAATACTTTGCAAAAATAATTCACTCAAACATCTATCTTGATGGGGAAAACATTTTTTTCTGATGCTGACACTTATTCTGTCTTCTTGTGGTCACATGGATAACACATTGTGAATCATCTCCAAATTTCCCACTAGTGGGGACCACCTTTGCATTTGACCACTTTTGGGTATGAGGTATCTTTTGTAAATGTTATGGTCAATATTCTTTGGTTATACTCCACCACTTACCTATGATTTGTTCCACAATACCTAGTCATAATATACACTTATGATACTTGACAATGCTTTGGGTTCAATGGTATATGCTTGTTATTGGCCTCTTTTGGGATAATCATTGTATTATAATACTTATCAGCCTTTGTATTATGAGTGGACTAAGGTTTAGACTTTACTTTTTCGGTGATCATTGTTGTCGGCCTTTAATTAGCCAGCTTTTATTATTTCGGACACATATATCATAGACCTTAAAAGGTCAAAGCAATGATAATTTTATTTTAATCGTAGGGCTGGCCCCCTCTACACGATGAATCAACCCTTGGAAAGTTGTCGATGGAATGGTTAAGTTAGGTTGAATTAGGCCTTCTTTATGAAGACCTTCGATCTTTATACTGTTGGTTATGTTCCTTTCATCTTTGAGTACCCACAGTTAGGGTTTCACCCTTCACATTTAATGGGGTAGGTGAATGTGGTTATGTTTTGAACCTGGTGAACCCTTTGCAGCCATTGATCCTTGCACGACTTGATCTCTGAACATCAATCACTAGATCCGGGTGAATTATGTTACCTATGGGTTGCTTTAGAATTTTTAATGATACTTGATCATTAATTTCAGTACTATGGTTGAATGTTGATCATCGATGCTTAACTCCGGTTGAGTTATATTATATGAGGTTTAGTTGGGTTGATAAAACAACTCAATCCTAACTCACTTTTTACTTTTTGTTTCTCATTTCATGGGAAAATCCCTCGAAAAATTCCAATACCATTGTTGACATTTTGCGAGCCCAATTCCTCTATCTTTGTAACGGTTTTCTTAAATGGCGGACCTCTACGAGTGCAGAAACTTGGCACTTTTATCCTTCTATTTTTTTAGCTCTCTATTTCTTTAGATCTAAGGAACGAGCTTGATCTATTTTGATCTTTTTGATAAATATTCGATTGATTCTCACCGTCATTTTAATCTTTGAGCTAGAATTATTTGTAAAAATGGTTCTCTTTTCATCTACGGAGCTCTGTGAGGTCTTCACGGGATCTTATGGCCAGTATTTTTGGAGTTCTGAGATTGAATTCTTTGATTTTTTATGATCTTCTAGTCTGCACTCTCTTTGTGATCTATTGGCTGCCATTGTTGAGAACATGAAGCTTTACTACTTGAAGTTCTGAATATAATGGCCACCATTTTAGTAAAGGGTAATACCTCTATATGTAACCTCTAAATTTTTTTTCTCCAGATTCTTCACCGTATCTTCATCTGTTACTAAATATTCTGTAATGTTTTTCTCTAAAGGCTATTCTGAGCTCTAAAAAAGATTTGTATCCTCATCGTTTACTCTGCATTTTGAGGGTTTGAAGTTTTAATTCGAACCTGGTAAGTTCTGTTCCATTTTGAATTTATGTGTAAAACCATTAGTAGATCTGTAACAACTAAAAATAATAAATCATTGTTATGTCTTTAATGGGTACGTGAAATATATTTCCATTTTTTTCCTTAACACCCAAAGATGGAGGTTTTTCTTGAAACTAGAAATAGAAGGGGATAAATGTTGATGGGTATTAGTGTGACGCATTTTGAATGTATTCTTGTGATCCCGCATTATGCATAACAATTTCAAAACGTTCTATAACTCCTTGATGGTTACTTCTATTTACAAATTTGTAGTTTGTTTGCGTTCAGAAACTGTAAATTCCATCTCTACTAGCTTTTCTTCTTCTTGAGTTATTATTTGAATTTGTGATTTTCATTTTGAGTTGTTCTCAAGCTTGCAGCCTGCAATATGATGTCTGTATTTTTTTATATACATTTTTGAATTTCACTAGTGGGTGAAAGGTGGTTAAGTTAATTGAGTAGCTTGAACCATAAATTTTCATTTTCATTTTGTAATGTCAATATGGAGGTTGAAGCCCCGTCAAAATTTTTATAGACATGATAATGATCTCTTCGAGCTCTAAACTCTGAATGTTCTGCCTCTATAAGCTCTTCTTTTTCCTGAGTTTTCAAGTCCTGAGTTGGATTCTTTTATATTCTTCTCTATATAATTTTTGTGCTTGAAGTCCTTCTTGGGATGCCTGGCTCTCTTTTCATTCTTTGATTTTCCTTTTCTTAGTTGAAAAGTCCCTCTAGGAATGGCCTACTTGATACTCAGTTTTCTTTTGACTCGTTGTGGGTTCCTTCACTGTTGTGCTACTAGACCTTGAGTTGTTCTAAAATTTTGTGTACACCTTTGATCTCCAACACTTTGAGCTAGAGTTAATCATTCTTGATTTCTGTCTTTATTGATGTCATTTTTTTTCTAAAACATTTCTTTTATGGCTAGCACCTTTGACTAGTGTTGCATAACTAAAAATTATTTTGTATCACTGTTGAATGTTATATGAAGGCATTCTTTATTCAGAGTTGAGATGTTCTATGTTGAAACTTGCATTTAATTTGATCTCTGAAGCTATACTGTAGCATTCTGTACACTTGATACTTCCTTCATTTGAAAAATGTATTTCTAGAATGGTAGCACCTTATAATATTACCTTCAAACTTCTTTTTTCTTCTGTTGTTAATCTATAACGAGTTCTCTAAAGTCCTTTACCTTGATTACTGAAAGTGTAGTTCCCATATATTTTTCTTAAATATTGTATTTGATCTTTATTAAAATTTTAATATGCATGCTGGAAAATATAAAAGGTCAATTTTACATGGCGAAGGCCTGTAAAATTTTTCTTAGATTTCCTTCTTTCATTCTGTTCCAGCTGTAATAAATTTACTTTCTTGGTTCAAATTATAGAATGTATATATTCTTCTATTGAATCATGGCTTGTTGTTGGAAGCTGAAATAAGATAACTTTTATCTTGATCATGCCATGCATTTTTGGTTTCTGTATTACTATTTGATTTACATACAACTTTTAAAGCATGTATTAGTTTAAAAAAAAACATGATCGAAAGATGTGAAATGTTCAATTACATGGTGAAGCCCTGTCAAATTTTTCTCAGATTATTTCTCATTTTGTTTTAGTTGTAATATTATATTTCAAAATAACTTCAGTCTCTACATTTTGATTCTTCTGCTTCACTTATTTGAATATTTGAGAAATGTACTGTTATCTTTGAGTGGAAGTAAGCATGCAAGTCTCTCCTCTGATCTGCACTATAACTTCTTCTATTTCTAGAATAGCTACTAAAATTTGAGTTGCATTATTCTTTCACACCAGTATTTATTTTTGATTTACTCCACTCTTGATGTACCATAGGATAGAAGTCATTTAATGCTACATTCTTTATCTAATAGTGAGGACTGTAAGGCATGATTTTATTTTCTTCTTCACTGTAACCTGTACCTGCACACTTAAGAAAATAGTTAGAAAATATTTAGGATTTTTGGCCTCTCTTATGTTCCATAGTTTTATTTTCTTCTCTCTCTCTCTGTCCTTATTTATAAGTATATAATCATGTGTGTTGTTACATAAAATTAATTGTATCATTTGTTCCTTTGATCCTCATGTAGTATATATCTCTTGTTGTTAAGAGATTCATCTGCACGAATTTGGATAGCATAGGAATATGGATTGTACCATAATCTCATAAACTAACAATTTTCTCTTTTCTATTTTCAGGTACAGTGCCTTAAGCAGTGAGATGAAGAGGGAACAAAGCTAGAGTTGGAGATACATCAACCACAGGGGATGAGCAACATCACGAAACAAAGGAAACTATTAGTATCCAAATTGAATCTCATGTAGTGGTTGGTCAACTTCACGATATCGACAGGATGCTTAGAGATAGACAAATCATGATGTAAGTCATTCTGTAGCCAGGAACGGGGTTCAACCAACTCTTTCGCACTAAGGTGTTTGATAAATGGATATCATCTTACGAAGGGTTTGATCTACCCTCACTATTTTATGTTGTGCCTTCAACCAGGGTGAGAGGACCCATTATGTAACCCGTGTTGGTGAAGGATATCAAGAGATCCTTCTTTTCATAATTTTCATGAAAAACCTTGAGAAAATATGATCAATACAACACAATCTAACTCTCACAAGTTGTAACACTAGAGAGTGGAGATGTTTCTTGGACAAGGTTCAGGTTACTAAAGACAATAATTGAAACCTGGTTGTCTCTACATATTTTGGCAGTGAAAATTTTTAAATCTTTGTGGATACACATTACAAAAAAGGGTAGTTCATGTAGAATTTATAATTTCAGAATTTTTTTTGTGGGAAGTTAAGCAAGATAAAGTTGATTATACCAGATATTTAACAGTGTTTACAAATATTGGAACACTCAAAGAAAAAAATGCTTCAAAATAGCCAAAATATTCCTTCAACTAGAAGGTTTGTATCAATGGAGGCCCAGAGATGCATGATTTCATAAACTCTTTAAGAATTCAACACCAAGAATCATGTTAAACACTCAATTAAATGTTTGAAATCGCTGATTAGTCACGCCTAAGATACACTCATAGGCTAACAAACAAAACTTTGTCAACACATTGATTTAAAAGTATTTATTTCATTATAAGATGAAAGATCTCATCACAATGAAATTACAAATGCCAAAATACTACTGCATGGATAAGATACTGTTTGATTCAGAGGGATTTTAACATAAGATTGCAATAGGAACGTGAAAGACTATTTGAAAACATTCTGAAATAAAATAAACCACAATTATGCTCATGATTAACATAAATTCATTCAAGGTTTAGTAGATTCATCAGCAGAGAAGATTTTATTCAACAATGTCAGAGCTTGTTAATGACTGTACACTTACAACCATCTTGACATTAATCAATTTACAAACATAGGGAAATAAATAGGTTTCTCAGATGGTCTCTCGGGAAAATTGTTTTTCCCAAACTTTCTCAGAAAAATTAACCTCTACATGCAAGAATATTCTCATTACATTTATACAATTTCACTCACCCACTCATCCCAAATTTTCTCCCCAAAAGTCTAAATCTTCAAGAGAATATTTCTCTTTACAAAATACCATTTAATCATGTTTATTCCCTTGAAAATATCTTACTTTCTATTTCTAGGTGGAGAAATCATGAACTCATCATATTTTTCAGTTCCTCAACTATGAACGAGATGCCATGTCATAAATTTTTACATTCTTTTTAATCATTCTTTTATTTTGTTGTGCAAGAAATCCCTTTATAATAATTCTCATGTGGCTCCATATGGCTTGATATGACAAGCAATCCTTTTCAATTTCAAGAATACAACTTGAGGAATAGATACCTACATTCATGCCTCTTAGAAATGAGTGTCCTCACATGGATTATACCACATATCTACGTTGCGAGTCGGCCAAGTGTAAAGAAGAGCCAGTGGAAGCCTCAACATGTCTCATTGGCACAACTACAAAGGTGAGGTCCAGAGGCAGGTTCCCAAATGAGTGCAGGCCCTCCATGTGTTCAAAACCTAAGAGAGTTGCAACAGTCGCTAAAAATTCTAATCATGGGAGGGTCCAAAGGAACCTTTAATATGTCTGTTCAGTTCAACTTCAAAGATAGAGTCTAGAGGTGGGACCTTAAATGAGTGCAGGTTGTCCACATGCCTCGGGCCAAAGTAAGTTTCCTTAGCCATTGAAAAAGACTCAGTATAAAGAGGAGCCAGCAGAAGCCTCGATGTGTCTCTTTGGTGCACTTTTGATATGGTACCCAAAAGTGGAGATCCCAAACAAGCGTGGGCTCTCCACGTGTCTCCCACCTACAAAATTTTTACCAGTCATTGAAAACATTTAAGAACTAGTGGAAGGTGGCCACGTGCCCTGGGTCTGAGAAAGTTGAATTGAATATTTAAAAAGTCTAAGTATGGGAAGATCTAGTGGAAACCTCCATTTGTCTCTTCAGCACTCTTTCAACAGTTAAATTCATGGGTGGGTCCCTAAACAGGCACAAGCCCTCCACATGTCCCATGCCTAAGAAAGTTTCCTTGGCTATTGAGAAGTCTTATTATAAAGAGGATCTAGTGGAAGCCTCCACATGACTCCTTGGTGCAACTCCAAAGGTAAGACCTAGAGGTAGCTCCTCAAATGAGCATAGGCTCTCCATGTGTCTATGGTCTAACAACTATGCATCGATCATTGAAAATTCTAAGTGTGGGCAGAGTCAGCGGAAACCTCCATGTGTCTCGTTGGCGTAACTCCAAAGGTCAAAACGAGAGGAGAAACATCAAATAAGTGCAAGCCCTCCACATTTACTTTTATGGGTCTTAGGCATTTACCTTTTAATTTCAAGCCCTTCACCATAATGCATCAAAATATCAAACAAACTCACCACGCCGCATCCAATCAGAAAAGACCAAGTATCCATAGATGTTGGGATAGGATTTACAGAGCGTACAAAATCATGGATGATGCCCAACAAAAAAAA
Source organism: Taxus chinensis (assembly GCA_019776745.2). Taxonomy (NCBI): domain Eukaryota; kingdom Viridiplantae; phylum Streptophyta; class Pinopsida; order Cupressales; family Taxaceae; genus Taxus; species Taxus chinensis. The sequence continues at coordinate 809,654,563 of CM034149.1, forward strand.
AATTCCTCACGGAGAGAAGACTGTAAATAATACCAAGACTCAATGTGATCCATGACCCAAGGAAAGGAATTAAAATGGTAACTAAATGAGGGAGAAATTTTTCACACATCCATACAAGGAGACAGAAAAAATCTAACTAGGCGGGATGGAAATTTTGAATGAAAAAGGGATGAGATTACAATTTAGCACCAACATAAACTCAAGGAAATGATGGGTTCATTCATACTCCTCTATTTTATCTTTCATGCATATGTACCTGTTACTTCAGTAGTTGTATTTTACTTTTCACTTACATCCTACGGCTTGTGTGGGAACATTTGAAATTACTTATGAATAAAAAATTGAATTATTAAATTGATTTGTGTATTTCTTTCTACATTTCATCTTTCTATATGGATTGTATGATGAATTAAACAACTCAATAATATAATTGAATGTATTAATCATGAAGGAAAGAACCTTAAAGATACTGTTGTTGCAAATCAGCAGCACCCCATTGATGCAAATCAGGTTTCTAAGTTGATTCTAGAGCATCCAGTGTGATTGCACAACATGGAAACCTCTCTCCAAGTGTGGGACTTGTGAAAATGAGAGAGGAATCTCCATATTAGAGGCTGGTTCCTCAAACTCCTCTAATTTATATCTATATTTTTCACAACTACAAAGGTTTTAATCCTAATTCTACCCTAGATTGCAAGGAGATAGGGATAAAAATGCAAAAATGAAACTAAACTAAAGATGGTGATGCACCAAAAGGAGTGGTGAAACATTTCTTGCCATATAAATAGACACAAATTCATGAAATGAAACAAGGGAAAACATACACAAGCTGATAGATGTAATTAGAGGTCTTGAAATGAAGTAAAACAATACAAACAGAGGACTGAAAGCATTCACAGAGTTTACACTGTCAATTTCATGAAAAAATCTCTTGCATTCCACCATTAAAGAGGTATAAACCTATTACAAATTGTGAAAAAGGTTTGATTCTTACAACTATCACATACTGGAGGTGAAAGAAGAAGTTTTCAATGCCAAAAAGTGTTCAACCCTCAAGAAATGAGCCAAATCTGGCCTTTACAATACATGGGTCGAGCCTAGGAGAGAAAAAACGTAAAAAACGTGGGAGCCCATTCCTCATTGATGGAAAATGCATTAAAACAACATGGAGGACCTTAAAAACCCATACCCTATCATTTTTTACCATGCTGGAGAAGAATGCGACCCATTTTGTATTAAATTTGGTTGTTGAAATGTCATTTCTGGCCATGGACACATACCAGAACAATTTTTAAAATTTCTCTCTCCAAAATGAACCAAAATTAGAAATTTACCATGGAATAATGTAGAGAATTTTAACATCTTTCCAATTATATAAAGAACATGAAAATCTGGGCACTGGATCAAAAGATATGATCGTTTGAAGATTTAGGGCAAAAACGGCCCAAAAATGGATCGGCGGATTTTTTTTTCAAATTTTACCTTTTTTTTGTCTTTGGAAAATTTTTCAAAAATTCCCTGTGCTCCGCTGGTTGGATGCCACGTGGCAAGCTCTGATTCATTTTGGAATTCTCTCTCCTTCGCCTCCTGTGGGTTTTCCTTTGAAATTTTGACATTTTTAAACTTTGGAAAAAATTTCATTTTTCCCCCGCGCCCCGCCCGGCCGGGACACGTGTCGGCTTTTGAATGGCTGACAGGGGGCGCAGGCCCTTCTTTCACTTTTTAGTTTTGGCCAAAAACTTTTGCAAAATTTTCAAAAACCACCCCGAGCTCTGAATCTACCTTCCCCTTAGGACACGTGTCCTAATTTTACTCGCTGCGGGCTCTCGATTCCATTCTTCCACTTTAGAAAATTTGGCAAATACTTAGCAAATTTTTTCATTCCGCCCCCCCTTGTGACACGTTTCACAACCTGATTGGTCCGTGGGCCCTGCGGGAAAAAATTTCCATTTGAACCTTCGACCAAAATACTTGGAAAAAATTCAAATTTGCCTGCGACCCCCGAACTCCTCTGCCACGTGGCAGCTTCCTATTGGCTGCGGGCCTCAAATGAGAAAATTTTCCACAAAAACTCCACTGAGCCATAAATTGAAAAATATAAGGAGTTATGAGGCAAACTTTACCTTTCTGGAAAGCTGAGAGAGAGCTCTATCTGATGGTTCCATTTCCAGAAAGCCTTGAGTGCCTAAAAATCAAAAAATGTAGACTGAGGCACAAGAGAGGCAAGAACACAAGGAGTTAGCCACAAAAATGAGTTGGGGCACCATTTTGGATAACAATTTTGGCGACTCAAAGGGGTCATCTACCTACTAGATGAAAATACCAGTTTCCTGAAGCAGTCCATTGGGCATGGAGTCATCAAATATTCTATTTAGAACCTCAGTTGACTTAAAATGTGCAAGGAGGAAGATGGAATATCACATGATGGAAGCAAGGACTGCAAAACATCTCCAGGGACAACAAGCTGTGCCAAAGCACTTAGGGAAAGCAAAACTAACCTAAAATAAAACAATGTGCAAAGCACTTGGAGGAATGAAAATCTAATGTAATATTTACAAGGTGGTAAATTTACCTCTAGAAGCAACGCTTGAGATAGATTCCATGACTGGAATCTGCAGTTCTTCACCATCCAATGAGGCCAATTGGAAAGCATTGTTATTCTTACACTTCGTGACCATGTATGGGCCACTCCAAATGGCATCAAATTTTGAATGCCTTCCCAGTTTTTCTCTATCCACATCCCATTTCAACACTAGATCTCCAACCTGAAAAGATCTATCCTTGGCCTTCCTATCAAAGGTGTTTTTGATCAAAGCTTGATCCTTTTCCATTGCTTGGGATGCCTGATTTCTGACCTCTTGCAGCTCCATCAACTCTGCATATCTCACCTCCATGGGCTCAAACTCTAGCAACTCTAATTGCTTCATGATTTCCAATATTGGCAACTCAAGTGACATGGGAAAGATTACCTCTCTTCCATAAACAAGCTTGAATGGAGAGTTACCTGTGGATCTCTTGGGAGTTATCCTATCAGCCCATAAGGCTGATTTCAGTTTGGTATGCCAAGACCTCTGATTCTCATCAAGAGTCCTCCTAATGATCCTCAACAAGTTCTTGTTTGTAGACTCGGCCTAGCCATTACCTTGAGGGTAATAGTTTGATGAAGTGCTTAGGTAGATCCCATTCTTGACAGCCCACTCAGTCACCTTGGATCCAATGAATGCCAATGCATTATATGAGATTATTGTAGTAGGTATACCAAATTTGGTTGCTATCCCCTCATAAAAGTCTAAGATGTTGGACTTATTTTCTTCTTTGAGTGCTACTGCTTCAGTCCATTTGGTGAAGTAGTCTGTGGCTGTCAAAATCCATTTGTGCCCTTGACTTGAATTGGGATTAATGACTCCAATGAAGTCCAAACCCCATTGCATGAATGGCTGGTCAACTGAGATTGGATGCAATGGAGGGTAGCAAGTCTCTCTTTTCCTATGAAGAATGCACAATTCTTACACCTCTTAATCCATGCATAGTAATCACTAAAAATTTTAGGCCAATAATAACCAACCTTCATGATTTTTAGAGCTGTCACTCTTGGTGCAAAATGACCACCATCTGGTCCACCATGGAATTCTTCCAACACCCTATGAATCTGATTTGTGCTAATACATTTCAGGAGCACTCCATTCACATCTTTCTTGAACAAAACTCCATCAACAATGGCGTATGGGACAACCTGCAATTTGAAGTGTCTTCTTTTGGTCTTGTTCATCTTCGGAGGGCATAGGCCTATGCTTAGGAAGTGCATTATACCTTGGGTCCAGCAAGGAGTGAGGGCAGCATTGTTTTCTTCTTGAGTGCCACATGACTCATGGCTGTCTTGAACTGTCAAAACAACCTCTCCTTCATTGCATGCTTCTTTTTGCTTCCCCAAAACCAGCTGCTCACACAATCCTTTTCCTCTTACTAGCTTGGTGATTTTGATCTCAATGTCATACTCCATGACACGAGTGATCCGACCTGCCCTTTTCTGATTCAAATCTTTGTTGAGGAGGAAGTCCATAACCCCAGCATGTGAGACCAGCAACTAGACCTTGTTGTTTGAGACTAAATGCTTGAATTTCTTCAAGCTTCTGATTACTGCCAGCACATGCTTCTCAATAAAAGAATACCTCACCTCATAGTCATCTAGGATCTGGCTAAAGAAAGCAATTGGCTGCTCATCGTTATCCTTGTTCTGCTGTACCAAAATGGTAGAAATAGTGTCATTGCCTCCAAATGCATAGAGGATGAAATCCTTGGAGAAGTCTGGGTTGATGAGAGTTGGTGCTTAATAGATGGCTTCTTTGATTCCTTCAAAACTCTCCTTGCCTTCTGCTGTCCACTTGAAATCCATGCTTTTCTTTAACATTTTCGTGATAGGTTTGACAAGGGCTACAAAATCTAGGACAAACCTCCGAACAAAGTTTATCCTCCCCAAGAAACTCTGAAGGGATTTCTTGTGGCTTGGCAATGGTAGTGCTCTTATGGCTTCAACTCTCTCTGGATCAATTGCTAATCCTTCTTTGGAGACAATATGGCCAAGGAGCTTTCCTTCATGTGCAAGAAAGATACACTTATTAGGATTCAAAGACACTCCAAATTTCCTACACCTCGTGAAAACTTGTCTCAAATGAGAGAGGTGGTCTGCTGCATTTTTGGAAAAAATAGTGATATCATCAAGGTAAATCAGCACCACGTTGTTAATCAAACCTTTGAATGCCATGTACATTGCTCTTTGGAAGGTAGCACCAACGTTGGACAGCCCAAATGGCATCTTCCTGTATGCAAAAGTCCCCCATTTGGTTGTAAAGGCTGTCTTGAACTGGTCTTCTTCCTTCACCATAATCTGATTGTAGCCGGAGTAGCCATCAAGTAGTGAAAACCTCTCAGAGCCAGCCACAACTTGTAAGATTTGCTCCATGGAAGGGAGTGGGTAATGGTCCTTGAGAGATGCTCTATTTAAGTCTCTGAAATCAACACACAATCTGATCTCTCCACTCTTCTTTCTGACTGGAACCAAGTTGGCAACCCAACTAGAATGCTTGATTGGGAATATGATTCTTGACTCAATTAGCTTGTTCAATTCTTTCCTCATGAGAGGCTCTATGTGTGGATTGACTGGTCTTTGTTTCTGCCTGACAGGCTAAGTATTTGGATCCAATTCAATGGTATGCTGAGCTAAGTTGGGATTGAAACCTTTCAAATATTCATAGCTCCAAGGAAACACGTCAGGGAACTCTTGACACAGTTGTATGAACTCATACCTTTCTTGCTCAGTTGTCATCTTTCCAATTTGCAATGGTTTGTTCTCTTCCACCAAGATGGATATTGAATATTCTCTCTTAACCTGAATGTTTGCTTTCTCTTTCCTAAACTGATCATTGGGATTAAAAATGGACTCCAAAGTGATAAGTCCCTTGGGTAGCTTGTTAGTTCTCAGCTGTACCACTTGGTCACCATACTGCTGTTCTAGTTTTTCTTGATTCTTAGCTGAGAACTCAGCTTCTTCTTGTAAGAAATGGATGATTTGCTGGTCATTCTCAAATACTTGCTAACTGACATTGTTATCTGGCACTAAAGGCCTCAAAATCACGTGGATGTTTGGCTGTACCTTGTCTTTTTGAATGCTTTCCACAATGTCAAAGGTTGCCCCTACTACTGCAAGCCTGTCAGCAGCTTGATTCTCTTTCCTAGGAATGGATTTGATGCCAAAACCCTCAAAATATTCCATGAGGTCCCATACCCTGTTCTTGTAGCACTTGAGTAGATCATTCTTGGCAGCATGCTATCCCTTGACCTGATTTACAATCAATTCACTGTCACCAAAGACTTGCAAGTTCTTTATTTTCTTCTTGATTGCCCAATGCATCCCTTGCACCAAGGCTTCATATTCAGCAAGTGTTATTGGAGCATGTAAACCGAAATCTAAAAGCTGAATAGTACTTTACTCCTTGAGGTGAAACAAGCATAACTCCACCTCCTGCACCTTGTCTACTCCTTGATCCATCAAAAAATAGCTTCCATACCTCATTTTCATCCTTGTGGTTTGGCTTGGTGATGCTAGGAATAGGCTGATTTTCTTCATGTATACAATAGACCCCTAGCTCAGATTCTTCTACTTCTTGATAAGGATCAAAAGCATGTACCTTGTTTGCCCATTCATCAAGAATTAGATCTGGGATGCTCCCAACCTTGGTGTCAGCTTCATCAGTGCTTGGGTGATCTTCTTGATCAATGCTGAGCAATTGGCATTAATCTGACTTGGAGTGTAAGGCTCAATGTGGAAGTTTGCAATAGGTTCAGACCTGATTGTAGCCTTAGTTCCATACCTCATTCTGAATAGCATGTGTGACCAATCAGCAGACAAATATCCCCCAATCTTGGCTGTGAATTCCCTTGACAAGCATAGGGCAAAGAGTGGTGGAAGGTCTATGACTGATACATCTTGTGAAACAACAACATTTGGACATGCATGCAAGGTAAGACTCAAGTTTCTAATCACCCCAACTATTGTTACTGCTGTCCCATCCAGCTGCACTACCCCTTTGCATATGGTTTCATACTGGAGCCCTAGTTGATCAGCTATTTGTTTAGGCATCACTGAGCTACTTGCCCCGGAATCTATCATGCAATTATGCACTAACTGATTTCCAATGATTAATGAAACATAGAAAGGAGGGGGCTTCAACATTTTACCTTGCTGTCCTCCATGATCTCCCTCAGGCTGGGCAGTATTTGTGAGCACTTTCTCTTACATCTAAACTTGCTGATTCGAAGCTGGCCAGTCCTTCATGGCAGCTTGTAGCAAATCTCTTTGGCCTGGGATAGATAGGGATTCCCACATTGATATGTTGACATTTTTCTTCTTCATCTAATCAATGATATTGAATGGTGATGAAGGATCTCTTTGCTGTCCCTTTGTTTGCACATTCACTCCTTGCACGTGGGCAGTAATAACTGGTTTTTGAGTTGGCCTAGGAGCTATTCTTGGCTGCCCTTGTGCATTTACAACTGGATTTTGTTTGCCAACCACTTGTGGAACCATAGAAGGTCATGGATTGGTTAGAGCCAATGACTGTTCTTCACCCAAATTCCTCCTTTTTGACCTTGTGTTGGCTGCAACACCTTGGAAAACTACCTGATTCATGCCACAAAAATCCTCTGCTTGCCAATTTACCAACGTGGTGTCATTTGGGGCTGATTGCTGTTGGAATGTTTCTTGTTGTTGGTTGTTTCCTTGACTGCCCTCACCCTCCACACCAGTAGTTGTCACCATTAATGCTTGATTCAAAGCACCATTGAAGCACATGGATTGGTTATGAGGTTCATTGCATGGAAAACACCAGTCATACTCTTGAGCAATGTTGTTTTGTGTTGGCACCAATGACTTAGAGGAAGATATGGCATTTGGATTGTAGGGCTGAAATGGTCTATTGGCAGGAGGCCTTGTTTGATTCATATTCGCAGCTGGATTAGGTGGTCTTTGTGGTTGGTATGGCTACCTATTAGGCTAAGCTTGGGGCTGGTAAGAAGGTCTAAAACCTTGGGCTTGTTGCCTCTTGAGAGTAACCAGCTCATTGCCTAGGTTTTGCAGTTGCTTCATGACTTCTTGAAGCTCATTTGGGGCACTTGGAGATGAAGTAGAAGCTTCATTTGAACTCTGATTTCTAGGAGTGGGAGAAGGAGCCAAATTAGGTGCTTGATTGGTATTTGGACTCTCTAAACTTGGAAACAATGGCATGGGAGGTCTAGGGGCTAGTTTGCTAGCTTGGATTAAACAATTTTCAGCCCTAATGGCAATGCTATAAGCCATAGGGATAGTTATGCCTCCCATGGACTGAATCAACATAGAAATATCAGAATTTAGAGCTTTGAGATAGTAGAGAAAAGCACCTTCTGCTGTTGGTCTGACTGCCACTGGAATTCTCTCCCAAGTCTTTTGAAATCTGAAGTTGAAACCGGTCAGCTGCTCATTTGGAGCTCTCTTGATGGTTGTCAGCTGCTCCAAAAGAGACAAGTTGTCTCCCTTCTCTCCAAATTGCTCATGAAGTGCTATACACAGCTGATTCCAATTTGTGATTGAACTAGCTCCAAGGCTTCTAAACCATTGGAATGCTTTCCCCTTGAATGAAGATGCCAACAACTTGACAGCCACTTGCATCTCATTGATTTCATGAATTGCACAAAGGTTAGCAATGTCTTTAACATGATCACCTGGAGTAGTATGATTCTCTCCAGTGAAGTATGGAATGTTCTTCAAGGCTGTAATTGGAATTGGATGTTGTGCATTGAGAGCAAGTGGGCTGCTGCCAGTGAAATTGACATAGGGGTTGTTTTGTGCCATTCTAATTGGCCTTAGAACCCTTGTTGATTGAATGAAAGGCTAACCAGGTGGAGGAGTTGAGAGAGTTCTTTTTGGTGGAGATGGAGACCTTTGGATTGTCCTCCCACTTTTCCTTACTCTTGGAGATAACTACAGGTATTCAAACAACACTTCTTCTTCTCCAAATCTTGACCTTGTAGTGATTCTTCTCATGAATTTTCAGCCCTGAACTGCTGAAACCAATTGATTCTTCCCCTTGGAGTCACCAGATGTGCAAATTATAGCTCTTTTCAAGCAAGAAAATTGTAGAAGATGCACATCAACTTTGCTATGATAAAAATGAGACCTCTAATGTCCCACCGGGCGTGCCAAAACTGTTGTTGCAAATCAGCAGCACCCCTGGATGTAAATTAGGTTTCTAAGTTGATTCTAGAGCGTCCAGTGTGATTGCACAACATGGAAACCTCTCTTTAAGTGTGGGACTTGTGAAAATGAGAGAGGAATCTCTAGATTAGAGGCTGGTTCCTCAAACTCCTATGATTTATATCTATATTTTGCACAACTACAAAGGTTCTAATCCTAATTCTACCCTAGATTGCAAGGAGACAGGGATAAAAATGCAAAAATGAAACTAAACTAAAGATGGTGATGCACCAAAAGGAGTGGTGAAACATTTCTTGCCATATAAATAGACACAAATTCATGAAATGCAACAAGGGAAAACATACACAAGATGATAGATGTAATTAGAGGTCTTGAAATGAAGTAAAACAATACAAACAGAGGACTGAAAGCATTCACAAAGTTTGCACTGTCAATTTCATGAAAAAATCTCTTGCATTCCACCATCAAAGAGGTATAAACCTGTTACAAACTGTGAAAAAGGTCTGATTCTTACAACTATCACTTACTGGAGGTGAAAGAAGAAGTTTTCAATGCCAAAAAGTGTTCAACCCTCAAGAAATGAGCCAAATCTGGCTTTTACAATGCATGGGTCGAGCCCAGAAGAGAGAAAACGTAAAAAACGTGGGAGCCCATTCCTCATTGATGGAAAATGCATTAAAACAGCATGGAGGACCTTACAAACCCATACCCTGTCATTTTTGACCATGCTGGAGAAGAATGCGACCCACTTTGTATTAAATTTGGTTGTTGAAATGTCATTTCTGGCCATGGACACGTACTAGAACTGTTTTTGAATTTTCTCTCTCCAAAATGAACCAAAATTAGAAATTGACCATGGAATAATGTAGAGAATTTTAACATCTTTCTAATGATATAAATAACATGAAAATCTAAGCTCTGGATCAAAAGATATGATCATTTGAAGATTTAGGGCAAAAATGGCCCAAAAACGGATCAGCATAATTTTTTTTCAAATTTTACCTCTTTTTTGTCTTTGGAAAATTTTTCAAAAATTCCCTGCGCTCCACTGGTCGGATGCCACATGGAAAGATCTAATTAATTTTGGAATTCTCTCTCCTTTACCTCCCGTGGGTTTTCCTTTGAAATTTTGACATTTTTAGACTTTGGAAAAAATTTCATTTTTCCCCCGCGCCCTGCCTGGCCGGGACACGTGTCGGCTTTTGAATGGTTGACAGGGGGCGGGGCCCTTCTTTGGCTTTTTATTTTTGGCTGAGAAATTTTGAAAAATTTTCAAAAACCAGCCTGAGCTCCGAATCTACCTTCCCCTTAGGACACGTGTCCTAATTTTACTCGCTGCGGGCTCTCGGTTCCATTCTTCCACTTTGGAAAATTTGGCAAATACTTAGCAAATTTTTTCATTCCGCCCCCCCTTGTGACACGTTTCACAACCTGATTGGTCCGCGGGCCCCGCTGGAAAAATTTTCCATTTGAACCTTCGACCAAAATACTTGGAAAAAATTCAAATTTTCCTCCGAACCCTGAACTCCTCTGCCACGTGGCAGCTTCCTATTGGCTGCGGGCCTCAAATGGGAAAATTTTCCACAAAAACTCCACCTAGCCATAACTTGAAAAATATAAGGAGTTACGAGGCAAACTTTACCTTTCTGGAAAGATGAGAGAGAGCTCTATCTAATGGTGCCATTTCCAGAAAACCTCGAGTGCCTGAAAATCAAAAAATGTAGATTGAGGCACAAGAGAGGTAAGAACACAAGGAGTTAGCCACAAAAATGAGTTGGGGCACCATTTTGGATAACAGATACATGTAATCATGTAGAAATGAACTCTAACTACTGTAATCTATAATTATGATTGTTTTTCTAAAACTTAACACTTCATCTATTCTACAATTTGATGTCTTCATCAAGATAACACATCTGTCCTTCAGGCCTTTGTGGTATTTTCCTAAAGATAGTCATGAAATTACAGACTATGTGATCTGTTACATTTTGTAACAACATGCATAGCTGTAGATTTAATGTAATAATAAATTAAGTAAACATAAACAACATTGAGATGAAAAAAAATCCCTTATCTTAGGTTCACTTCACACATGCCATCCATCGTAATGAATTTTCGAGTTGCCCATTTTTGCACAACTGTAAAAATTGTCAACATTTCTTACAATCCTACGAGGAAAGCTACCTGCTAGCTTGTAAACCAGTTCCTTGCTATTTTCCATTGGGCACGAAGTCGAAGTCATGTAACAAAAATTTACCTTTCTGAAGGTCCAACCCTTCCAAAACAAACTAAAACTGGAAAGGATCTGGTAAACTAGATCACATGCACAAATGTAATTTATTGAATTGAAAAACATTGCAATGTGTAGGAACTACACTTATTGAAGGGAAATCCTACTCTAAACAGACATTGTAGGATTTTCAATAACATTTTTTGAGAAACATACCATTCACAGGAATGGAAAGTTCCTCTCCATTCAACCTTGAGAGATTAAATGCGTTGTGTTCTTTGCAAGTTGAAATCATGTAAGGACCACTCCAGATTGTATCAAACTTTGTGTGTCTTCGCTTTACACGATCAACATCCCACTTCAATAGAATATCTCCTTCATTGAATATTATGAACTTATCCTTCTTATCAAAAGTATTCTTCATTTATTTCTAGTTATTTTCTATGTTCACGTGAGATTGATCTCTTAGCTCTTGTAACTCCATTAATTCTGCACAATGAAACTGCAATGGTTCATTCTCAAACAACTCCATTTGATGTAGCAAATATAGTGTTGGTAAATAAATTAAAAAAGGTATTCTTGCTTCTCTTCTATAAACAAGTCTATATGGTGGATTTCCAACTGATAATTTAGGAGTCACTCTGTTAGCCTAAAGTACTGAATTCAACATCAGATGACAAGCTCTTTGGTTATCTTTGAGTATTCTTCAGATGATCCTTCAAATATTCTTGTTAGTACTTTCAACTAACCCTTTACCTTGTGGGTAATAATTAGATGAGTAAATTAAATAAATTCCATGGTTGACATCTCAATCTATTGCCTTTACACCAAGAAATGCTAAAGCATTATCAGAAATGATAGTTACTGGAACACCAAATCTGTAAACTATACCTTCATAAAATGATAGTATCGAAGTTTCATTAGCATATTTTAAGGCTATTACTTCTGTCCAGTGTGTAAAGCAATCTGTATCAGTAAAAATACACTTGTGTCTTTATGATGAAGGTAGGTTTATCATGCCGATAAAGTTAAGACCCCACTTCATAAAAGGCTAATAAACTGAAATAGGATACAAGGGCAGTGAAGCTAAATGTTCTTTGCCAACAAAGAAAGCACATTTTTTACACTTTTTGATCCATTCAAAATAGTATTTGAAGATGTGGGGCCAATAATAACTATCTATCATAATTTTTCAGGCTATGGTACATGCTAAAAAATGACCTCCTGCAGTTCCTTCATGGAATTCCGATAATAATTACTGAATTCTATCATAATCAACACATCAAAATAAGATTATGTTTATATCATTTTTGAATAACATGTCATCAATAAAATCATAAGGTATCTCTTGTAACCTGAAATACCTTCATTTATTCTTATCCATACCTTCCGGATAGGTACCATGCTATAGATAGTTAACTAAATCAGTCATCCATCTTGATTCCTGAACTTCTTGAACAAGCTCAGGTTGCTAATTTTTTGGCTGGACCATGACATCTGATTATTGATACTTAACTTCAACATACTATTTTAGATCATTTGATTCTGCATCCTGTTGTTTTTCGATATCAACAATTATATGCTCACACAAACCTTTACCTTGAACTATCTTCGCAACACAAATATCAACATCGTATTCCCTGACTTTTGTTATCCAACCCACACTTTTCTCATTCAATTCTTTATTTAACAAGAAATATTTTACATTTGGATGAGAAACAAGGACATGAATTTTGTTATGTGAAAGAATTTACTTAAAATTATTTAGTCCTTTGACTACTGAGAGTACTTTTTCTTAAATAAATGTGTACCTTGTTTCGTAATGATAAAAAATTTGTCCAAAGAAAGCAATTGGCTATTTGATATTTTTATCATTAAACTGAGTTAATATGGCTGATATTATTTCATCTCCTACAAGTGCATATTGTTATCTCTTGAAAGTGCACCTAGTAGAGAGATGGTAGCAAGTTTTCTAAGTCTGCAATAGATCTCTCTCTCTCGTAGATACAATGGGGACACCTTAGGTCTATGGGTATACCTATTTTGAGGTGAACCTCTGGGGTTAAAAGGCTGGTTCCTTATTAGATGTTCACTAAACTATTTTCTAGGAGTTTAAGGGCAAAAATATGACTATAAATTTAAATAATACTAAGGTGATACACAAAATTTGAGATGAGAACTTGACTGAGTGACATACACAACTGATTTGTGAAGAATTCTTTAGGTGCATGAACCAATTAATACTTTCTACAAGAAATAAGGGAAAAACACTTAATTTGTGCTGAGGGAGAATCACAATAGCACTAGTAAGCTAATATGCACAATAAGATTTAGCAGGAAATGGTAAATTTGCAGCAGGGTAAAGTGATTAATAGGGGAATATTGATTCACAAGATTAATATTGACGTACACAAGACTGCAGAATAAATTGGAAAGGCAAGAATAATTCACACTCAGAGGGAAAAACTGGCAGATATTGCTTCATCTTTCGTATCAAAATTTCTCTGGGAAAAATCTCTGAAAAAATCCCCCCCTGTGTGCTTTGTAAGAGCACACAATATATAGCAAAAGTTCACCCCTTCCTAAAAATATCCTAAAAGCTGTACTCGCCCATGTATCCTAATTTTACCCTTTATTTAATAATAAATAAAGGAATAAAATAATACAAACTGAAGTATGTGATAAAAAAAGGAATTATCAGCCTTAGATACAGTATAGTCAAACGAAAGTTAACTATTCTATTTTTAAGAAAGAAAGGTGAAGAGTTTGCTAAAATTACAAATTGTTTTCTAGGCAAGTCTTCTTTCTTTGCACATGCAAATTCAACATCTTCTCTATTCTGTCCTATTGTGAAGTCATGCAAAATATCCTCTCTTGTGTGTAGGCAAAAGGATGCAGCCTTTAGAAATATTTGCACAATAAAATTTAAGTGGGGAGCACCTCCAATGTATGCATGCTCTGATTTCCTCCACCTTTCTGGATGGTCACATGAGTGACAGTTCACAAATTTTTGTTTAAAACACCCCATGTGGGGACCACCTTGGTTTGTTTGAAATTTTGGATGCTACCACCTTTTTCGACTAGGTAATTTGCATGTTTTTTTGAGAAAAGGGGACCACCCTTGGTAGCCCATTGGCATGCATAGTTTATAATTCACCTTTTTGGTGATCATGGCACATAATGTGTTTTGATTTTTTGCATTGGTATTATAGTTTTGGACTTTTTAAAAAGTCCCCTGTAATGATTAATTGAGGGTCCACGTGGGCTGGCCCCCCCTCCATGATGACTCACCCTTCTGCGAACCTTAGCCTGTGGTAACTTTACCTTGGGTGGTTTGGCTTAGATTTTGTGAAGTGTTAGGGGCCTTTAATCTTTGTACTCGCATACTTGATGTTGTTGATTCTCCATTTGCAATTAGGGCTTTGAACCCCATCATTAATTATGGTCATTGGAGTTTAATTCAGGATTATCACTTCAAAACCTGTGTGGACTGATCACCGTTTGATCTTCCAATTGGCATTTGGTGCTCAGTTGATCCTTAATCATGGGTTAGGGTTTTGAAACCCTAGTTCGATGGAAGGTTTATACACTTGGGATTTGCACTTGGTCATTTCATTCAGTTTTTTCATTTTGTGAGCAAACCCTTGACAAATTTTACCCTCGCTTTGAATTTTTGATGAAAGCATGGAGATCTTTGAGGTCTTTGAGCCTGTATTTTTTGTTTTGGAGACCTTTGATGCCATTCAATTATGATTGGGTGTGAATTTTTGAGGAGATCAAAGGTATTCTTTTGTATTTCGTTTCCTATAGCTTGGATTTTCTCTTTTGAGTATGATCTAAAGATCATTTAATCTATTTACTTGTTGTTTATCCTTTGTGGACCATTCGAATGACTGCCTTGCTTCTGGTTTTTTGTCTAGTTTTTCAATTTAGTTTCTAATGAGCTCAAATAAAATTTAGTAGAGGGAAGTGCTGCCATCATTTTACTTATTTTTTTTGTCTTCATCCTCAGGCACGGTGAGTTCCAACACTATTTTCTATTTTCCATTCGAGCTCGAGTTTTAGCTCTGCAACTCTGAAACATGGAAATACCAATCATAATCTTTACAAATGCTTTGCATGTGAAGTATCTCTCCTAATTCTATAGTGAAATTTCAAACTCTGATTTGTTAAGGCTCCTTTCTGTACATGAGTTTGATATTTTATAGATATGGCTCATTATTTGAAAGTGTTAACTATTTTTCTGTTTCTCATTTGATACTTGAACTTTGTCTATTCTTCTTGTGATAGATACATACTTGGTGGTTTGTCATTTACTCCTTCATTCTGTAGATGCATAATTTGTGTATTTTGTCTCTTCATGCAATGAGAGAACTGTAACCCTTGATTATTTCCAAGTGTAAAAGAAGTGTAAAGGGCTTGGACTGCCTTTTGTAGATATAACCATTTTATTGCGAATTTCAATGTATAAGTTCCTTTTGTACTTGTCAAATTTGGTTTTGGGAATCCACTTCATACTTTCTATAGATTCATATTTGTAATTTATAACTCATTCCAACATTTTGTAGAGGCAAAAATGCTTGTTTTTGAGTAATTTCTCATTGTAGATGCATACTTGACTTGTTGAACTATGTTCTGGAAAACATGCTTTGATTGAATACTTGCTGAGCTTTGTAGTTTATTTCTTCAATTGGAAGATGAATACCATCTTGTATATTCTGTAGCTTTGAAAATTCACTTGGAATAATGACTTTCTGGAAATGGTATACTATTTCTTTGTCGCAAACATGATAGCATTAAATTATGTATAATGAAATAGATGCTCCTTTTCTAGAAAATGAAGAAAATACTTATTTTCATTTTCTGTAATGACTTTTCCTTTTTCAGAAGTCATGGTAGCAATTGTATTTCAAATTTTGCATTAAAATATCATTTCTATTTTTCTGGAAAAGTCCATTTTGCAAGGAGAAACTCTGGCAAAATTTATCCAGAATCCTTCTCTCTCCAGATTCTTATGATTCAACCATTCTGAAAAGATACAAAACATCTCTCTTGCTTGTTTGATTACTTGAATGAGTTGTCCATGCTGGCTTTACTTGATTCATTGAAACTTCTGAAAATTGTGAAGTAGTTTCCCTTTGATTCACACTTGAATTTATAAATTAAAAATAACTTTTGATAGCTATAGCATGATGAAAATATGGAATGCATGTATGCTTCATTTGATCACGATATCAACTTTGAAGTGATGAAACATGTACTTTTATTGAATTTTTCTATTCCCTTTGAAGCTCATATAGTTTAGAAAGCATGTAGTAGCTTTAAAAAATATGTATTTCAATTCTGTTTTAAATCAAAAGTCAATTTTACAAGGGGAGACTCTAGCAATTTTTTTTCCAAAAATCTTGTTTTCTCTCTCGTTTTCAAGATTTCCAATCCTAATTTGCAAAAATATCTATTTCTTGACCTATTCTGATGCATCTTTCTTCTTTAAACCATCTGAAAATGATATTTTATCCTCATTCGGTAACTGCTTCCTTCTTAACCAGTTAGACTGATTTTCATTCTATGTTGCAACCTGTTCCTGCAAAACTTAGAAATAAGTTAGAAATAAATAGGCTTTTTGGCATGTCTTGTATCCATGTGGTTTATTTCTTCTTCTTTCCTTCTTCTGCAAACTATCTTCCAACTTCCTTCATGTGCTATTTTTCACTTCTGTTTCTTTTCCAACTACTTCATATTCTTCCCTTTCTAACCCAATCCTTAGCTTCTTTGATTTTCTCTTACCACTATTTTCACTTTATGTACTCTTCTTTTTCATTTTACTACCAACCTATCTATATTTCTTTCTTATCCTGTGTCATGTATTTCTGTATTTCTTTCCTTTAAGTACCATTAGATACATTGAACTTAGGATATGTATTTGCTTTAGAACATGAGTATTGGAATAACATTGTACCCTGAGCTCAAAATTTGACAGATACTACTCTTTTCTTATAGGTGAAAGAAGATGGAGATGGAAGTGGAAGATGGAAGAGTTGAGATGGAGGTGGAGATGCTGACGAGCGAGGATAGAAGACAGAAAGGCAATGATGGGTTCCTTTTTACTCCTCTACTCTTGTTCTTTAGCACATGCAGTATTCTCATTTCCATGTATATGATGATTCACTTAATCATATCCCATGGCTTGTGTGGGAAAACTTATTATCCCTTATGAATAAAGCATTAAATTGAAATAATGAGTTGATTATCTCTTTCTGCATTCAGTTTTCCTTTGATTGTAAGATGATGTAGGCAACTCAATATCTCAATAAGATGAATTAACATAAGGGATAATCTTAAAATGAATACCTGTAACTTCAACTAGATAACCATTAAATGGAATGTGCCTCCTTGTATGCTGTTTAATTGTCTTAGCTTATGCCTTTCAACTTGACTCCTTCCTGCTACTTACATTTAGACATTATTGTCACCATTTGTTTGTCAGTATTTTCTTGATGTAAGTAGTAGGAAAGGAGTCAGTTGTAATTGTTTATGACAATGTAGATGGATGAAATCTCATTAATCACAAACAACTCTGATGAACACAGGACAATAAATCTGATAGTCACCAAGATAGTAACTGTGAATCTGATTACTTGAAAACTACCACTATGTCTATTGTTCCAAAACTATACACCTCACATACTCTGCAATCCAGTGTCTTCATCAAGATAACACAATTGTCCTTTAGGGCTTGTGTTCTTTTGTTGAGGATATTTGTGAAATTGTAGACTATGTGATTTGTTACATTTTGTAATAGCACACATAACTGCAGATTTCACTTTATCTCTTTCATAAATAAGTAGGAACAAAATAATCTGATAAAATTCCCTTAGCTTAGGTATACTTATCCAAATCTACCCATCGTAACAAAGTTTCAAGTTACCCATTTTTGCACAAGTACGAAAATTGTCAATATTTCTAGCGATCCTGCGGGGAAAGCTACATGCTAGCTTGTAGATTAGTGCCTTACTCTTGTCCATTGGGTATGGAGTCCAAATATGTGACCAAAATCTACCCTTTTTTGAAAGGTCCAACCCTTTCAAAACAACTAAAGATGGGAAAATATCTGCAAACTCGACCATGTGCACAAATGCACTTATTGAAAATAAAGAATGATGCAATGTGTAGAAACTACACTTATTGAATGGGAAATCCTACTCTAACAATAACTGTAATATTTTCAATAACAATGTTTGATATACATACCATTCACATGAATGGGAAGTTCCTCTCCATTCATCTTTGAAATTTGAAAAGCATTGTGTTCCTTGCAAGTTGAAATCATGTAAGGACCACTCCAGAGTGTCTCAAACTTTGAGTGTCTTCTTGACTTAGCATGATTAACATCCCATTTCAACACAATATCTCCTTCATTGAAGATTCTAAATTTGGATTTCTTGTCAAAATTCTTCTTCATCTGTTTCTAATTTTTCTTCATGTTCAATGAGCTTGATCTCTTAGCTCTTGTAATTCCATCAATTCTGCATAACGGACCTGCAATGGTTCACTTTCAATTAACTCCATTTGATGTAGAAAATCTAATGTAGGTAATTCAACTAAAATTGACATCCTCATTTGTTTCCCATACACAAGATTGTACGGTGAGTTTCCAACTGATATTTTAGGGGTCACCCTATCAGCCCAACGTGTTGAATTCAACATTAGATGCCAAGCTCATTGATTATCCTTGAGTGTTCTTCTGATGATTATTAGCAGATTTTTATTAGTGCTTTCAGCTAAGCCATTACCTTGTGGGTAATAATTACATGAAGAGCTCAAGTATATTCCATGGTTAACAACCCAATCTGTTACTTTAGCTCTGAGAAATGCTAAAGCATTATCTGATATGATAGTTACTGGAACACCAAATCTGCAGACTATACCTTCATAGAAGGCTAGTATTGAAGCTTCATTAGCATCCTTCAAGGCTATTGCTTCAGTCCATCATGTAAAGTAATCTGTAGCAGTCAAGATCCATTTGTGTCCTTGTGAAGAAGGTGGGTTAATCATTCCAATAAAGTCAAGACCCCACTGCATAAAGGGCTGATCCACTAAAATATGCTGCAAAGGTAGCGAAGCTAAACGATCTCTTTCGATAAAGAAAGCACATTTCTTGCACTTTCTGATCCATTCGAAACAATCCTTAAATATGCTAGGCTAATAGTAACCTACTTTCATGATCTTCAAAGCTATAGTACATGCTGAGAAGTGACCTCCTGCAGGTCCTTCATGGAATTCTGATAGTATCTTCTGAATCTTGTCATAATCAACACATCGCAGCAAGATTCCATTTATATCTCTTTTAAATAATACACCATCAAAAAAAGATAAGGAATAGCTTGTAACGTGAAATATCTTCATTTATTTTTATCCATACCTTCTAGATAAGTGTCGTGTTGTAGATAGTTAACCAAATCATTCATCCCTCTTGATTCCTAAATTCCTTGAGAAAGTTTAGGTTGCTGATTTTCTAGTTGCAACATAACGTTTGATTGTTGATACGTGTTTTCGGCATGGTGTTCTAAAATTTCGGGTTCTGCATCCTGTTGTTTCTCCATATCAGCAATTAGATTCTCACATAAACCTTTACCTTGAACTATCTTGGCAACTTAGATATCAACATCATATTCCATAACCTTCATTATCTAGCCTGCTCTTTTCTCATTCAACTCTTTGTTTAACAAGAAAGCTTTCACACTTGGATGAGAAACAAGAACATGAATTCTATTGTTTGAAAGCATGTACTTAAAATTATTTAGTACTCTGACTACTGAAAGTACTTGTTTTTCAAGGAATGTGTACCTTGTTTTGTTATCATGCAAGCTCTATCCAGAGAAAGCATTTGGCTATTCAATATTCTCATCATTGACCTAAGTTAGAATAGCTGAGATTGTTTCAGCTCCTGCAAGTGCATACATTGTAAAATATTTGTTAAAATTTAGATTTGCAAGAGTAGGAGCCTGAGAAATAGCTATTTTAATAGCCTCAAAACCTTCTTTCCCTTTGCTGGTCCAAGAGAATGCTTTCTCTTTTTTTAGCATGGGTGTCAGTGGCTTAACCAATGCTGCAAAATCTGGAACAAATCTTGTGACAAAGTTGATTTTTCCCAGAAAGCTCTGTAATGCCTTCTTGTGATGAGGCAATGATAGCTGTGATATGGCTTCAATTTTGAAAGGATCAATTTCTAAACCCTATTTAGAAACAATATGGCCAAGTAGCTTACTTTCATGTACTGAAAAGATAGAATTTTTGGGATTCAAGGATATTCCAAACTACTTTTAGATCTAAAAATTCTATCTTAAATGCATTAGATGTTCATCAGAATATTTTGAGAATATAGTGACATCATCTAAATAAACAAGTATGCATTTATTTAGTAGTCTATGAAAATCCATGTCCATTGCACGTTGAAACATTGCACCGGCATTTGAAAGACCAAAAGGCATTCTTTTATAAGTGTAAGTACCCCACTTGGTGGTAAAAATTGTTTTATATCTATCTTCTCCTTAGACTAAAATCTAATTATATCCACTGTAACCATCTAGAAGGGATAGTCTATCTGATCCTGAAACTATTCTCAAAATCTGATCCATGTTCGATAGTGGATAATGATCTTTTAATGATGCTTTGTTAAGATCTCTAAAATCCACACATAATCTGATTTCTCCATTCTTTTTCCTAACTAGGAACAAGATTTGCTACCCAACTTGAATGCTTAACCAGGAAAATAATTCGTGATTCAATCAATTTTGATAATTCTTTCCTCATAAGAGGTTCTATTTTGGGATTTATAGGCCTTTGTTTCTGCCTAACTAGTTTAGAATTTGGTTGTAATTCAATCGTATGCTGTGCTAGACTGGTGTCAAACCCTTTCAAGTCTTGGTATCTCCAAGTAAAAACATCTTTAAATTCAGTGCAAAGCTTAATCAAAAAATATTTTTCAGATAAGGAACATACCTTTCCAAGAAATAAGTTCTTTCCTTCATCAACTGAAACCTCTTTGTAATTATCAGCATGAGTAGACATCTTAGCTTTGTCCTTTCTTAACTGGTCATCAGTGCTGAAGATGTCTTCCAATGTGACAAGTCCTCGAGGAAACTTGTTTGTCTTTAACTGAACAATCTGGTCACCATATAGATCTTGTAATTTATCCTGATTTACTGCAGAAAATTCAACTTCTTGCTACAAAAACCTACAGATTTGATTATCACTTTCAAAAACCTACCAATTAGATTCATTATCAGGTATAGAAGGCCTGACAATTAACTTAACATGAGGCTAAATTTGTTTGTTTTCTATTTGTTCCAGTACTTCGAAACTAGCACCAACTACTGCAAGTCTATAAGCATGTTTATTTTCAGCTCTAGGAATAGACTGAATATTAATGGCATCAAAATTTCCATTAAGTCTGAAACTCTATGCCTGTAAGACTTCATTAATGGATTCTTACATACATTGAAGTTTTTCACTTGATTGATTACTAACTCAGAATCACCAAAGACTTGTAATGTGCTGATTCCTCTTTTTCTGGCCCAAAGTAAGCCATGAACTAACTCTTCGTACTCAGCTACATTACAAGTGCGCGAAAATTGAAGACTCAGAGTTGTAAAATACCTTTCATTTGATGGGGAAGTGAGCATCAAACCTACTCCCCACCCCTTCTTATTCTTAGCTCCATCAAAATGAAGCTTCTAAATCCCTTCTGTTGAATTTTCTGTTTTGGACAACAAGGGAATTGCTGCATTTTCTTCATGCATGCAATATACACCGAAAAGATGTTCTTCAACCTATTTAAAAGGATCATGAGCATGTTCTTCAACTATTTTCTCATCCATAAAGATGTTAGACACACCCTCTAGCACTGTAATCTGAGCTACATCATCAAAATCAGATTGATCTAGAGCATAATAATTTGCCACGACATTTGGTGAATGAGGCTCAATATGAAATCTAGCCAATGGCTCTGAATTGATGGTAACTTTAGTGCCATAACGTGTAGTGAAAAATAAGAAAGACCAATCAGAAGAGAGGTAACCTCCTATTTTTGCTGTAAAGTCTCTAGATAGGCATGAAGCAAAATATGGAGGTAAATCCACAACAGTAACATCTTGCAAAATGGAAACATTTGGGTAAGCATGTAACGTTACCTCCAAATTTATGATTATACCAACTATATTGGTTATAGTCCCATCAAGCTGTAGAACACTTTTTTCTGTTGGCTCATACTGCAGGCCTAATTTTTTAGCAATTGACTTTGGCATAACTATTCTACTGTCACCGCTGTCCACCATACAGTTATGAACTAAATTTTCTCCAATAATCAGGGATAGATAAAAAGGTGGTGGCTTCTTTATGTCATGAGCATTCAAAACCTTTTGAACCATCCATTTAACATCCTTTACGTGATCTTGATCAAGTGTTCCAAGGACCATATCTGTATTTTGAACTTCCTTTACTGCTATTTTTGAAGAAATCTATAGTTTAGCTAGTTCATGAGAGAGTAAATCCTGTTGTCCTGGAATGCTTAAGGCATCCCACATTGAGATGTTAACATTGTGCTTCTTCATCACATCAAAAATATTAAAAGAAGAAACAGTCTTAGAGATAGATTCGACCGTTTTAGCATAAGCCTTAGCAAAAACTGATTCTGCTTTAGCAACCTTGGATATCTGAGGGATAAACAATCTTCTTGGATCAGGCTGAAGCTATTTTTGTTGCTCTTTACCAGCTACAACACTTGTTGTTTTCTAAGGGACAACAAGACTGTTGGTTGGTTTTGAGGTTGCAGATGCTGATATATCAGTGACAGTGGGTAGCACATGTCTGTTTTGTTGTTTTTTATTCTTGGTAGCTTTCTCTTGAGCTCTAGTGGTAACAAAAATGAAATCCTCCTCATTAAAGCTGACCAAATTCTGTTCAGGTGTTTTTTGAACATGACTTTCTTGCTGCCCACCCTCCATTTGAGGCATGAATAATGCTTTAGATTGAGGTTGTGCAACAAGATTCAGGTTCAGGAAAGCATTTGGATAATTTGTAGCTTGATGAGGATGATTACAAGGTTGGCACCACTCTTCTGTAGCCATATTAACTGGAACCAAAGCATTAGATGCACTAGGAACGTTAGAATCAAACTGCCTTTGCTGATAGGGCTTCCTGTAAATTCTATTGGTAAGGCTTCCTATTCTACTAGTTTTGCTGATAAGGAGCTTGATATGGTCTATTAGGCAATGTAAGCCTATTTTCAATTGATGTCAGCTTATTTCCCATGGTTTGCAAGGCTTTAAACATATCTGGGGATGGGGCTGCAATAGTAGGCTCTACGATTGTAATAGGATGTGGGATAGGAGCTAAATCTGCCAAAAATGGCATTGTAGGCCATGGTGCTAACTTTCTAGCCTGTATAAGGTGGTTTTCAGCTTTTATAGTAATGTCATAGGCCCCTGGAAGAGTAAAAGGTCCCATGGATTGGATCATAGTTGAAATATCACTATTCAAAGCTCTTATATAATAAAGGAAAGCATGATTAGCTTGAGGCTTAACACTTGCTGGGATTCTTTCCCAAGTTCTAAAAAATTGAATGTTGAAACTAGATAAATATTCATGAGGGGTCTCTCTTGATAGTAGATAATTGTTCTATCAGGGATAAATGATCTGAATTCTCTTGGAACTGTTCCAGCAATTTCTCTCCTAATTCATCCCAAGTTCTTATGCTTCCAATTTCTAAATTTCTATACCATTGCAAGGCTTGTCCTTTAAAAGATGCAGCTAAAAGTCTTAAAGCTACGTCTTCATGAGTAATATTGTGGACTGCACATATGGCTATAACATCTTTAATATGTTCAGTAGGTGTAACTTGATTTTCACCAGTAAATGATGGAAAATTTTTTAAAGCAGCATTGGGAATATCATGGTACACTGGAATTACTAATGGGCTACCATTAGTGAAGGCCACAAAATTTCTTGGGTGGTTGAATATCCATTTGAAAAACTGGGATATTGATTGAAAAATTTATATGTGGTGAAGGAATATCATGAGGGTTTTCAAAATCAGGTCTGTTATAAGGAAAAGTATTACCAACCCTTCTCCTTCTAGCAGAATTCAAAGGTAAAGAAATGAACTTAGGAGGAATTCCTCTTACTGATGATCTTGTAGTCACTTTAGGCATGGAACATGTTGCAATACTGGTCTGAAATCAGCATTACAGAGTTTCCAAAAGATCGTAGAATCTTTAGAATTAATTTGCTGTGCAGCTTCTTCTCCCGAAAGTAACTTTTACTTTCTATAAATCTAATTTTGATCTACTCTAGAATCTGGGATTTGCATGGAAATCTGATTTGCGGTCCCACCGAGCATGCCAAAAACTGTTATCTCTCGAAATTGCACCCAACAGAGAGATTACAGCAGGTTTTCTAAGTCTGCAATCTCTCTCTCTCTCTCTCTCTCTCTCTCTCTCGTAGATACAATGGGGACACCTCATGTCTGTGGGTATACCTAATTTGAGGTGAACCTCTGGGGTTAAAAGGTCGGTTCCTTATTGGTGTTCACTAAACTATTTTCTAGGAGTTTAAGGGCAAAAGATGACTATAAATTTAAATAATACTAAGGTGATACACCAAATTTGAGATGAGAACTTGACTGAGTGACATACACAACTTATTTGTGAAGAATTCTTTAGGTGCACATGAACCAATTAATACTTTCTGTAGGAAATAAGGGCAAAACACTTAATTTGTGCTGAGGGAGAATCAAAACAACACTAGTAAGCTAATATGCATAGTAAGATTTAGCAAGAAATGGTAAATTTATAGCAGGGTAAAGTGATTAATCAGGGAATATTGATTCACAAGATTAATATTGACATACACAAGAATGCATAATAACTTGGAAAGGCAAGAATAATTCACACTTAGAGGGAAAACTGACAGAAATTGCTTCAGTACTCATATCAAAAGTTCTCTGGGAAAAATCTCTGAAAAATTCCCCCCCTTTGTGCTTTGCAAGAGCACACAATATATAACAAAAGTTCACCCCCTTCCTAAAAATAGAATAAAAGTTGTACTCACCCATGTATCCTAATTTTACCCTTTATTTAATAATAAATAAAGGAATAAAATAATACAAACTAAAGTATGTGATAAAAATAGGCATTATCAGCCTTAGATACAATATAGTCAAACTGAAGTTGACTATTCTATTTTTAAGAAAGAAAGGTGAATCGTTTGCTAAAATTACAAATTGTTTGCTAGGCAAGTCTTCTTTCTTTGCACATGCAAATTTGTCATCTTCTCCATTCTGTACTGTTGTGAAGGCATGCAAAATATCATCTCTTGTGTGTAGGCAAAAGGATGCAGCCTTTAGCAATATTTGCACAGTAAAATTGAAGTGGGGAGCACCTCCAATGTATACACGCTCTGATTTCCTCCACCTTTCTGGATGGTCACATGAGTGATAGTTCACAAATTTTGGTTTAAAACACCCCATGTGGGGACCACCTTGGTTTGTTTGAA
This sequence comes from Taxus chinensis, assembly GCA_019776745.2. Lineage (NCBI taxonomy): Eukaryota > Viridiplantae > Streptophyta > Pinopsida > Cupressales > Taxaceae > Taxus > Taxus chinensis. The sequence continues at coordinate 809,680,092 of CM034149.1, forward strand.
ATTTTGGATGCTGCCACCTTTGTGGACTAGGCAATTTGATTGTGTTTTTCATAAAAGGGGACCACCCTTGGTCATTGACATGCATAGTTTATAATTCACCTTTTCGGTGATCATGACACATAATGTGTTTTGATTTTTTACATTAGTATTATAGTTGCAAACTTTTGAAAAAGTCCCCTGTAATGATTAATTGAGGGTCCATGTGGGCTGGCCCCCCCTCTACGATGACTCACCCTTATGCAAACCTTAGCCTGTGGTAACTTAACCTTGGGCTTGGTTTGGCTTGAATTTTATGAAGTTTTTTGGGGCCTTTGATCTTTGTACTAGCATGCACGATGTCTTCAATTCTCCATCTGTAGTTAGGGTTTCGAACCCCGTCATTAATTATGGTTGGTGGCATTTAATTGGGGCTTATCACTTCGGAACCTGTGTGGACTGATCACCGTTTGATCTTCCACTTGGTATTTGGTGATCGGTTGATCCTTAACCGTGGGTTAGGGTTTTGAAACCCTAGTTTCAATGAAAGGTTTATACACCTGGGCTTTCACTTGGTCATTTCATTCAGGTTTTTCATTTTGTGGGTGAATCCCTTTAAAAAATTTTTCCCTCGCTGTGCATTTTTGATGAAAGCATGGAGATCTTGGAGGTCTTCGAGCCTGTATTTTCATTTTGGAGACCTTCGACACCATTTGGTTATGACTGGGTGTGCATTTTTGAGGAGCTCGAAGGTATTCTTTGTATTTCGTTTCCTGTAGATCAACTTGTAGCTTGGCTTTTCTCTTCTAAGTATGATCTAAAGATCATTTAATCTATTTACTTGTTGTTTATCCTTTATGGACCATTGGAATGACTACCTTGCTTTTGATTTTCTATCTGGTTTTCGTGATTCAGTTGCTAATCAAGCTCAAAAATGAGTTAGCAGAGGAAAGTTCCGCCATCGTTTTGCTTGTTTGTTTTATCTTCGTCCTCGGGCACGGTGAGTTCCAACACTTTTTTCTATTTTCCTTTTGAGCTCGAGTTTTACTTCTATAACTCTGAAACATGGAAATACTAGTCATAATATTCACAAATACTTTGCATGTGAAGTCTCTCTCCTGCTTCTACTAGTGAACTTTCAAACTCTGATTTGTTAAGTCTCCTTTCTGTGCATGAGTTTGATATTTTATAGATATGGCTCGGTACTTGGAAGTGTTAACTATTTTTCTGTTTTTCATTTGATACTCAAACTCTATTTTGTTTCTTCTTCCTTGATAGATACATACCTGGTAGTTTGTCATTTACTCCTTCATTCTGTAGATGCATACTGTTTTGTTTATTTTGTCTCTTCATGCAATGAGAAAACTATAACCCTTGACTTATTTGCAAGTGTAAAATAATCTGTAAATGACTTGGACTGCCTTTTGTAGATACAACCATTTTATTGCGAATTTCTACAGAATTTCCTTTGGTACTTGTCAAATTTGATATGTAGGAATCCACTCCGTCCTTCCTGTAGATGCATATTTGTAATTTATGACTTTTCCTCCACTGTAGATGCATGCTTGACTTTTGAACTCTGTTCTGGAAATCATGCTTTGATTGAATACTTGCTGAGCTTTTTAGTTTATTTCTTTAGTTGGAAGATGAATACCATCTTGTATATTCTGTAGCTTTGACAGTTCACTTGGAATAATGACTTTCTGGAAATTGTATACTATTTCTTTGTTGCAAACATAATTGCATTCCATTATGTATAATGAAATAGATGCTCCTTTTCTGGAAAATGAAGAAAATACTTAGTTTTCTTTTCTGTAATGACTTTTCCTTTTTCAGAAGTCATGGTAGCAATTGTATTTCAAATTTTGCATTAAAATATCATTTCTATTTTTCTGGAAAAGTCCATTTTGCAAGGGGAAACTCTGGGAATTTTTTTCCAGAATCCTTCTCTCTCCAGATTCTTATGATTTAACCATTCTAAAAGATATAAACATCTCTCTTGCTTTTCTGATTACTTGAATGAAGTTGTCCATGCTGGCTTTACTTGATTCATTGCAACTTCTAAAAATTGTGAAGTAGTTGCCCTTTGATTCACACTTGAATTTGGAAATTAAAAGGAACTTTTGATAGCTGTAGCATGATGAAAATATCAGAATACCTGTATGTTTCATTTGATCATGATATCAACTTAGAAGTGATGAAACATGTACTTTCTTGACTGTTTTTATTCCCTTTGAAGCTTAGATAGTTTAGAAAGCATGTAGTAGCTTTAAAAAACATGTATTTCAATTCTGTTTTAAATCAAAAGTCAATTTTACAAGGGGAGACTCTGGCAAAATTTTTTCCAAAAATCCTGTTTTCTCTCTCCCTTTTCAGATTTCCAATCTTGATTTGCAAAAATATGTCTTTCTTGACCCATTCTGATGCTTCTTTCTTCTGTAAACCATCTGAAAATGATATTTTATTCCTCATTCAGTAACTGCTTCCTTCTTAACCAGTTAGACTGATTTTCATTCTATGTTAGCAACCTATTCCTGTAAAACTCAGAAATAAGTTAGAAATAAATAGGATTTTTGGCCTCTCTTGTATCCATGTGGTTTATTTCTTCTTCATTTCCTTCTTCTGCAAGATGTTTTCCAACTTCCTTCATGTGCTATTTTTCACATCTGTTTCTTTTCCAACTACTTCAGATTCTGCCCTTTCTAACCCAATCCTTAGCTTCTTTGATTTTCTCTTACCACTCATTTCACTTTATGTACTCTGATTTTTCCTTTTGCTGCCAGCCTATCTATATTTCTTTCTTATCCTGTGTCATGCATTTCTGTATTTCTTTCCTTCAAGTACCATTAGATACATTGAACTTAGAATATGTATTTTCTTTAGAACATGAGTATTGGAATAACATTGTACCCTGAGCTCAAAATTTGACAGATACTTCTCTTGCCTTTAAGGTGAAATAAGATGGAGATGGAAGTGGAAGATGGAAGAGTTGAGATGGAGATGGAGATGATGAGGAGCGGGGATAGAAGATAGAAAGGAAATGATGGGTTCATTTTTACTCCTCTACTCTTGTTCTTTAGCACATGCAGTATTCTCATTTCCATGTATATGATGAGTCACTTAGTCATATCCCATGGCTTGTGTGGGAAAACTTATGATCTCTTATGAATAAAGCATTAAATTGAAATAATGAGTTGATTATCTCTTTCTGCATTTAGTTTTCCTTTGATTGTACAATGATGTAGGCAACTCAATATCTCAATAAAATGAATTAACATAAGGGATAATCTTAAAATGAATACCTGTAACTTCCACTGGATAACCATTGAATGAGATGTGCCTCCTTGTATGTTGTTTGACTGTCTTAGCCTATGCCTTTCAACTTGACTCCTTCCTACTACTTACATTTAGACATTATTGTCACCATTTGTTTGTCAGTATTTTCTTGACGTAAGTAGTAGGAAAGGAATCAGTTGTAATCATTTATGACAGTGTAGATGGATGCAATCTCATTAATCACAAACAACTCTAATGAACACAGGACAATAAATCTGATAGGCACCAAGATAATAACCGTGAATCTGATTACTTGAAAACTGCCACTATGTCTACTTGTTCCAAAACTATACACCTCACATACTCTACAATCTGGTGTCTTCATCAAGATAACATAGCTGTCCTTTGGGGCTTGTGTTCTTTTGCTGAGGATATTCGTAAAATTACAGACTATGTGATCTGTTACGTTTTGTAACAGCACACATAGCTGCAGATTTCACTTAATCTCTTTCACAAATCAGCAATAAAAAAATAATCTGATGTAAATTCTCCTTAGCTTAGGTATACTTCACCAAGGCTATCCATTGTAACAAAGTTTCGAGTTGCCCATTTTTGCATAAGTGAAAAAATTGTCAACACATACTTTGTAAAATCTTTATCAAAATTTGGATTTACAAGAGTAGGATCTTGAGAGATGGCTTTTTTAATTGCTTCAAACCTATTTCTCCCTTCGTTAGTCTAAGAGAAAGTCTTCTCTTTCTTAAACATAGTTGTCAATGGTTTCACCAATGCTATAAAATCTAGAAAAAATCTTCTAACAAAGTTGATATTTCCAAGAAAAATCTGTAATTCCTTCTTGTGATGAGGCAATGATAGTTGTGATATAGCTTCAATTCTGAAAGGGCCAATTTCTAAACCTTGTTCAGAAACAATATAAGCAAGAAATTTACCTTGATATGTTGAAAAGATAGACTTTTGGGATTCATAGATATTCTAAACTATTTGCATAACTAAAAAGTTTTCCTTAGATGTATTAGATGCTCATCTAATTTTTTTGAAAATATAGTAACAACATCGAAATAAACCAAGATGCATTTATTTAACAAGATAAAGATATCCATGTCCGTTGCATGTTGGAATGTTCGCACCAACATTTATAAGGCCAAAATGCATTCTTTTGTAAGCATAAGTATCCCACTTGGTGGTAAACATTGTTTTGTACCTATCTTCTTCTTGTACTAGAATTTGATTGTTTCCACTATAACCACCTAGAAGAGATAGTCTATCTGAACTAGAAATTGATCTTAAAATCTAATCCATATTTGGAAGTGGATAATGATCTTTTAATGAAGCTTAATTAAGATATTTGAAATCTACACATAATCTGATTTCTCCATTCTTTTTCTGAATTGGAACAAGATTGGCTTGCCAACTTGAATGTATAACTTGAAAGATAATACCTTATTAAATCAACTTATATAATTCTTTCCTCATTAGAGGTTCTATTTTAGGATTTACATGCCTTTTTTTTTCCCTGACTGACTTGGAGCTGGTCTATAATTCAATAGTATGTTGTGCCAAACTAGGATTAAACCCTTTCAGGTCTTTGTATTTTCAAGTGAAAACATCTTTAAATTCCTTGCAAAGATTAATAAAGGAATGTTTTTCAACTAGAGAACATACCTTTCTGAGAAACAATTTTTTCCTTTATCAACTGAGATCTCTTCATAGTTATCAGCATGTGTTGACATATTAATTTTTTCTTTCCTTAACTTATCATCAGTGTTGAAGATGTATTCTAATGTGACCAATACTTGAGGTAGTTTATTTATCTTTATCTGAACCATCTGGTCAACATATAAGTGTTGTAATTTATCTTGATTAACTGCAGAAAATTCAGCTTCTTGTTGTAAAAACCTGCCAATTTAAATCATTATCATGTATAGAAGGCATGACAATCACCTTTATGTCAAGCTGAATCTCATTGTTTTTAATCTGTTCCAGCACTTTGAAATTGGCACCAATTGCTATAAGTCTATCTGCATGCTTATTTTATGTTCTAGGGATTGAATGGATATTGATAGCATTGAAATATTCCATTAAGTTTGAAAATCTATGTCTGCAAGACTTCATTAATAGATTCTTAAAAACATTGAAATTTCTTACTTCATTGATAACCAACTCAGAATCACCAAAAATTTGTAGTATGTTAATAACTCTCTTTCTTGTCCAAAGTAAGCCATGAATTAACGATTCATATTCAGCCACATTACAAGTGCATCAAAATTGGCCTTTCATTTTTGGGGGAAGTGAGCATCAAACATGCTCCTTGTCCTTTCATGTTCTTAGCTACATCAAAATGAAGCTTCCAAATATCTTCTGTTGCATTTTCTATTTTGGACAGTAAGGGAATTAATATGTTTTCCTCATGTAGGTAATAGACACAAAACATATGCTCTTCAACTTCTTTGAAAGGATCATGAGCATGTTCTTCATGTGTCTTTTCATCCATAAATAGGTTAGAAACACCATCTAATGTTGAAACATGAGCTGTATTATCAAAATCAGACTTGTCTAAGGCTTCATAATTAGCCAATGCATTAGAAGTGTGAGGTTCAATGTGAAATCTGGCCAACGGTTCAGAATTGATAGTAACTTTGGTTCCATAACATGTAGTGAAAAACAAGAAGGACCAATATGAAGAGAGATAACCTCCTATCTTTGTTGTGAAATCTCGAGATAAGCATATAGAAAAGTAAGGAGGTAAATACACAACAGTAATATCTTGCAAAATGGAAACATTTGGGAAAGCATGCAATGTTACCTCTGGATTTGTGATGACACACACTCTATTCGTTTCAGTCTCATCAAGATGTAGAACACTCTTCTCTCTAGGTTGCTAATGCAAACCCAATTTTTATGCAATTACTTTTGGCATAATTGTGCTACTTACAACGCTGTCAACCATATAGTTATGAACAATATGTTCTCCAATAATCAGTCATAAATAAAATGCTGGTGGTTTATTGATGTCTTGAGAATTTAAAACCTTTTGAACCATCCATTTAACTTCTTTATTGTGGTCTTGTTCCTTTGTTCCAAGGACCATATCTATTTTCTGAACTTCCTTTTCTATTTTTTTTAAAGAAATCTGGAGCTTAGCAACTTTGTGAGAAAGTAACTCTTGTTGTCCTAGAATACTTACAACATCCCAAATTGAGATGTTAACATTATGCTTTTTCATTACATCCACAATGTTAAAAGAGGCAACAATTTTAGAAACAGACTCTAATTTTTTAGCATAGGCTTTAACGAAAAACTGATTCTACTTTTGTTTCTTTTGATATATGAGGTATAGATAACATTCTTGGGTCAATCTATAGCTATTTTTCCTACTCTTTACCAGCTGAAAACACTTGTTGTTTTTAATGGAACAACAAAACAATTAGCTAGTTTTTGGCATGTAGTTGTTTTATCAGTGAGTGTGGGCAAAACAAGCCTATTTTGCTATTTTTTACTTTCTGCAACTTTTTCTTGAGCCCTAATTGTAACTTCAATGAAATCATCCTCACTAAAAATGACTAAATTCTATTCAGGTGATTTCTAAACATGAGTTTCTTATTTTCTAGCCTCCATTTAAGGCATGAATAATGTCTCAGGTTGAGTTTGTGCAACAAGACTTATGTTCTGAAAAGCAATTTGGGTAACTTCTAGCTCAATGAGGTTGATTAGAAGGTTGAAAACATTCTTCTGTAGCCATATTAATTGGGACTAAAGTGTTAGGTGGAGTAGGAGTCCTTGGATCGAACTTCCTATACTGATAAGGCTGCCTATAATTTTAATTCTATTGATAAGGCTGCATATTTTGTTGGTTTTGTTGATAAGGAGTCTAATAAGGTCTGCTAGGTAGTGCAAGTCTATTTTCAATCGAATCCAACTTGTTTCTCGTAGTCTGTAAAGCTTTAAACACATCATTTTGTGGGGTTACAATAACAAGTTCTAAACTCATGATAGGTTGTGGAATAGGTGCTAGATTTGCCAAAAAAGGCATTAAAGGCCTTGGTACTAACTTGTTGGCTTGAATAAGACTATTTTCAACTCAGATGGTGATATCATAGGCTGCTAGGAGAGTGTCTCCTCTCATAGATTGAATCATAGTTGAAATATCATTGTTTAGGGCTCTAAAATAAGAAAGAAAAACATGATCAACTTGAGGCTTGAAACTTGCTAGAATTCTTTCCCAAGTTTTGGTAAAATGAATATTAAAACTAGACATAAATTAATGAGTAGCTCTTCTAATCATAGATAGATGTTTTATAAGAGATAAATGATCTGAATTATCTTGAAATTGTATAATAAATTTTCAACGTAACTTATCCCAAGTTCATATGGTGCCAATCTCTAAATTGCTATACCATTGCAAGGTTTACCCTTTAAAGGATGCAACTAAAAGTATCAAGGCCACCTCTTCACAGGTTATGTTATGAACTACACATAGGGCTGCAACATCTTTGATATGCTCTGTTGGTGTAACCTTATTTTCACTAATGAATGTATGAAATCTTTGCATGGTAGCATTAGGGATATCATGATAAAATGGGATTACTAATGGGCTAACCATTAGTAAAGGTCACAAAATTCCTAGGTTGTTGAATAGCCATTGGAAAAATTGGGATCTGAATAGAGAAATTGATACATGGTGAAGGAATATTAGGAGGAGGGTTATCAAAACCAGGCCTATTATAATGTTGAGTATTACCAACTCTTCTCCGTCTTCCAGAATTCAAAGGTAAAGAAATAAAATCAGAAGGAATTCCTCTTACCGATGATTTTGTAGTCACTTTAGGCATGGAACATGGTTCAAAAATTGTCTCAAATCAGCTTTACGGAGTCTCCAAATAAATATTTAAATATTTAGACTAAATTTTTACAGCTTGTTGATTCAGAAGTAACTTTTGTTTGCTGTAAATTGTTGTAATTTGCTCACAGATATGATTCGTTATCCCACTGGGGGTGCCACAAACTGTTATCTCTCGAAAGTGCACCTTGTAGAGAGATGGTTGTAGGTGTTCTAAGTTTTCATAATTGATCTCTCTCTTTTGTAGATACAATGGAAACACCCCATATCTTTGGGTATACCTATTTTGAGGTGAGTCTCCGGTATCAAGACCGGTTCCTTATTGATGTATCCTATAATAATTTTCTAGGGTTTGAGGGTAAAAGATGACTATAAATGGATTTGAAATTGGGTGATACACCAAACTTGTATGAGGTCTTGGACTGAGCACATGCACAATTGATATGAGAATGAATCCTTGATCCAAAAGCCAAGAGTATTTTGCAAAATATTAGGGAAAAGACTTTGATGTATTGAGGGAAATTATCAAAACAATATCCTTAAGTTACACATGCACATTAATATCATGTAGAAATTACTGAATTATCAATAGGGTAAGATGATTAATCAAGGAATTCATCATTCACAAGGGATAATAAACATACACAAGACTGCAAATAACTTGATAGGCAGAATATGCTTTTCATTCGGAGGGTAGAACTTGCAAAATCTGCTTTAGCACTCCTGTGTCAAAAATAGTTCTCCTTTTTGTTTTTTCAAGGCACACAATATATAAGAAAACTTATTCCCCCACCCTTCCTAAAAATAGGCTAAATTTGTAATCACCCATGCATCCTATTTTACCCTTTATTTATTAATAGCCTTGATGAGCAAGTCTTCTTCTTGGTGCATGAAATTTTTTCCTTTTGTGCCTGAAGTGACATCTGTAATTCTGATCCACTTTCCTGCTTAGATGCACATACAAAATTTATCTCCCTATGTGTGAGCAAAATCAATTGTAGTATTTGCAATGCTTTGTAAAAATAATTCAATAAAACATCTATCTTGATGCGAACCGCTTTTGTTTATGATGCTGACACTTGTTATGTCTTTTTTTGGTCACATGGATAACACATTGTGAATCATCTCCAACCTTCCCACTAGTGGGGACCACCTTTGCAGTTGACCATTTAAGGGAATGAAGTATCATTTGTAAATGTTAAGGTCAATATTCTTTGGTTATACTCCACTACTTACCTATCATTTGCTCCTCAATACCTACTCATAATATACACTTATGATACTTGGAAATGCTTTGGGTTCTATTGTATATGCTTGTTATCAACCTCTTTTGGGATCACCATTGTAATATAATACTTATCAGCTGTTGTATTTTGAGTGGAATAAGGTTTAGAATTTACCTTTTTTCGGTGATCATTGTTTTCGACCTTTAATCAACCATCTTTGATTATTTGGGACACATATATCACAGACCTTAAAAGGTTAAAGCAATAATAATTTTGTTTTAATCGTAGGGCTCGCCCCGTCTCCACGATAACTCGCCCCTTGGAAATTTGTCAATGGCATGGTTGACTCAGGTTGAGTTAGGTATTTTTTATGAAGACCATTGATATCTATAGTGTTGGTTTTTTGCCTTTGATCTTTGAGAACCCACAATTAGGGTTTCACTCTTTGCATTTAATGGGGTAGTTTGCTACAGTTATGTTTTGAACCTTGTGAACGCTTCTCAGCCATTCATCCTTACACGGCTTGATCTCTGAACGTCGATCACTAACTCTGAGTGATTCAAGCTACCTCTAGGTTACGTTGGACTTTGTAATGATTTTTTATTGTTGATTTCATTACTATGGTTGAACATTGATTTTCAATGCTCAACTCTGGTTGAGTGAGATTGTATGAGGTGGAGTTGGGTTGATAAAACAACTCAACCCTAACTCATTGTTTACTTTTCATTTCTCATTTTTTGAGCGAAGCCCTAGCAAAATTTCCACTACCAATGTTGAATTTTTGTGAGCTCCATTCCTCTATCTCTGTAATGGTTTTCTAAAATAGTTGAGCTCTGCGGGTGCAGAAAATTGACATGTTTATCCATCTATTTTTTGAGCTCTCTGTTTTCCTTATATCTGGGAAATGAGCTTGATCTATTTAAAGCTTTCTAAGAAATATTTGGTCAATTCTCACAGTCATTATCATATTCGAGCTCGAATTCTCTACAAAAATGGTTCTCTTGTCATCTGTGGAGCTTTGTGAGGTCTTAGCGGGATCCTATGGCCACTATTTTTAGAGTTCCAATTTCAAATTCCTTGAGTTTCTGTGATCTTCTGGTCTGCACTCTCTATGTGATCTCTTGGACACCGTTGTTGAGTACTTGAAGCTTCTCAACTTGGAATTTGTGCACTCAGTTCTGAATATAATGGCCACCATTTTAGAAAAGTTTAATACCTCTATATGTAACCTCCAAATTGATTTTCATGAAATTCTTCACCGTATCTTGGTCTGTTGCTAAAGCCTTTTATAATTTTTTTCTCTAAAGGGTCTTCTGAGCTCGAAAATAGTTTTGCATCCTCATCTTTTACTCTGCATTTTGAGGTTTTGAAGTATTAATTTGAACTTGGTAAGTTCTGTTCCATTTCAAATTTCTATGTAGAACCCTTAGTAGATCTGTAACGAATCAAAATAATAAATCATTGTTCTGTCGTTTAATGGGTACTTGAAATATCTTTCCTTTTATTTCCTTAACACTCGAAGATGGATAATTTTCTTGAAACTAGAAATAGAAGGGTATAAATGCTGATGGGTATTAGTGTGAAGGGATTTGAATATATTCTTTTAGATTCTACATTATGCGTAAGCATTTCAAAACATGATCTATAACTCCTTGATGGTTACTTATATTTACAAAATCTGTAGCTTGTTTATGTTCTAAAACTATAAATGCCTTGTCTACTGGCTTTTCTTCTTCTTGATCTATTCTTTGAAGTTGTACTTTTCATTTTGAGTTGTTCTCGAGCTTGCAGCCTATAATATAATGTCTGTATTTTTTGATATACATTGTTGAATTTCACTAGTGGGTGAAAGGTGGTTAAGTTATTTGAGTAGCCCAAACCATAACTGTTTCATTTTCATTTTATAATGTCAATATGGAGGCCAAATCCCTAGAAATTTTTTTATAGACACCTTAACAATCTCTTTGAGCTCTAAACTCTATAATTCCTATGTCTCTACAAGCTCTGATTTTTCTTTACTTTTCACGTCCTAAGATGCATTCTTTTACATTCTTCTCTATATGAGTTTTTTTTTCTTGAAGGCCTTCTCGAGATTCCTGGCTCTCTTTCCATTCTTTCATTTTCCTTTTCTTAGATGAAAATTCCCTCTGGGAATGGCTTTCTTGATACTCAGTTTTCTTTTGAATTGTTGTGGGTTCCTTCACTATTGTGCTACTAGACCTTGAGCTGTTCTGAAATTTTGTGTACACCTTTGATCTCCAACACTTTGAGCTAGAGTTCACCATGCTTGATTTATGTCCTCATTGATGTCATTGTTTTTTCTAAAACTTTTCTATTTTGGATAGCACCTTCAACGAGCTTTGCATAACTGAAAATCATTCTCTATCACTGTTGAATGATGCATGAAGGCCTTATTTATTTAGAGTTGAGATGTTCCATGGTGAAACTTGCATTTAATTTGAGATCTGAAGCTATAATCTAGCAGTCTGTACACTTGATACTTGCTTTATTTGAAAAATATACTTCTAGAATGGACACACCTTGTAAGATTACCATGAAACTTCATTTTTCTTTAGTTGTTGAGCTATAATGAGTTCTCCAAAGTCCTTCACCTTGATGACTAAAAGTGTAGTTCCCATTTATTTTTCTTAAATATTGTATTTGATCTTTATTACAGCTTTAGTATGCATGATGGAAAATATAAAAGGTCAATTTCACATGGTGAAGCCCTGTAAAATTTTTCTTAGATTTCCTTCTTTTATTCTATTCCAGCTGTAATAAATGTACTTTCCTGGTTCAAACTACATAATGTATAACTTCTTCTATTGAATCATGACTTGTTGCTGGAAGCTTGAATATGATAACTTTTATCTTGGTCATGCCATGCTTTTCTTCTTTCTATATTACTATTTGATTTACATACACCTTTTAAATCATGTATTAGTTTAAAAAACATCATGATGGAAAGATGTAAAATGTCCATTTTACATGGCGAAGTCCTGTCAAATTTTTCTCAAATTCTTTCTCGTTGTGTTTCAGCTATAACCTTATCTTTCTACTTAACTTCAATCTCTACATTTTGATTCTTCTGCTTCACTTGTTTTAAAATTTGAAACATTTACTGTTATCTTTGACTAGAAGTAAGAATGGAAGTCTCTCCTCTAATCTGCACTGTAACTTATTCTATTTATAGAATAGCTACTAAAATTTGAGTTGCATTCTTCCTTCATACCAATATGTATTTTTGATTTATTCCAATATTGATGTACCATAGGATAGAAGTCATTTAGTTATGGATTCTTTATCTAACAGTGAGGACTGTAAGGCATGATTTTATTTTCTTCTTCATTGTAACCTGTAACTGCACCCTTAAGAAAATAGTTAGAAAATATTTAGGATTTTTGGCCTCTCTTATGTTCCATACTTTTATTTTCTTCTTCTCTCTCTCTCTCTCTCTCTCCTTATTTTTGAGTAGATAATCATGTGTGTTGTTACAAAAAAGCAATTTTATCAGTTATGCCTTTGATCCTCATGTAATTTATATCTCATGTTGTTAAGAGATTCATCTGCATGAATTTGGATAGTATAGGAATATGGATTGTACCCTGAACTCATAAACTAACAATTTTCTATTTTCTATTCTCAGGTACAATGATTTAAGCATCGAGATGAAGAGGGAATAAAGATGGAGTTGGAGATACATCGACTGAAAGAAAAGAAACCTCAAGGCAATGATGGGTACATTCATACTCCTCTATTTTCTCTTTAATGCATATGTACCTCTTACTTCAGTAGCTGTATTTTACTTTTCAGTTACATCCCACGGATTGTGTGGGAACATTTGAAATTCCTTATGAATAAAACATTGAATTTTTAAATTGAGTTGAGTATTTATTTATGCATTTTAGCTTTCTTTATGGATTGTATGATGAATTAAAAAACTCAAATATATAATTGAATGTCTTAATCATTAAGGAAAGAACCTTAAAGATACCTGTGATCATTTAGCAATGAAATTTGACTGTTGTAATCTATAATTATGATTGTTGTTCCAAAAATTAACATTTCATCTATTCTGCAATTTGATGTCTTCACCAAGATAACACATCTTTCCTTCAGGGCTTTGTGTTCTTTTACTGAAGATAGTCATGAAATTGTAGACTCTGTGATTTGTTACATTTTGTAACAGCACACATAGCTGCAGATTACATTTAATTTTTAATTAATACAATAGAAACAACACTGAGTTGAAAGAAACTCCCCTAGCTTAGGTTCACTTCACCAATGCCATCCATTGTAATGAAGTTTTGAGTTGCCCATTTTTGCACAAGTACAAAAATTGTCAATTGTTGGTACCCAAATCAGTCCTACCTTCTAATTGAAACAGTACCAACGAGCTAAGTAGGATACTTATAGATAGGCAAACCAGGATTTGAGTCATTTTTAGCAAGTGATGGATACGGTAGTCTCTTTGTCACTTTGACTTGGAAAATGTTTGATAACACCTCACTAAGGGTATGACCTATCCTGCTACTATAGGTTCTGCCTGCAACCAGGGTGAGAGGACCCATTTTATAATCTATATTAATGAAATAAATGGATTGAATGGAAATATTTTGACTCTCTTTCTTTAGGAAGTGGAAAGGAAACCTTAAGAAGACAAGGTCAATGCAGACATTATCTAACTCTTGAGAATTGGTACATTAGAAAAAGCAAATGTCTTCTACAGAAGTGATATTTTGAGCTTGTTTATGCATATTTTTGATAAAGGATAGAAAAAAATAATATATTTCTTTAACATTTGGGCATAAACATTGCAAACATGGGTAATTCAGGTTGATCATATCGTTATTGAATGTAATTTTAATGTATTGATGGGATATCAACCAAGTTAAAGTTGATTATATAAAATACTTAACTAAACCTTAAAAAGTGTTGTAGATAATTGTTTCTGATGTAGAATACAAAACACACAACTCAAAGCACTCCTTCAACCAGAATTTTTTTATTCATGGAGGCCCAAGAATACAAAATTTCACACAAAATTTGAGAATCTAAACATAAAAGATCATGATAAATTTTCAATAAAATGTTGACAACTTCTAATCAAATACATTCCAAATACCCTCATTAATGACAAATATATTCATATCAAACATGTAAAACTTGAATTTAAAACCACTTACTACAGTATGAAGTCAAGATCTATCAATAATGAAGCTAGAGTTTCTAAATTGTCACTATTTAAAACAAGATTTTATGTAATTCAAAGAAATTAATCAGCATAAGATTTCAACATGAATGCATATAATTGATTCACGGTAATACATCTTGAAACAAAATAACATTTCTCATGAAAGTAAATACAAATTAATTCAAGAAACACCAATACTTCAATAAGGGGACATAGCACCTATGACCTCAATGTTTACCAATGACTATACAGTTCAATCATCACGGCGAGAAGATTTGCGAATGAATAAATAAAAACTCAGGTATCTCGGATTAGTTTAGCTTAAGACATTACAAATTGGTTTTCTCCTTATATCTCTAAAATTTTAGAAAAATATAACCCCCCCTTTGCGAGAGTAGTCTAATCACATTTATACAATTTTGACCACTCATTCATTTTCCTTTCCCCCCCGAAAATAGCGAATCTTCAAGGGAATATTCTCTTTTATAGCACAAATTATAATCCATTTTTGTTCTCTGGAAAATATTCTATTTTATGTTTCCTTGTGGAAGAATCACGAGTCATCCATGTTTTTCACTCTCTCATAATGACTAGGATGCCATGTCACCTTTTTGATGTTTTTTTAATCATGTATCCCTTCAGGTGTGCATAAAAACCTCTTTTGATGATTTATGATCGCCTCTAGGTGATTTGATTTGATGTGTAATCGATTTTACCTTTTGATAATCTGTCTTGAGAAACACACTCTTTTTCATGTGTTTTTTGGTTGATTGTTCTCGCATGGATCATGTCATATCAAGCCAACTGTTATCTTCTACATAATACAAAATTCAAACTTATCCCTATCATGTTGATATCACATACAGATTTTGGAGGCCATATCACCATGATTATACTTTACTCATCTTGCCCACCTCTATTTCCTTATAAATGCATGTTGTTCCATTCTCAAACTTACACCCTGTTAGGAAATAAGGGATACAAATATGTGGAACAATCACTCACAGAATCAAAGTAGTAGAAACTAATATGTAGAAAATATAACAGATTTGAAATAAAAGTGCAGAATTAAAAAAAAAACAACAAAAAGAGACAATATTTAATGTGGTTCACCCAATTTGGGCTACATACACCAACAATAACTTGCTTGAATTTTTTTACAAGCCACCACTCTTCTCAATACAATACCCAAATCTGTTTTGAGCTATGTTAAATAAAATCTACATAATTCACACTTCTATTCAGACACATCTGCAATGTTACATCAACCCTACCATATGAATAGAACTGCATTAATAAGAAACTACTTAAGTTGTTTTATAATACCATGGGTACAAAAAATATCGGCCAAAACCATCCCATGAACCAATGGGTCAAATAACCCACCCATATAAGAAGAGCATGTTTCCCGATATATCGGGCACATTTTTTTACGCCAAAAAATGCATGAAGAGTGTATAGTCTTCAACACTTCCATAAATGAAAATAGGTTCCACAACATAAAACATACTTTTTAGTGTGAAAAAGTATGGTTATTTTCTCTTATTTGTGACATGGCATGAGTAGAAGTGATGTCTAGCCTAAAGGAAATCTCTGAAGAAGATTTGAACTAAATCTTCGACCTATCAGAGCCTGATGATGTATTTTTATGGATTCTATTTGATCTTGGTTACCCATAAGATTACAAAGGGCCATTGACCACCCAAGATATTCGTGTAGTGTTGATTAGAAAGATCATCAGGATAAGTCCTATATTTTAAGCCTTTCAGATGATGTATTTTCATCTTTTCAGGATAGAACATCAAAAGACTCCTGATATATTAATGAAATTTTGGCTTATGAGTAGGCCTTTAGTGCAATATGTATCCAACTACACATGCCCTTTCATTTGTGATGAGGGATTCAATATTCAAAAAATCCCTTTAGATACTTATTCACTTGATGGAGATATTTCATTAGGTATTATGCCTGCTCTCTTTCGCATTACGAATGAATTGGACAAACATGTTTTAATCTTATAGAATAAACCATCAGGAATATTACCTTATCAGTTTCCTGAAGCATCACCGATCTTTGGGAATAAATGTAGGGTTGAGTCTAGTTCTAGACTTCATACTCCATATGCTCTAGGATTAATTGTAATTTCACTTCCATATCAAGCTGCCAATCCATCCTCCAATTTGAAAAAAACAAGGAAAAATGCATTTCTTAAAGGAGCTCTAGACATGAATGAATGGGTTTCCTCCTATGAGAGGAGATCATAATTTCTTAGTTTATGAAATGGTCCTATGAAACCCATTGATGAATCATGTCATTGGGTATTTCTCTGAATTTGGGAGGAGACATTGTGTTTGTTTAAATGGTAGCGGGAAAAGAGGAATTTGTTCCTAGAAATAATAGGCTGCTAACGAAACGTCCTCTTTGTAGAGAATATTTGGTAGTGGAAGATGATTATGTTTCTCTTTGATCTTTGATTTTTTATTTTTTATATAATTTCCAAACATGTATGCAACCCTTTTCATGGTTTGGGTAACCTTAGAACCCCGATTTAGTGTTTTACCACAATATAAAATATGTCAAACAATTACATTTGTTTACATGCTTGATAGTATATTTGAAACTATATCAAAGCAATATAAATATCTAGTGTGTTTCATCAAATTCCATTCATGTTTTATAAAAATTAAAATAATGTTCACTTTTCATGAAAAAAGAGTAATTATTAAAATAATATGAAAACATTATTCAAGAAAAATAAGCCTAAGCTTTCTCATCGGTCTTTACATTTGTATCTTCATCTTCATCATCTTTGTCCTCCTTTGGTTTCCTTTCCACATATGCATCATATCTCTAAAATAACTTCTTTACATTTTCATCAGTTAGACTTGTGTTGTGTTGAAATATACGGGCATGCCTACTCAATGCATCCCTGCATTGATCCATCTATTGCTTGTATACCCATGGATTTTCTTTCAACTCTGGAATTTTACTTTCTACAGCCATTAGTGTCTTGATGAATTCATAACAAAAGTTTTCATTTCAGATGTTTTTCTCAAAATAACATATTAAGAAGTTAATTTTCAAATCACCATAACATTTTTTGAATTTATTAAATACCATGCCTTATAATCTTAGATCTATGGTGAAAATAATTTTCTCAACCCATTTCTTTTCTGTCTGTATCTTTTCTCTAACTTCATTCTAAACTTCAAAACTAAATTTAGCCAAAATTCGATTGCATACTGGCTTCCCATTGTTTCTTGTGCCACAATCCCTTGCTTTTCAACTAGATATTCATCAAGTTTACTTATACAGTTCAACTTGGGAAGAATTCCTTCATAGTAGAAAAATTCATTATCATATTGTTCAATTAATTCATCAATTTCACTGAGCTTGGTCTTAAGTTTTCAATATCTCATTCTAACTTTCTTAATGCTATTTTTACCTTATTCAAAGAAATTTTTTTACCATTTCATCAAAAAATTTAACCTTCTTAACACCCTTTTCAATATGTCCAATAACTTAAGGAGTAACAAAATAGATATCTTCTTGACTTTCACTAGAATTACCCACTAACTATTGTCAACATGAATTCAAAGACTTGACCTGTTCTTTCAACTTCTTTTTTGATATATTTTCCTTTTCCACTTTATACAAAAATTCCTAGACTGATTTTGAAACCTCTTGTTTAAATGTTTCTCTTGAGGTTTTCCCAAAAAGGATAAGCTAGACACTATAATGACATGTTATATCATTTCTTGATTTTCCTTCATATGGAGTTGTAACCTCCAATGTTCTAGATCCATATCGATCTTCATGACTCTTAATTATAACCCTAGCCATTTTTATATTCTTCTTGGGATTTGGGAAGGCCAAGGTTGTAATATCTGTAACTTTCTAAGGTACAATTTCCTCTTCCTCTTTTGAAATCAACCCTCCCAACAAACTAGCTCTGAGATCATTCCCCACTTTTACCTCTCGTGCTTCCTGTTGGGGTTTGTTATAGAAAATAACTAATTGCTTATATGTTTCCTAGGTAGCTTGCACTGATGAAACTTCAAGTTGTGCCTTGTCCACTTCCAATGTTAACTCTTTGGGTTCATCCTGTTTTGGCACTTCCTCCACCTACTTCTCTCCTTTTGAGTCACACTATCAGTTCGAGCATGTTCCTTTTTTTCTCCCTCATCTGATGTAGCCATAACTTCTATGGTATTCTTAGAAACCTCTTGAGATGATGTCGTAACTTTTGGAAATTCTTCTCTATTTGCAATATATGCCTCCTTTAGAGGTTGTTGTCTAGTTGAAACATCTTCATGAATGGGTATGCTAATTACATTTTTTTCTTTCAGTTATTTCTTTTTTGGCTCAGTATGCTCTCCTCTAGTAAATGATCCTTCACCTTTATAAATGGTCTGCCCACTTTTACTTTCATCAATTTTCACCTTTGCAGTGGCTTCTTTTGG
Source organism: Taxus chinensis (assembly GCA_019776745.2). Lineage (NCBI taxonomy): Eukaryota > Viridiplantae > Streptophyta > Pinopsida > Cupressales > Taxaceae > Taxus > Taxus chinensis. The sequence continues at coordinate 809,699,085 of CM034149.1, forward strand.
ATATTATCCATGTTATACAATAGATAGTTATCTTTTTTAGAGGCCTTGTTCAAATTTATGAATTCCGCAAACAACCTTATATCTCAATTTTTCATTTTAATAGGCACAAAATTTTCCACACATGAAAAATATATTTTGGGCTAGATTATCACCCCATTCCTCAACTTGGTTAATTCATCTTGCATCTTAAGGGAGAGTATTGGATTGTTAGGCATCTATTTTTTCCTAAATGGTTTAGCATTGGGTTCCAAAGGTATTTCATGTTAGAATAAATATTCCCTATATGATTTTAATTATGAATAAGACCAAGCAAAGCAATCTTGATATTTTGTCAATAATTCAACACAAGATTGCTTTTCTTCTTTACTTAAAATGATTTCTAAGTATACCTTTCTAAGTTGTTCTCTACTTCCCAAATTGAAATATTGAATGTCCCTTGAAGCAGAGATGTGTCTATGAACCACGCTATAAGCATTATCAAAGTTGGAATCTAAAGAAACCAACCCTCTATGAATGGTGTTGGTTTTTAACATAATAATATCCTTGCCAAACAGGGTTTCTTTCCCATCACATTTTTCAACAATTGGTTCCCAATCCATGGATTGGTTAGTGAAATCTCCTTCATTTAGTAAAAACCTTTGTACCTAGAAATCATCATCAATTACTTGCCAATGCCTCCCATTATCTGGCACAGATGGTCTAGACAATATTTCAACAACATAATTCAAATAAGGAGAAACTATGCAATTACCAAACCTAGATACAAGGAAAACCAACTTATTTGTTGTACATTTTGAGTTTTATCATGATATAAAATGTTAAAGGAGTAATAAATCTTAGTAAAATACCACACTGCATGATTATATTGTTTCATCCTTTGATTTTTGGTAGCATACAATTTTTTAACTTGTTTGACTACTAACTTAGAGTATCCTTTAACAACTATGTGTTTTATATCATATCTCCAAGAAATACTTAAGCCCAAAAGTAATACCTCATACTCTACAATATTTTTTATGAATTAAAAGTTTAGTTTAAAGAAAAGTTAAAAGTCTCTTGGATTGGGGATATAAGTACAACCCCAGCCCCATTTCCAATAGTGGAGAAAGCTCCATCAAACATCAAGGTTCAACCAACACCAAATTGTTTAAAGCACTTACTCTCATTGATACTATGCTCCTCAAAATTTACATAACCAGATAAATGATTAACATCAACATCTGCATACAATACTTCATAAGAAGAATTGTTGGGATCTTCAGTCAAATGTAACATCTTCTTCTCTCCATGCAAATTGACAAGATTTCTCTCCATTGGTATGGTGACATATAAAATTTCCATTCGCACACTTCATCTCAAACTAACAACCCACTTCCTTGACAACAACATGCCCCATTTTACAGGGCATTCAACAATGACCACATTCATAGTTAAAACTTACCAGGGTAAGCTGCCAATTGCACCACCAAAACTTTGACACACCCAATTATTGGTACTTCTATGGAATCCATAGTAGTGAATTTTCCAAAGGATTCTATCAATATTAAATATAACTTGTTCATAACTTCAAGGGGCATCACATTACATGAAGAATCTGAATAAAACATGCAATTGTGAATAATTCTATCTTTAATGATCAAATTAGTGTAAAAGGGATCAACATCAAGCTGAGAATATATAAGGGGGGTTCCTAAATATACTCCAAGGGATTCCCCCAAATATTCCAATTCTTGTGGCAATTCCAATTCTGCAATTATGAGGGGGAGATCAACAATATTAATTTCTTTTCCTAGGGCCACTACGTCCTCCTTGAACCCCAATTACTTAAATTCTCTTCTTTCATGCCTAGGGATTCTAAGGAACTCAACAATGGGTACATTAACCTTGATCTAACTCAGAGTTTGAGCCATATCACAAGGGATATACTTGGGTAATGTTTTATTGAGAGGTAGGGTAATTGCATTTTTCTTGAGGTATGAGGTCCTTCATGGCTTGGGAACAGGCAGGGGCACTAGATTTGTTGGTATAACTGGGCCTTTTTTTAACATATCCTTCTTGAAGGGATCTTTTGGGATATTATTAAGAATAGGATATTTTTGTTTTGGCTATCGCCCTCCACATTTAACAGTTATTTTTCTTAGATTATACTCCTTTTCTTGGGAAACCACTGCATTCATTAAAAGTTTTATGTCTTCCTCAAAAGGAATTCATCCATCATATTTTTGAATCACTAATGTCCTTAAGTACTCAAAATAATGATTGGGAAACTTGAAAAAGTATGAACCATATCAACATACAATTTAGTAGTGGAAGGGAAAAAAACTACCCATTGTATGCATAACCAGAAGCCTCCCACAGTCCATGTACTTAGAAACTTAGTAGAAGTGGCTCCCTATTTTGAAATGTTATGAAATTTCATCATACAAACATCCCCATAGGTAACACTGTCATTAACCTCTTCACTTTTCTAAGTAGGGTTACATGGGAGATGTGGGAGGAATCACATATCACACCATTCAATCACTTGATGTTATTCAACCAAGGACACCCTATCAGTTAATGGGTCAGTGACAAATTTATTTTATCTAGGTGGTTGTTGCTTATTTCTTGATTCCATTGGCCCCTTCTCTCTATCATTCGATCTATGATAATTTCTAAGATGATTATCAAATTTGTTTTGACATTGGGGTTGATTTTGGGCCTGAGAATTTTGACCTATTCCCTTTTCTACCCTAGGAATCTTGTAATAAATTTATTTCATTACTCCTGATAGAGTGTCAACCACTTATTCCAGATCTATCCCCTTGCTTTCTTGAGGCTTTTCTAGATTAGTTAATTTGAAACCCTCCCTTTTAGTAGGATTTTTGTTTACCTTGATATTATTCTCAATTTGTACTACCATGGAAAAATATTTTCTCAAAGTCCTAGGGTTTTTATCCATCAACTAATATGGAACTTTCTTATCAAAGGCATCATATTATTTATTAGACATGATTCATCATTTGGCATTAAAATTATGGGCAATCTAGTCAACGTTTTTTTTGAATCTAGTATTAAAATCTTATTGAGGTTCATTAAGATTATTTTTTATGTTTTCAAATTTAGATAGGAGAAATCCAAGATCAGTCATGTCCCCATATTGTGATCTAAATGAATTTTTCATTTCATTCTATGAATCAATAGAGTTATCTAGTATAGGCTTATACCAATCAAGAGAATCCTCCTATAAGGTATGGATGAACAATTTTATATACACATCCTCATGTTCAATCTCAAAATACTCCATAATATTAGAAAAAAGTCTAAGGTGATGGTCACTAATAATAGCATTATTTCCTTCAAAATTAGGAAACCTATTCCTTACTTTTGGTGGAACTACATTAGGATAATCCACCATACCCATAAAATCTATGGGTCCAAAAAAATTTACAATAAAGGGGGTCTTGGGTGGAGGGTTAGCCATGTTATTTTGTGGAGGTGTTCCAATGGGTGGGTTAAAATGGTTAGGAACTGGAGGTATTTGAGGTAATGGTGTATGATCGTAGAAGTATTTGTCCTTCAATGATTCAATATCATAAAAAAACCTATTACTTCGAAGAAACTGAGGAGGGAGATGAGGAATACCCTTATTAGTTAAAATGAAGGACCCTCTCCAGTTGCAATGTATAAATTTGTGTAAGGATTGTCTAATCTAGAACTGTCTGAGGAACTAGAATAGACTTCTATCTAAGGTCTACCACCCTCAACAACTGGCGGTACTTTCTCTTTAGATTTTTGATCTCAAAGGGCTTTCCAAACTTTTTTCTTCACTGGATTTGTCCATCCTAACTCTGGAAATAATTTTCTAGTAATATTTGCCCTGAAGAAGGACCTTGTTCTTGCCAACTTTATAGATCTTAATGTCAGATTACAATAATTAAAGCTTAAGGCACTGGTACTTACCAAAATTTCTAAATAATTTGGAGTCACCACTAAGGTCTTGTACCCTAGACGTGTAAACCATTGTCAAAAATTTACCAACTAAAACTTAATGATAAATTTCAATAAATTTTGGAAAATATTAGCATCCTTTATCAATATTTACCCCTAGCCAAGTAAAATTTAATGGAAATATTTCTTAGACTAGGAAAATACCGAGCAAATAACTTCTGATTAAGCCCATTTTTTGTAAATATCAAGAAAGGATGATGTTTAGATCATGTATTTGCATCTAAGCATGCTCAATATGTTACCAAAGATCAATGTATCTTTGAAATTCTAAAACATATTCCCTAGTAACGATGCCATGAAGGTGTTGGTACAAAAATTAGTCGTACCTTGAAAGTCAAGTATCATTAATGAGCTAAGCAGGATGCTTAGAGAGAGACAAACTATGATTTTATTCATTTTATAGTTGGGGATGGATCTAGCAGTCTGTTTTTCACTTTGACTTGGGAAATGTTAGATAACACCTCACTAAGGATTTGACCTACCCTGTTACTTTTGGTTTTGCATGTAACTAGGGTGAGAGAACCCATTTTGTAGCTTGTATTTATGAAATAAATCGATCGAATGACAATATTTAGATTCTCTTTCTTGGGGAGGTGAAAAGGAAGCCTCAAGAATACATGTTCAGTGTCGACATTATTATCTAACTCTCATGAGTTGTCACACTAGAAAATGTAGATGTATTCTAAAAAAGGACTAGGTTACTAAAGACAGTGATAGTTCCATCTTGCTTCTACATATTTTTTATAAAATATGGAAAGAAATAATAGATTTCATTAAAATTTGTCCATAAAAGTGGAAACATGAGTAATTCAGGTGGATCAAATGGTTATCAATTATAATTTTAATGTTTTGATGGGATATCAACCAAGATAAAGTTGATTGAAGAAAATAATTAATTGAACCTTAACAAATGTTGTAGACAATTATTTTTGATGCAAAATACAAATCACAAAACTCAAATCACTTCGTCAACCAGAAGCTTTGTAATAATGGAGGCCCAAGAATACATGATTTAATAGAACTTTGAGAATCTAAACATAAAATCTCATGATAAATTCTCAATAAAATGTTGAAAACTTCTAATCAAATACATTCCTGATACCTTCAAGAACTGTCAAATATCTTAAAATCAGATAGGTACAACTCGAATTAAAAACCGTTTACTATAGTATGAAGTTAATAACATCAATAATACAATTGTAGTTGCAAAATTTTCACTATTTAAAACAAGACTTTGTGTAATTCAAAAAAAATCATGAACATAAGATTGCGACAAGAATGCAGATAATAATTCACAGTAATACATCTTGAAACAAGATAATATTTCTCATGAGAATACACAAAAATTAATTCAAGAAACACCAATACTTAAACAAGGATACATAACACCTATGACCTCAATGTTTACTAATGGTTTTATAATGAAATCATCTTTTGAGTGAAGGTTTGGGAACAAATGAATAAAAAATCAAGTATCTCAGATTAGTTCGGATAATTTTCCTTTATTTAATTATGCATTGCATAATAATAGGTTTATTTATTTTTCGGTTATTTGGTTATATTTCTTCATAACCATCTAATTGTCTTTATGTCTACATACGGTTCTAGTTATTTTGTTTTAACAATTTTATTGTAATTATTCATATGTACTTCAACAGATGTAATTGAGAAGCTACTGTATTTTCAGTTCGTTGTTACATAGTTGCAACTCCTCATTTGTTTGTATCAAGGATATCCAATATATATAAATATTATAGCCTACACTATTGTACCTAATTGATTAAGTTTAATAAAATTCACAGGCTTTCATTCTTGTTTTACATTTGGTACCAGAGCGAGAATCTAGCTTGTGAAGCAGCAAACGGTTGAAGAGAGATTGTTGTAGGAAGAGAAGAGTCTTGGAGAATAATTTTATTTCCAGGAGAGCATGTTGCCTCTAACAACATCCTAGACATCCCTGCATCTCCACAACCCCCTCTACCATTCCAAGTGTTTGGAACACAAACTGTTTTTTACATTGGTGCACCCTGCACTAGGAAAAATTTGTTGTAGGATTTTAAATGTATATATATATATATATATATATATATATTCCCCTTCTAGGGGTTTTCCCTCTACATTAAGAGGTATCTTTGGTCATTTCTATATTTGGAGGTCTTCCTAAGACCCACCCCTCTCAAGCTCTACATCTGAGTTGAAGGCCGGGCTATTCGCACCATTAATTGACCGAGTTGTTTAAGCATCTTAGATAAGGATTGAGAAAATGGAGTTATCCTACTTTGGAGGCCGTGTTACATTATTTTTTGGGTCTAGCTCTTCACAAGTTGAGCCCAAACAATCTCTACTCTTATGATCCCCTACATTGTACCGAGCTCTCATATCATTAGCAAGGTATTCAATCTGATTTTTTTTTAAGTTTAATTTGCACAAGGAGCACTCCACGGTTGGATCTGAACGTTGTCCCTCTTCACGACTCCTGCATTGACAAGTCAAGTCTCAACCAAGAACCTATAAATTGTGTCTTCCTCCACTCCCACGAGTTGTTGATCGACCCCAATAGGCAGTACAAAGAAGTAAATGGTGAAAATAATTACAAAACAACGGATGAGGATTTAAACCTTCACATAGACCTGCTGACAAAATAAGGACAAAAATCATGACCTACGTACAAATTCCAATGTACCATGGCTGAGATACATCCTCAGCCTGTGGGCTGTAATAAAGATCAACAACTTGTGCAAAAATAATAAAAAATAGTGAGAAATTGGAACACGGTGGATTTAACAAGTTGAAAGAAAAATAAAGTAATATCAATCAAATCTATGAAAAATAATAACATACAAAAGGTGTTTCAGATCCTCTTCTCATGCAAGGAAAACCCTAAAATCACCTAAAAACATGTTGTCATGCAGATCTCTCATCCATCCTAGTCGACCGCCATGTGAAGCCTCTACCAAGTCACCATTTTTAAGAGGTGAGTCAAATTCAATTTTTCTGTAAATAAAATTTTCTCAACTTCATATACTAAGGAACAAGGTGCCTATGTGGATAGAGGAAAAGACTTGGGTGTGTGAGGTACTTGGTTCGACCCCTACCCCCAATTCATTTTTCAAACAATTTTTAAAATTGGAGGAAAATTTAGAAAAACTGCCGTAGTTGGAGGAGAATTTGGTTGAAAAACCACCTCTAAATAGCTAGTTACAGCCAAACAGGTGTCTAAATTTTTAGTGAGAAAAATGCTAATTTAGGGTAAATTTTTTTCATCTATTAGGCATGTTTTTTATCCCAAACATTTTCAAAAGGAAGACTATCTTAAAACCTCATTTGAGCTACTTTTTAATAGTTTTTGGCATCGAGGGTCATATTGGGCTCTAGTGGCCGGCCCATAAAACAAAATTTTTTTGCCTACCATTCATTTTTTTCTAAATTTTTCAATAAAATTACATGCTTCAATATATTGTACTAATTTTCAGGTTTCCATAGTCAACCGTAAATATTGTAACTGTTCAGAAACTGACAGAAAGTTGTAATCAAAATCAGTAAGAAAATTGGTTCTGAAACACACACGAGATCCTAGATCTCATTCACAACACTTGGTATATACAGTGCCTCTGGGAAGTGCTTATGGGTAAAATCATCACGACTACTACTACACTTAACACCTAATATAGTTGCAACAATGTATTATGGGCTTCAATGTCTTAAATCAATGGGGAGTAATTAGGTCACAGTTCACACACTACGAGCCATCACATCCATCTGTGAATGATTGCACAACATAAATCCAGACTGTGAAATTAGCTAAGTATATAGAAAATTTATGCATGCGTATGAGGATATTTGTTTAAGCCAGTGTCAATAGTTGCATAGACCCCTTTCAATACTGTCTTCGTACCCCATATTGAATCCTTTCACGTATGTTCAATCCTCTTTCAAGTACTGATGAGTATATAGAAATGGCAAGCTTCTTCCACGTACCGCTGGGTATATCGGAATGGTGCATATATATAAAGGTTGGGTATATCGAACTGATGATATATAGATTGGGAGACGTTATACCTGGAGTGATAAGAGCCATACCTTGTTAGTGTTTTCTAAAAAATGGGCACCAATTCCCCCAAATATTTTCTTCCGGATTCAAAACTAATCAGAGAAAACAACTATGATACATGAAAGGCAAAAATAAAGACACAACTTGAGTTTGAAGAGATCTAGAATGTTGTGACTGGTACTCTGACTAGATCAACAACTGATACAACAACACAATGACAGTTTGATAAAGAAGATTAGAAGGCCAAATTCATCATCTTTTTTGGAGTGTCTGATGATGTGCAACCCCATATTCGAGATTCCCAAACAGTGGGATAAGTTGAGCATGGTATACGAGGCCAAAAAAAAGAATGTTATACTGAATTTTTAGAGTCAGTTACACACATTGAAGCTCAAGCAGAATGAGAAAATCAAATATTTCTTAAGAAGAGTTGTAGATTTGAGGGCTTCACTTCTAGCACCTTGGATAAGAAGTCACATATGATGCTCTCATTCCCATTGTTCTAAGAGCACTCCTCTCTTCTTACCACATTTTTATTACAACACTAAACATGTCAAATACGTCAGTTAGTTTTGACAAATTGGTAAACTTACTGTAATAAGAGGAAGCCTTACATAATAAGGATGATGAAGAGGAGTAGGATCTTTCTTCACATCAAAAATGGAAAGGAAAACCTAATTCCTATCAAAATTCCCAACATTAGAATTAGTATCACAAGGATAAATAGTAGAAGAAATAATGTCCACTTTGTAAAGGAGGACATGAAGTAAAATATTCTTGGTATAATACTCATAAGAAAGGTTCATCCAGTAACTCTAGACCTCCAAAAGAACAATCTTACAAGAGACATTCTAACCACAATCAAGGGAAGAAAAAGGGGAACTGTAAAAGAGGACCCATTCAGTAAGGAAATATTGTTGAGCAAGAAGAACATTCAGATAATGGAGACTTCTTGTACACTGCTTGATCAAATCAACCATCCACGTCATCTAGTGATATCCGGTATGTTGATTCGGGAGCCACATGACACATAACCAGCCATAGAGACTTTTTTACCTCAATGAGGGACACGCCTTTGAAAAACCATGTTTCTTTGGGTGATGATTCTTCGTATATAGTTCAAGGGATTGTGAACATTTCTCTACCCCTTAGTTCATGCAACTGTAGACTATCTGATGTCTTATATGTCCCTAGGTTGACAAAGAATATGCTTTTAGTTAGTCAAATCCTTGATCATAATTTTAAAATTGAATTTTATAGTCATTCGGTAAGAAAACATGTTTGATTCAAGACAAATCACGAGGCTCGAAAATAGTTGTAAAAGTCTCTATTGTGGGATGCATGTTCCAGCTTGATTTTTTTCATAGAGATTATTACACACTTGTGGTAAATAACTCTACCTTAGTACAATTGTGGCATCGGAGAATTGGTAATGTTAGTTTCAAGTATCTCGAGACACTACGTTGGCACAATATGGTCAATGGGCTACCATCCCTTCAGAAGGATACATACAATTTTCCTCACTGCCTAGTTGGAAAACAACATAGAGCTTCATTCAAGAAGAGTACATATAGAGCTCATGGTAAGGTTGATCTAGTTTATACAGATCTTTGAGGTCTAATGCAACCGATTCATTCTATATTTTAGTACTTCATGCTATATGTTGATGACTATTCAAGGAAAATGTGGATTTTTTGTCTTTGCAAGAAAATTGAAGTTTTTGAAACTTGCAAGGAGTTGAAAGTAGCAGTTGAGAATGAAATTGGTAATCACATCATAACTATTTTCTTAGATTGAGGGGAGGAATTCACCAGTATTTAGTTCAAATACTACCTATAAAATCATGGGATTCGTCGACAAGTGCCTCCTCCACACACACCGCAGTAGATTGGTGTCATTGAGAGAAGAAATTTTACTATCATAAAAATGGTGCGATGCATGATCGATGACTAGCGACTTGTATAGACATTCTAGGAAAAAGAAACAAAGACAATAGTGTATTTTTTGAATAGAGTGCCCACAGTTGCTCTTGATAGAGTAACACCACAAGGAGCATGGTCAAATAAGAAACCATATATTACACACCTTAGAGTATTCAGGTGTAAAGAAAGTATACACATACCCAAGAAAAATAGAAATAAATTAGACATGAAGTCATAAAAACTCATCTTCATCGGGTATAATGAAGAGGCTCTTGGGTATAGATTAATGGATCCAATGACCAGAAAAGTCTACACTAGCAAAGATGTTGAAATTTTTAAGAAGAAGGAAGTATAATCTCCTCCTCTCGACTCACCCGATGTAGATTCTTCACCAGTTGTAAAAATTGAAGTTGATGTTCCCACAGATGAGGAAAGTGATGATGGGGATGATGGTGTTGATCTGATAGAACCATAACCCATGGGAACAATTCAATGTATGACCAAGTTGTGTACTAACACATTATGAGATGTAAGAATGGATGCGCCACTAGATACATACACCGTTGGACCACACACTCACAATAAAGTAAGATAAGAAGTCAACTTTTCTTTGATGAGTAGAGTTATTAAGTCTTATGATACCTTTATAGTCCAGGAAGCTCTACAGTCAAAAGATTGGAAAGATGCCATGGACTCTCAATATCAGTCAGAAATTTAAAATAATACTTGGTAGCTTGTCGATCTTCCACCAGGGAAGAAACCCATTGGATGTAGATGGATATTCAAAACTAAGTACAAATCGTATGGGATAATGGGATAGTATAAAGTGAGACTAGTATCAAAGGGGTATACACAAAAAGAAGGCATTGACTATGAGGAGACATTTACTCCCACAACTAAGATCAAGATGATTAGGATGATCTTTGCTCTAGTTGTATAGTTTGGATGGAAATTTCATCAAATGGATGTAAAAAATGCCTTTCTGAATGGATATTTACAAGAAGAAGTCTATATGACTCAACCTGAGCGATATGTTGTACTTGGTCAAGAAGAAAAGGTATGCATACTCAGGAAATATTTGTATTGTCTCAAACAGGCACCCCAGGCATGGTACATCAAAATTGATGAGCATCTCATATAACATGGACTTGTTATAAATCCATACAATCCTAATCTTTACCTCAAAAACTAAGGGGGGATATTGTGATTGTTATTGTCTATGTCAACGATCTAGTCATCACGGGTAGTTCCGTGAGGGTGATTGATGTAATGAAGAAATATCTTAATCGATCATTCGACATGATAGATCTTGGGATAATGCACTATTGTCTTGGATTGGAAGTATGGTAGAAAGAGAATCACATTTTTGTTTTTCAGATGAAATATACCAAGAAAACACTTGAAAAATTCAAGATGATGGATTACACACCAATTGCTACACCTATGGAGAACAAATTTTAATTATCTCGTTCATATCCATCTCCTGAGGTAAGTTCCGCTCTCTATCGACAACTTGTTCGGAGTCTCATTTTCCTGACCTACACTAGACCAGATATCAACTTTGGTGTGAACTATCTATCCAGGTTCATGTGGGAACCCAAAGTTTTTCATTGGAAAGAAGTAAGGCGCATCGTGAGATATCTCAAAGGATAAATGGATCTTGGTCTAGAATATAATAAGAATGACAAATTCTTCTTGACTGGATATTTGGATTCAAATCATGTAGGGAGAATTAATGAAATAAAATAAACTTAAGGATTTTTATTCTTTATGGGATCTAGACCAATATCATGGGGAAGCAAGAAATAACACTTTGTTTCTTGTTCTTTCATAGAAGCCGAGTATTGTTCTATAGGAAAATATGTTTGTGAAGCGATTTGGCCATGTAACATACTTGAAGGAATTGGAACACCACAAGAGAAACAAACTACCATGTATATTGATAATGATGGTGTTGTCAAATTGTATCACAATCCAGTGTTTCATGAATGAACAAAGTACATTGAGGTATAGGTTCATTCCATACATGAGCATACATTGAATCATAACATCCTGCTTCAATTTTGTCCAATAGCTGAACAACATGAATATATCTTCACAAAGTCACTTTCAAGTGAGATGTTTGAGTTGTTCAAAGAGTTCCTCTCCTCATCCCTTGAGACGATACACAATTAAGGGGGGAAATGTTAAGATAATTATTATTTACCTTTATTTAATTATGTATTGCAAAATAATAGGTTTAATTATTTTTTGGTTATTTGGTTATATTTCGTCATAACCATCTAATTGTCTTTATGACTGCATATGGGTGTAGTTATTTTGTTTTAAAAATATTATTATAATTATTCATATATGCTTCCCTGGATGTAATTTGGAAGCTAAAGTATTTTAAGTTAGTTGTTGCATAGTTGCAAATCCTCATTTTTTTGTATTTAGGCTATCCAATATATATATACATATTGTAGCTTACACTATTGTACCTAGTTGATTAAGTTTAATATAATTCACCGGATTTCGTCCCTATTTTACATGGATTAAGACATTAAAAATTGGTTTTCTCCTTATCTTTCTAAAATTTTAGAAAAATTTAACTCCCCCTTTGTGAGAGTATTCTTATCACATTTATCCAATTTTGATCACTTAATCATTTTCCTTTTTCCCTCCAAAAGCATGAATCTTCAAGGGAATATTCTCCTTTACAGCACACAGTTTAATCCATTTTTAATCTCTTAAAAATACTCTATTTAATGTTGTCAGGTGGAAGAATCATGAGTCATTATTTTTTTTTACTCTCCCATAATGACTAGGATGCCTTATCACCTTTTTAATGTTTTTTTAATCATGTATCCCTTCAGGAAGGTAGAGAAACCTTTTTTGATGATTTATGATCACCTCCACATAATTTGATTTGATGTGTAATCCTTTTTACCTTTTTTAGAATTTGTCTTGGGAAACACAATCTGCTAGTTAATAAACACATTATGGGCTAATTAAGAGAGTCAGAATGGATTATAGAGTCATATCAACACGCGAAATCATTAGCGGCGAGTGCTCCATAGATTCCAATTTCACTCGAGACAAAAGGAATTAGGTATCCTGTGACTGGATACGCCCATACCGATAAACTGCAACGAAAATCTATCACCTTCGATCTATACTTATATTCACTTTTCGATAGGCCACTATTTGCTTTATAAATACATGTTGTTGCTCGTTTCTCGAGAATACTTCAATTTTGAGTCTTCATTTTTAATCGATAAGCATCTTTTATTAGTGACAGTCGTAGAAGTAAAAAAAGCATCTATCCTGACGGTAATCATTCCTTAAACGAAAAAACAAGTTGAACGGAATCATTTTTTCTAACGAAGACGTGTAATATGAGCTCTAGATTTGAATAACGGACTGTTAAGTGACATCAAGACGGACATAGAAGATTTCAAAGGATTGATATTGACCACCAGTAATCTATTTGTGTAGATGATTTCTAAGTAAGGCTTAGTTTCAGGATAATTTTTTTTTTCAATCGATCTTTTGGATCATATTTCATGATTTATTATCAGGATGAGGATAAAATTCTTCAATTTTAATTGACATCGTATATTTTTACAGAGATGGATGAGATTGAATGCAGCAGCATTTTTGCGTAAGATGTACCCGAATCGTGGATGCCCATTTTCATGAGGACCATGTTCATATTTGGACGCTGCAGGGATTCGCAATGAAAATGAAAATCCCCTTCAAAAAGTCTGAAAAGAAAACTTGAATGGGGAAATTTCATGGCAGCATCCATTATGCCATACTGCCGATCCCCGGCAGTGAATGAAATGCCACAAAATATAGGCTATCTTGGAGAAGCCAATATTTTCATGGAACATTCCTAATCAGCCTTTCAAGTATCGACATTATGTTGGAAATGAATGTCGGGGTGCAAGGTACTGTATATTTGAATCCTCATGATTCGGATTCATTTTCTTGGATCAATTGCAGCTGCAGTGTCCATCTAAAGCACTGGGCAATCCAGTCCTCCACTGGGTATGGGGATATGGGAATGAGCCATGATCCTAAAGGTGCTTTCAGGCCTGACTGAATAGGTTCTCAATCTCCTATCACCTCTGATAAAAATGTAATCCCAATTAAAATCTGATGGTCCTATGAAAACTATTGAGGAACTGATGTCTCTGGGTATGAATCAAATACTTTTGCAGCGAAGGAAACTTTATACCTTCACTCCATGGAACTGGGAAGCACAGGAATCCATTTGTAGAAAGCTTAAGCTGAAGAAGAAAACTAATCACTGTGCATTAGAGACCACTCACTTCAGTGGATGATTATTGAGGACTTCATATGTTTGGACTTATGCTTCATATTTTATGGTAATGTTCCAGGAAATTTAAATAACCCTTTACAAAGAATAGAGGCAGCTAGTAGAACCCAAATTACCAAGTTATTACCACCATAAAAACTCCCTGAAATAGTTAGATCTAGTAAATTATCGTCTCTTCATAGCACCATGTTGAAGGGCTAGCAGTTACAATGAAAATACATCCTTATTGTGCTTCATCAAATTACTATTGCAACTTGGTAAGCTTGGATAACAATTAATATCATGTCTAGTTTGGGTCAGGTGAATTTGTGGATATGATCATCAACTAAGATGTCAAATGTTATTGGAGACTTAACAACAATGCTGGAAGCTATGTGACACAGCAAGTGGTAAGAACATATTTTATCTTCCAGGTCAATACACTGATCTTTATCCTCCTAGAAAATATTGAGAAATATCAACATATAGTAATCTTAATCTATGATTTTTTTGGATGTCATTCATTATTAATAAGTTCATCATCTTAGATGGTGTTGAAATAAAAGGAGCTATGCAAACTCTACCATGTAACCCCACATTGATACCAATAAGTGAGATAGTATTTCCATGGTCTTTTATGACAACTCTATAATATCTACTATTTATAGACATTAGTGTCTTGATTTATTTCAATAAGAACAGTTTTCAAATCACACTCAGTGATCCATCATCAAAGAACTGATTAACAAGTCAATTACAAAGATATCAATAACTTTTTCATTGAACTGCTTAAGGCAGAAAAGAAAAAATTCTAATAATTAAAAGGATTTCAAATTGTAAAGTTGAAATTGTTATTATCAATCCAATTCAAATATGACATCCAACTTTTATAGAGACTTCATTCAAAAGTGGGACACTAATGATATAGCCAAAGATTAGACTGCTTTCTGGGTTCCCTTTTTTTGTGAGGCCTGGATTTAATTCAGTCCCCTTTAAGCTTAGATCTGCATCAGGTCTGAGGGGTATCCATTCAACTTGAGTGAAGAATTTCTGATGGATGACTAGACAACAGCTCATTATTACACAGGTTCAATTAGGTCATCAATTTATTTCAAGCTCGGACATATCAAATCACACTCAGTGATCCATCATCAAGATGACTCTAATACAAAGATATCAAATAACTTTGTCTATTGACTGCATCAGACAAATTAAAAAATTAATGAATCAAAAGGATTTCAATATGTCTAAAGTTGAAATTCCGTTTTAGTAACAATCAAATAGATCTTCTCAACTTTCACTAGATTGGCCATTTTTTTAGTGGGACACAATGATACTAACAAGACCTAACTTTTTCTTTCAACTGAGGCCTGGATTCTAATATCAGCTTTCCTTGTCCACTTAGATGTAACATTTGGTGGTATTGCATTGTGCCAAAGATCCCAGCCTCATTTACGAGTGGTACCCTGGTGGATGGCTTGGCAACACCTTTTGCACCAGGGATCCACACCGTTGGACACTTTATCATAACTTTTAGACACATAATTTTTATATTTTATTTTAAAATGGGAATAAGATCTGCTATATTAAATTGAACAAATAAATAAAAAAATTTAGAAAAAAAATAAAAATTATTAATTAAAACAATACATGAAAAATCTAAAATAAAATTGGGCTTTGGGAAGGCCAAGGTTGTAATATCTCTAGACATTTCTCAAATAAAAATATATACTAAATTCGTCTACTGAAATCATCCCTACAGAACCAATAATATGTAACATTTTTCAACCAGATGTCTAGATGAGAGTCTGGAGGATTAGCATATTAAGAATAGTTACATATCCATACCAGAGTGAATCCTTAGAAGAGCATTTCCTGGATAGAAAAAAACCAATGACAACTAATTGTCATGTAACCCTGCTGCACAGTCATCTCATAACTGTTGCCAAAAACAAATTTTAAGATTTAAAAGAACAACCAATTAAACGCAACAAAAGACTCGTAGTCCTTCCACAACAGATCATTCTCTGGTTGAAATTTTAGTGTACTTGGGATTGCTACTATAATTTCCTTTTGAATCACACTATCGGTTAGAACATGTTCCTTATTTTCTCCCTAAGCTCATGTAGCCATAAGATATATGGTTTATCTGACGGCACCTCTTTAGGTGATTTGAGTCACTTTGGGAAATTCTTCTCTTGTTGTAATAATAATAATACCCACATCGAGGCTATTCTTCCAGTGGAAACTTATTCATGAATGAGTATGCTGCTTACCTTTACTAACTAATGAGCTTTGATTTTGTGACTTACAGAAAACACTGTAATAGGAAGGAGAATGGTTGTTATCCTTAAGAGAGAAGGTAGATGAAGTCTGCAAAGTTTTACTGTCATGAATATTTCACCTCAGTAGTGGTTTTGTCTGTAGTTTGCACCATGGATGAATTCAAAATATAAGCTGCATTTGGAAGCGGTCCATTTATTCATATGATTCACTGTATTATGTTTGGTGCCATACTATCTATAAATTATTCACTAGCAAATCCTTTTTTTTTTTTATGTAATCTTAATTTTAAGTAACAATGAGTTTGGAATTTATCAAAATACTGATCAATGGCATTGGATATCATTATGGCTCAAAAAATAGAAAATGGGTGAGTTCTTTCACTTTTTCATTTAACTAGAGAACAATTTTTCCTTTTACCATATGTGTTTCAACGGATACTTCAAATGGTTTCAGTATAGGAATATCTCCACTTATATCTATGTCAATTATTTCAATTAGGGTCTTTATTTGTTCATGTGGTTGATCAAGAAGAGGTACGCTCACATTCTTAGATGGTGTTTTCGTAGGTTACTTCAACCCATGTTCTGTCATAGAAATACTTGGCTGGTTGGATAGGGGATTACCCTGAGTTACTTATTCCTATATGATTTCACCAACCACTCCTTGAAAACTGGATTTGGAAATACTAGTTATTCAATTAGATTAACTCAGGGTATCTCTTGATCAGGTGGTGTTGTTTCCTAGTGATCCATGAAAGAAGCTACTCCTTTTTGTTCCTCTATATGATAAGGGGGATCAATCACCTCAGGCTCTCTATATTTTTGCTTCCTTGGTGCATGACATCTTTCTTCTTCTAAAATACCAAAATTCCTTTCCAAAGGTTGTTCAAATACAAGTTTGAATTTCTTCTTAGTTCTTTCTAAGTTCCTAATATTTGGTTCCTCTCTTTCTTTTGTAGCTTGTACAAAAACTGATGGGTCTCCACCTGATATACATCCTCTCTATGTCATAGTTTAACTAGGTGCCCTTGTTAATATTGTTGTGGTGGTTTCTGTTTTATTTACACCATTTCCATTAATCTATATAGGCATTACAAAAGTAATAGGAGCATTTTCATGGACTTCAAAAGCATTTCCTCTCTCTTCTGCTTCAAAGTAGACATGGAAATCCTAGTCTCACTAGAAACAATAGTCCATTCATCAATAATACTTAAATTAGGTATCTTTCAATGAAATTAAGGGGCATTTCCTCCCAAAGGATATATCTTATCATTCCATTCCTTCAAAAGGGGAAGATATTCCTTCAAAATTTCCAAGTCCCTGAATTTATTAAGTACAATTGTGTTTTGAATGGATAGATCTCTACTCTTTCCTTTTAGCCAAGTCAATCTCCTCCCCATCACATTAGAAATCCTATTTTATTGGTCATCTAACTCTCCCTCATCCCATTTTATGGGATCCATTGGTTGTCCTTCTATCTTTTTCTCAATATAGTATTGAATCACTGTCTGTTGGTCATTTGCAATTCCCTGAGGCACCAAAATAATTTTAAAATCCATTATTTATCTAAGATTCATTCTTGAGAAATATCTGAGTCGAACTTCCTCCTCATCTCTACAATTAATCCAATAATCCTCAAATTGAGGTTCATGTTCAAAATAATTTCCCAAAGTAGTGCTGATGAGACATCTAATATCATAGTTATATCTTGCCTCAAATTTCTCCATGTCAAATATTTCCATATCATCCTCCATAAATCTAGCTTTTATAATGGAGGAGAAACAATATATTTCAATTTCAATAGGATATTTGGTGTTTTTTTTATGTCTCCTAACAATCAACTTGTAAACTGGTGTTAGTTGTCTTGAAAGTTAACACAAATCCTTCTTATCATATAAATATCTTAGAAATTTACATGGATTCCCATCAAACCCATTGGCTCTAATGTAGGTGAACAATATATACTGGATGAAAAAGAAACCATATTTAATTATTGTATTCCTTTCTTCTTTTGATATTCTATATTATTCCCACTCGAGTTTGAATAATCATTTGATAGGTGTAAACAATGCATCATTCACCAATCTCACATTTACTTTCCAGTTAATGAATTTTAATTAGGGATAAATTACATGCATTTTGTTTTATTTCGAAGGGGAATGTGGTACAAGGCTAGGAAAACTCCTATGGCTTGCATCATTGTATATCAAATATGTCATCATATAAAATTCAATCTCCCCAGTACTATCCATGTTTATTTTTGTAGTCAGTGTTAAAAGATTTGTATGAATTGAATTAGCTATAAGTGTTACCTAGAAAATAGCCCCTTTTCCTTCTACAATAATCCAAATGTATGGGCACATCCATTCCCATAATTCATTGGATGTTTCTAGGCTAGTGATCTTGCTTAACAACATAATTTTATCTTTGACTTCTGCCACAAAATGTGCCCTAAACTATTTTTTTAGGAGTCTAGTGGTAACTTTATTATCCGTTTGCAGCCACTTAGTGTTTATAACCTTTTACATAATATTTATTTTTGGATTAAAAGTCCATAAGGGATAATTCAATGTTTAAGATTACTGGTGTTTTGATTATTGGTAATCTCATCATTAACCTAAAAAATCTTTGTGTTAAAGTCAAAACTACTTCACCACTCCCATAAAAAACTTCTCTCTTCTATGGATTATAATTCATAAAAAAATCCTCACCAATTCAAGAAAATGCACTAAATGAGGTATAACAGAAATTATGGCAATGTTACTGGCCTCAATTGCTTCAACGAATTAATTTTTTCTTGGACTATTGAGTCTTTGTAAAAATCATTCAAATCAGCATTCACCAAGTTTGTGTCTGTGATATTATCCAAGTCACTAGTGATACTGGATGTGATGTAAAAACCCCGCTAAAATGGATTCATTTTTCTATGCCCTAACGTTTTCCTTCAACCTCTTTGCAAATTCCAGAACAAAATTTTAAAAATACGAATGCAGTAAAATCCTTATCAGTCTTCCATGAGAATTTCTATGAAATTTTCCTTTTCTTCTTGGATTGTCAATCCTCTAGCTTCAAATCGACACCTCTTGGTTGATTTTACTACGTTCCTTTATGAATTCCAATAGCTAGGGCATCCAAATCCTCACATGAAATAGTAAAAAACTTGAAGTGTTTGGATGCTGCAAACAATTTTGCTTTGATTCATGCAAAAAATACATTAATGGTGGAAACCATAAATGTGTTACATCCTAACTATCAATATTGCTTTCTTAATTTGAATGTGGACCATACACGTGGATGAATGTGATGCTTCATGGGCTCAGGGATTCTTTTTACACTTTCGCACTATCTTTTAAATGTATACACGTTCACATATTTGACCCAACCACCCACTTTTGAATTTTACTGAGATCATGACACGTGTTTAGATCTTAGAGGTAATGGGGTTGTGGGGCCTTTTTGTACATTTGTTTATTTTCCTGACTAGGTACAAAATTACCAAGTTGACCCAAACCCCCACTTCTTTGACCTTTGTTGAGAATATGCCACATGTCCCAGGCGAGCCTCAGAGATTTTATTACATTTTGTAGTTTATCATATCATCATCAGAAATCCATCATTGGCTCGATTCCCCACTCAAAACTTATTTTGACATGTATTCCTTCCCAAGAGTGGGGTCAATCTCTCTCTTTTTCATCCTTTGAGTCAAATATTCGTGAGAATATTCATTGGGCCTCAGGGCTATGTTTGCACTTTGCAGTTATTATGTGAATAATGTAATTTTTAAAATTGAATTTGATGCAGTGCAAGCAATGGAAACATGCCACATATCTTTGGGTGGCAGAAAAAAATATGAAATTTGAAATAAAGGTCAAGAGGATGATATACAAGGAATATTTTCTAGATTGAACCCGATCAATAATTTATTTTTCACAGGGATATTTAGGGGTGACACGACTATCACATTCCTTGACCAAAAAAGAGGATTCACACCCTAAATACAAGATTGTTATTTGCATTCATAACGATCAAATATTTGAACATTTTTTTTAGACATGGGAAAACTAGTCAGAGAAATTTTTCAAAGGCACACACTAGATAAGAGGGTGAGATCAAATTGAGCACCAAAAAGCTTCAAGAAAGGAGTGATAGATAATAAAATATGCATAAATTAAGAATATGGTGATTAATTGATTATGGTTTTATATATTGATGACATAATATTTGAAGGATATATTGAGAACATTACACATGAAATTGCAGATTTCATGAAAAAGGAGTTTTGAGATGTCCATGCTTGGAGATCTATCATTCTTCCTAGGATTGTAAATCAATCAACCTGAGGAAGGAATATTTATATCACAAAGAAAGTGCATAAAAGATATTCTCATGAGGTTTTAGATGGAAGGTTGTAATCCTGTAGTAAAACCAATGGTCATTGGATGTAAGATAAGAAACAAAGATAACTCATCAAGAGTCAATAAGGCTACATTCATATCCATGATAGGCAACCTATCGTATTCTAGTGCCTCAAGGTCTAACAACATGCAAGCAATTAGTATAGTAGGAATATTTCAAGAATATCATTGAGAAAAAAACCTACAAGAAGTCAAGAGGATATTTAGATATCTCATAATAACCATGGAATATGGTCTTTGGTATCCAAGAAGCAAGGAGTTTGGCATAAAAGCTTTAACATATGTAGATTTGGCAAGTAACATTAATAATAAAAGGAACATAAGTGGAGGATAATTTTTTTGGTTACATGTTTTATTTCTTTTATAAGAAAAAATTAATCTCTTATATCCCTCTCGACGTGTGAAGCTAAGTATACAATAGTTGCATTGTGTTATGTGTAAGTACTATGGATGAGGTAGACTCAAGAAGATTACAAGATTGACTTTGACTAAAGTACTCCCTGGTATTGTGATAGAACAAGTTCCTTAAGTGTGTCCAAATACCTTGTGTTTCACTCTGAGAGCAATAATATCCCAATAAAATATGATTTCTTAATGGATCAAGTATGTGAGAAAAGAATCAAATTGGAAAATTTTTCTATCAAAGAGGAGGTACCAAATATTTTGACAAAAATTATCCCAAAAGTAGTTTTTAAACATCTAAGGAAAAACTTGGGTGTAATCCCTACCCCTAGAAGCTACTAAAAGACTCAACATATCAAGAGGGAGCAAGAAAAATTAAAAATATGCTCCAAAAAGTTGTAATAAAGTACCACAATAGGGGGGCTAGCTCATTAGCTTCATGTACAGGATAAGAGGACCAAGAAGGGAATATCTGTAGAGAGTGAAAGGTATAAATATGAAGTGAATATGTTAACAAGGAGAATCGAGGTTGATTGGTTAAAAATACAATGCAATGACAAATACCATGCATTATTTGAATCCATTATTGACAAGAAAGTGAGCATGATCGAAGGGGGAGATTTTTTGGATATGCCTATGTATTGTTATTGTTTTGTGCATGATAGTATATTAAATGAACCTTTTTCATAAATGAAAAAATGTGAGCGTGTAGTCACAAAAAGAAAAACAGAGCATTTAAGGTGCTGGTATGATTGTTTGTTATCAAATTTTCTGAAACATGTTGACATCAATGACAAAGAGAGAGATTGTTGAACCTAGTCTCATTAATGTTGTCACTGATGTCATGTAGAATTAATGGAAAATAGTGTTGGTGAGGTTTAAATAATTCAGGGGCATGAAATTTGATTGGTAGTTCCTTAATTTGATCTCATATGATGTGTATGAATTGGCATGGTGTGATGCTTTGAGGTGTCATGGTACATACACATGATATTAGTACATAGGAAAACATCAAGGTGCTAGGTGTGAACTCCAAAGTTGTTCCATAGGTCCTAAGATGCATCTCAAAGGTTTGTATGTGTCTTCATGATGAAAAAAAAGACAAGTTACATGGAACATGTGTTAAAATAAGCTCAACTAGGCCTAATTATATCACCTAGTGCAAGCATGGGTTGGGGTATGAAGCAATGCAAGATAATACAAGTTAGTAAAAGGTTGATTAGTTTGTTATGAAATTGTAGAGTGGATGTGGAAGGTTCTATAAGTCAAAAATTATATTGTAGAGGCATGTTGAAGGCCTTATGAAGGCATGTTCTTGAAGACAAATGAGGTGAGCATGGGAAATTCAAGGTGGATGATGAGTTTCAGATAGGTGTAGACATAAATGAACTTTGGGAAATTTGAAGGAAGTCAACACAATGCAAAAGAAAAAGTTTCAAGTAAAACTTTAAACAGAGAAGCACAAAAAATTGTTTTAGGCTCTATGGAGCTCTCAAAATGACCATTTCCATCTTGAGTGTCACGTTTAAAGTTCTCAGTCATAAGATAAATATCTACATGAATACCTGATCCATTCATCAATATTGGGTCATGAATGTAAGAAAATTTTGCAATTCGAATGAGGTAAAATGATGTCATATTCTTTATGAATGGTCCTTCAGAAGATAATTTTATTTGAACCCTCCCAAAACCCTAGTTTTGGAGTGGTAGGAAAAATGTGAAGGTTTTTGTCTCAAAATTACATCGGAATGCTATAATTATGATTTAATATCACAAATAATTCTCCATAGCTCATTCTAGTAGTGGTGGTATGCTCCAAGTGTCATGAGAATATACAAACAAATCCTCAGTTTTGTGAAGTTTTACATGTGTAGACATGTGTTGTAGGTTTCATGGTGAAAGGGCAACTATGGGAGAAAGCTTGGGATGTGACTAAGTTTTGATGATAAAATTTAAGTAGGGTATTTGATTTTTTTTTTTGAAACATGTCACTTAAAATGGCCTACCGCTAATGGAATAAAGAGCAAAAAACCAATAATGTTTGTTTGAAATAATTTTAATGTGAAGGCATACTGTGGAAGTGTAATGTGAGCATAGATAGCTGATATAAGTTCAAAATGACATGTTTGAGTGTAATACTTGATCAGATAATTTTTTTTTGGGTCTAAGACCTAATGGTCTAAGCAACCTCATTAGGTCTTTCAAGTCAGTCTGAGAAAGAAGTTTACAAGTGTGAATTTTTCAACATAGCCCATACATGTGATGGTTTGAAGATGGATTTTGGGTCTTTGGTGAAGTTTATAAAGTAATGATTGGGTATGAAAGTGAATGTTGGAGAATATGGAAGCTAACATGGCCAAGACTGGTTTTTATTACCGAAAACCTAGTGTGAGCAGTCTCAGAGATGCAATAATATTTAAGCTATATGCCTTGATGTGATGCATGCTATGGGATTAATGAGATGAATAATGATTTTATATTTACATAAATGTTCAATGTGAGCCATGAATAGGTGGTTGAATGAATGAAATTTCACATTTGTTGAAGACATGCTCTCTTTGCATTCAAATCCATTAGGACCTTGTCCTAATCAGTATTATCATGGTATGAATGAAGATGATAGGGTTTCCCCATGTATTTTAAGGTGAACCATATGTAACATACATCATTATCTGAGCATTAATAAGCTATACAAGTTCATATATAAGTATTGGTTTAGAAACATTGTGACTATGTTCCTTATTTTCTATAACTGTATAAATAAAACTGATAAAAAGAGATGTAATGGAGGTCCTATGGCCTAACATGTAGAAATATAAGCACATGGTAATGCATTGGAAATCATGAATATTTTACTCTCCCAATTTCATTGCTTAACATGAGCCTAAAGTGGGTTTAAGGAATATAAGTTGAAAACTGTATTTTGAAGGTCATAGACCTAATCGAGCATATTAGTCCTACTAGAGGTTTGATGATAAAATGGTGAGTTTTAAATCCTATCAAGGATATAAATAATAATTAAATGACATTTTTAATGTATCCATACCTTTCCAAAACATTTTTCATAGTTTATCATAGATAGAAGAGAAATATGTCTTCATTAAGAAGAGAACAAGAAGGAATAAACCATTATAAAAGGAGTTAACCAATGTCACTTTGAAAATGGAAAATATTATATGGTGTCATAGGTGCAGTGAGTTCAAAAAAAAATTCAATTCCTAATAGGTGTTAGAAGTGTCACAATATTTCAGGAAAGGTTTGTCCTTATAACCGACACACCTACAAATGTAATGATGGCTTAATAAAAGCTCTAGGTGATGTCATCTTGATTCTTGGATATGAGTTGAAGAGAAAAAAAGGTGAAGGAGTCACAAGAGGAAGTGTAAGAGGGGTAATAGTGTGTCATCCTAGTGGGTATTAGAGACTTAAAAGTTATGTGAAAGAATTATCTAGATTGATTTGACAATAGAATGAGGAGATGAGAAAATAGATGAATCAAGGTGTGTGAAGAGAGAGGATGAACGCATAAGAGCTGAAATGAGATCACAAACTTTTTTTTTTAAGAAAATAGGTCAGATGAATGTGATCAAAACTTTGTAAATTCTAAGTGAATGCTTAGAAAAGTAGGGAGTGAGTGTTTTCATGTAAGTTGTATCCTGCAAACGTTTTCAAGTAGGTTCTTAATTAAATTGTTGGAGTTGGTTATTCAAGTTGAGAAGGTTCTCAAAAAAGAAATATTTTTAATCACTCATGGGACAATTTTTTGCAGTAATGCATTGATTTCAGTTAGTTTTAATCCCTTTAAGGATTTCCAACATAAACCATTTTCTACATGTTTTCCTGTTTTTGATTTTCTTATGTTTGGATATAATTTTTCTCTCATGGTAAAGGTTAATAAAGATTGAATGTATTAATGAGATATAATATTTTTTTCTAAGTTTGAAGAATAACCAATTCACCCATCCCCTCTCAGTGTTTATTTTTTCCAAAATTATTTAATTGTAAGAAGAATGATAATGTCTAAAAACACTCCCCTTAATTTTGATGATCATAAAATGGGTGTTAAAAATGAAATTTCTATTGCATCCCCCACATTTTTTTCATTATTCTTTACAAAAAATGATAAACCATGTGAGTCACACCATAGAAAGAAAAAAATAAAGAATGACTTGTTTTGTCTGAATGATAGTCATCTGGAGTGATTGCAAAAACTAGAGAAGTTAAAAGTCTATAGTAGGGTTGAAATTATCAAAATCTCTAATAAGATCAAACTCATGGAAAAAATGGTCATGTGGAGCATGACAAGAAATGATTAAATTCGCATCAAAGAGAACAAGCCTATTTTTGAACATGATGAGCCTCGTATGATCAATAATCAAACTTGTAGCATGGAAAAATGAAAAATAGAAAAACAAAAGCATAAATGAATCAAAAAATGGATTGAAAACTAGAAACTTGATTTCAAAACAACAAAAGAAGTTATCCAAATGGATTCTCACTTTCAATAAGATCCATTTAGAATTTCGCAAGAATAAAAATACAACTTTCTCTTTCTCAAGTTTATGGAGATCTCTTGCAGCATTTGAAATTCCCATGAAGTTGATAAACATGTCTTACTTCATCAAAATATTCAATTTTTTTCACGACTTACATTATTTTGTGTTACCCATGTATCAATAACATCTAAAGAATAAAAATAAAAAAAGTGAAAGTGGGATATCCCCCACTTGTACATGAGCGAGATAGGTTTGTTTTGATTTTCCCTACCATATTTCACTTTGAGTTTCCCTTCCTGTGCTGTTCTTATTTTGTTTTTGTATGGTGTTCAATTAATATTCTAAAATATTGTGTTTCCCTTTGACTCCATAATTAACAATAGATAATACACCGGTTAACTAAATATTGTGAAATTATGATGTTATTTCGTTCCTTGTTTTTACTTTCTCTAAACCAGGAATAGTCCCCAATTCATATCCAGTTTTCGGAATGTAAATTTTATTTGTATTTTACTCAAAAAATATATGGAAATGTTGTACATATTTTAGTAAACTGAGTTAAAATGTCAAAAATTCCTCTTTTTAAAGGCCAACTTCTGGTAAAGGTTTTGGGAGCATTCTATTGTTTAAGTATTCTAGATTGTAGTCAATAGAAAGGTCTCTGTAATATATCCATTATAGTATAGTTTAGGAGAGATTATGTGATCTTCTAAATGGTCTTCAAAAACCATTCTTTCTAGGGTCTTTCTTAGGAAAATGAGTCTGTGAATAATAAATAAGGGTAAAACATTGACAAAGGTTCCATGAATTGTGAGTGGTGTTGGCAATTCAAATCATAGTCATTAGAAATATTAAAGGGTCTACTACATGATGAAATATGAAAGACAAAATTTTGGAAATATAATAAAGTAGAAACCTTCCAAACATTGAGGCATAGTAGTTTTTCCAGACATGAAAAATTGATCGAAGGTTTTAGGCATCTTGGGTAGAGTTAGAAGCCTAAAATATGTCCATGTTAAAGAACATTAAATCCCTCTTCATTACCAAAGTATTAGTCTAGTTTCCACTTGTATTAAATTCCTGAGACAACTCGGCTCACTAACACACCTTCATAGGAAAAAGTGTTTAAATTCTTAAAAAACAATAAATAACTCATTTTGAAAGTATGAAAATGACATCATTGAATTTAATGTCTCATTTCAAGTCAATTTCATATATTAGATGACCCAAAAAGGTTAATTTTTGTCCCTGTACCAAAAAATACAGTATATGTTGTAATTATTTGTTGATGTAATGATGCCATTAAGTGCATTGGCATAATTTTGTAGCTCAAGGCCTTTTGGGTGTACATTGTAATTTTAATTTCAAATTTTAAATCCCACCTTCCAAAATGTTCCCCCATCACATTGGTTGATAAAAAAAGTCAAAAGTAATGCCAAATAGACAAATAAAGAAGGTTTTTCATGTGTGGGTATGACATATTCCCCTCTAAGCACACTTTAGAGGTGTAATTCCACCACCAAAGTGTTCCCAACCCTAGTGGAGGTGCATTTTGATGGTGGAGAATGCAAAGTGGGTGAAAATTCCACTTTGCATTTGTAAAAGCAAATCTCCACCTCCATTTAAAGTCATTTTTGAAAATCCACTTCCCTCTAAATACCTAATTCCATAAAAAGGTAAAGTGTAACACACAAAACCACCAAAAACGTTTTTTTTCCCTCCTCTCATGTCTAAACAACCTCTTTTGTGCCAGACCATTGACATACCTTGTTTTATTCATGTCTCTTGATCCCTTCATTAAATCACTCTCAAAATTTGAGCACATCACCTTCTAATAAATGAATTGAAATTGATATGAATATCATCGAATATGGTCAAATGTATTTTTTTCCATGACCTCTTGAATATTACAGTTGTTTAAACATTTTTTTCTATGAAACAACTCAAACTTGATCTAATCATCACTCAGAAACCACACGGAGTAAACCCTTTAAACTTGACTAATGAAACCTCCTAACAAAATCATTTATTTCGAGATATTATTCACGTTTTGAGGTGAAGAGGTTAATGTCTTTTGAATAAGTCCATTTTGGGCTTCCAAAATCACTCAAAAGATATTTACACTGAAAATTTAATTTTTATTTTCTTCAAAGCCTAATAAATCTTCCTCAAATTTGGAGCATTGGTTTCTTTTCATTTTACCTCTCCAATGAATTAAAAAAATTAATTGGATGTGTATTTATCCCGAAACAAATATCTTATTTTTCCCATACTCCATTGAAACCCATTTTTTGTTTAACTACAATATGAAATAATATCTCTAGCTAGGTTAATCTAAATAAGAAAAACAATGTAATAATTGATCTAAACTTAAATAATGATGCTAAATAATTTTTATTTTATATTTAAATGAAACTAAATAAAATAAATAGGAAGGAAAAGGTACTAGATTGAAAATGACTTACTTCACTGTGTACCGGGAGTAAACAAGATGATGTACAGATAGAGTAGAGTGTGATGGACTAACCCATGAAATTGCAATAGATGAAGAAATACCTAGACTTGGGCACCTTGAGGATGAATGGGGTGCCTATGGGCACCCTAGTCTTTAGGATGGGCGCTCTAGTTTGAAAAATAGCTCATGACCTGAATTTCAAAGTATTGCTAGATCTTTGTAATGTATCAATATTTGTTGTGTGAATTACGCAATATCTTAGTTGATGGCACCATAAACATGTAATGAATATTCACCTACAAAATTCCATTAAAATAAGTAAACCCCTAAACAAATAAAATGGATATGAAGGGGTTGGAATGTCCTTAACAACCACAAAGGTGAACTTATAACTAAGTGTTGCAGTACATTCCAGACCCAATGTAGTTTTGTGTGCTTTGTGTGTGTAGTTATGTGCCTAGGTTTCCCTAGCGCCAATGATAGAAATAGGGGGAAATAACTCGATGTAATGCAAATTGGTTAATGGAATATAATAGACTCCCCTTTCCTATGTAGTGTGTGTGATGCAATGATGTCCAAATGTAGTTTGTTTCCTTAGTAGATAGCTATCCCTTACCATTATATAGTTTGACCATAAGATAGTGAGTATTTTATATTTATATAGGGATATCTTTCTAAAATTTAGACACTAATGCCCTGACATGCCAAATAGTACCTATGGGAATGAGAGGGAAAATTACAAAGACCAAACTCAAAATGATAAATTAGATGCAAGTGCTACCAAAACCAGGGCACCTAAAATAAGGAATAGGTACCCAAGGGTTCCATGGTTCTACCCTAGGCACCCTAGTCAAAGACTAGTGATGAAAAATAACCAAATAACGACACTTGAGACTCCATGAGAGATGACCAGAATTGTGAAAAACAACTGACAACTGTGTAAGACAAATGAGAATGAATAATAACTAACTAATGACAGGAATATGGGATAGGTCATTAGTGAATACTTGTCTTACATGAGATCCATATATAAAAGAACATATTTTGGCAGTATAAATTTAATAGTAAGTGTGTGATTTTTTGACTACATTTTCCCCCACTTTATGTTGGCCAATGGAAAGCTCAATAACATAAATTTGATAAATATGTGTACTTGAGAGAAGTTCAGAGTATCCCATGTTGTAGTAGAATATGAAGATGTGGTAGTAAAATCATGTCGAAAGAACCATATATCATGTCGAACCATTGATCAACTTGTTTATCCATGTAATGTAGTGAAAAATGTGATGTCATGATGAAGTGTAATAAATGTGAGTGATGATTGTAATGATAGATGATTGATGATTTTTGAATGCATGTGATGATGATGGGATTGGGTAGGGAGTGATTAGTTACCGACCCAACCATGTGTATGTGAATGATAGAAAAGAGCATTTGGGAATTTTGCTACTAGAATAAGAGTTTAGGGATAAAAGCGTGTTATTATCCAATATTAATATACATCCTCAAAATCTAGCCATTGACCCATATAGGAGTGGTATAGGAAAGGAACTCTTTCCCCCACTCCATGGCTGTCTCCGCAATGTGATGGCTTCTAAGTTAGGTAATTTGGAAGAAAACGTGAAATGTATGATGGATTTCAAGATAGTTCATTTGGAAGTAAGAAAAAAATGTACAATAACATCCCAAGTTAGGTCATCTTGGAAAGTGATGCATGTAACTCGTAAGTTAGGTCATCTGGGAGGTTGATTGTGTTGTATTGAATGATTTAATGATAATGATTTCAATTGTTAGATATTTGAACGTGTTGATGGATTGATTGATTAATTGTTTTTATTGGTTACTCGTAAAAAGATTTTACACTAGTTTCCCCCAAGTTAGGTTATTAGGGTCAAACAATAGAAATTGGGTGAATAATGACATGAAATTTTTTTAATCTCTTTTTCCCCACAGGTTAGGTCATTATGGGGAAGTGATAGAATGACGTATATAAAAATTGTTCATTTGTTTCCCTCCAGTTAGGTCATTAGGGGGAATTAATGGCAAGATGTCACTTGACGACTTAGTAAATGTTTTAAAATGATGATTTGGTAGTGTTGACTTATCACATGGTAATGTAAGGGGGATTATAGTATGACCCCCATGATATTTCTTGCCTTTTTCTGAAAGGGGAAGTGATTAGAAGAACGAACACTAAGTTGAAAGTAATCACAAAATAGATAGAAAGTGATAGAAAATTCCAAAGTGTATATGAATTTTATGGAAGACAACGTCATGGAGGGATAATGCATGCATAATGTGTATATAACAATGGTACATAGAATTCTAAAAATAATTCCACAAATTGGGTGGAAATCAGAGTAGAAATTCTCAAGATATGACGGAAATCACATAGTGTGTATTAGTTGCAAGAATAAGCGCAAAATAATGACCATAATAAGGTGATTGATGAAAAGTAACTATAAATAGTAAGATGAAAAGTGATTATTTATTTCATTTGTCTTTCACGTGATTGTGAAATAGATATTTGAGTAGGTGAGAGCAACACGACCTAGTCGATTTGAGATGGTTTACGACCACCGTAGCGTCTATGAACGACAACATCATTGGTAAGTACATTGTTTTTTGAAAAAAATATTGTATAGTAGTCAGTTTTGTTGAATTTTCTCGACATTTGAGACTTGTACAAAAAGTGGTGTGGGCGCTAGTGACCCCTAGCACATGATTTCCTAGATTTGGGAACTTGTGTCATGCTCCTAGGTGCCCCCAATCCTGCATCTAGGGGCCTTGGTCTAGAATGTGTGTATTTGGTGTATAATGATGGAAAATCTGATTTCTAATGTAAGTGAATGTGATAAGTCAGTGTATTTGGAATTGTATAGTGTTCTAATGCAGTGTTTGTTTTGTTTAGAGGGATATTTAGTCAAGGGAGTTCCACGACGATCATCATATGAGTAAGTTTCTTA
The DNA here is from genome assembly GCA_019776745.2 of Taxus chinensis. Taxonomy (NCBI): domain Eukaryota; kingdom Viridiplantae; phylum Streptophyta; class Pinopsida; order Cupressales; family Taxaceae; genus Taxus; species Taxus chinensis. The sequence continues at coordinate 809,730,370 of CM034149.1, forward strand.
GATTGGGCCTATTAGATGATGATTGGGATGTTATGGACCATGTCGGCCTGTAGTGTTAGGAAAATAATATTTAGTGCTCACAATAATTGTTTATAACAATATATGTTTGTTATACCCATCATTACTTCTTATACTTGTCATTATTTTGGGTTCTTTGTTGTACTTTCTTCCTATTTATTAGAATTTTTTTTTAATATTTTATTGGCTATATAATAGCTGTACATTGTAATATGTAACATTTATGTTAAATAGAATATCATTTTCTTCATGACAATCTATGCTTGTACCTTCATTTAATACTAGCGAGAGAATTATTTTAGAGTCTAAGAGCAGGTATGGAAAATTAAAAATAGGAGTAGTAGCATTGTGCTTCACTCCCATGATTGAGAAAGAATTAAATTTTAAAGAGCCTATAACATAGGATATTATATTTTTTTGTGTATTTTTCTATGAAGTTTTTCATAGGGCCGTAAATCTACAATACAATTCAGGGAGAAAAGGATTGGTCTTAGCATTCTTTGGCATTCAATCCTGCACCAATATTCATAAGTTATAGATTTGGTAATGTTTTCCTTTTTGGAGAATCATTGGAAAATGGATCATGATTATTTCTATAACTTTCGTAATTAATGCAAAATCCATGATTGTTGTGTGGATCTGTGATCTATTTAGTCATTAGCACTTCACTTTGACCAACCTCCTTAAATATTTTTATGTGTAGAAAGTTTTGAATTGTTAGAGATTTGTAAAAATTTCCAACTTGGATTACATATGTGGATAGTCCTCCAAATATTCATCAGTTAATTCTTCCTGATTTGATTATCAGTATCATGTTAGTGAGTTTCTTCAAGGAGTTTAATTTATTTTCCTTTGGAGATTTGTTCAAACCTATAGGCATGTGTGATCTACTGACTCACATTGGTACAACAAGTGCATAGTGCAATAATCTTCAACATTATAGATCAGTTGTCCCAACATTGTGTATTCAGAAAAAGAATAATCATTTGGAAAAGAATCACTAGCAAATATTCCATCCAACTTCTACATCCAACTCCATTAACAACAAGCTTATATATCTTTTGAAAATTATTAGAGCATGCACTTGGCTTTGGAGCCTTCAAAATCATCAAAAATCCATGTTCTATACTTGGATCGACTCAAACTATGCGTAAAGAGTTGGAAACAACCCATATTTTGACCATTAAATATGAAATTCCTTCTTAAGCATGCCGTTGTGATATGAAAAGACATTTTAGGTTTGAGTCTTTTTCTTATTTGGGAAGTGGTATTTATCTTAAAGTTTTAGTAATAGTTTTTTATCAATATCTATTAAAGTCCATCCTTGGTTTGTAATTCCATTTTTAGAATTTTTTGATCTTGTCCATAGGTTTTAGTTTTAATTTAGAATTCTATTTGTTCAGTGAAATATTTTTACCTAGTACATATAGTATTACATGACAAAAAAGATATATTTGTAATGAGTCATGTGTATCTTGTGCCTAGTGTGACATAGGATTAGATTTTAAGTCAAAATTCTCAAAGTCAAGTGTCATTGTTAAAATTTTCGGGGTCTCATAATATCGTCTCCATCAATGTTGTCAAGAGTCATTATCAAAAGTTGGAAAATTAAAAAGTTCAAAATATTAAAAAAAATTCCTTATGGACACATTTTTGCTGTTACCCGATGTCATGGCAACCATGGATCCTCAAAAGCTACATTTTCTGAGCTAGCAACATGATAATGGAGGATGGAGGCATCAGAGGCTAGATGTCAATCTACAACCTCTCATCAGTCACCAACGACAAGTCAACATAGCATATGTGGTGGCACATACATAGTGTGAGTATATGCTTTTTAGTGTACTTCCTTTTGCAGTGTTCCTATTTTCAATAAGTGGAAATTTCACATTGAGGGGGGGAACATAATCCAATGTTCAATTTCTAGTTTTTCAATTTGTTATGTATGAGTAGCAGTATTGAGAAGAATTTCCTATGTTATTCTCTATAGTGAGATATTGATGAGGGCTTATAATAGTACTTGGCACATCATGATTTGGTTGTACGTAAACCATTTGAAAACCTTCATTTGTGGTTTGTGGTAAACCTATAGAAAAAAACACCATTCTTGGTTGATGGTAAACCATTCACAAAACCATCCCTTTGTAGTTTTTGGTAAACCAATTCCAAAACTACCATTCTCGATTCGTGATCAACCAACCGTTTACAAAACCATCCTTGAGGTTTGTGATTATCCTATGAAAATCACCAGATCATGAGCAGGTGCAAGTACAAAGGAAGGCTTTCCCTATGTTCGCACTAAAGGGGGTAATGTTAGGAAAATAATATTTATTACTCATGCTAATTGTTATAACAATATTTTTTTGTTATACTCATCATTATTTGTTATACCAGTCATTATTTTGGGTTCTGTGTTGTACTTACTTCCTATTTATTAGCAAGCTGGTTTGATATTTTATTGGCTATATAATAGTCATACATTGTAATATGTAACATTTATCCTAAATGGAATATCATTTTGTTCATGACCATCTATGCCTTTACCTTCATTTGGCACATAGAATGGATGCGGGATGTGCCCCAAAATATGCCCTTATTGATTGCATTATGTGAGACATGGTGTGTGGATACGCTTGTATTTAGATTACCTACCGGGGGAGATGACTATGACTTTGGAGGATGTATATCATATAATGTGGTTTCCTATTGTTGGATAGAGAGTACAAGTTATGCCATTAAAGGATATAGAGAGTCATATGCAAGCTACTAGACAATATTATTTGGGGGATCGAGTGCCTGTTGAGACCCATATCAATTTGGATGTTATCTTACGATCTTGAAGTTTACGTTTGCGGAAGTTTATAACAATTTTAATTGCTTCATCTATAGCAGTGGGGGGAGGAGGCTTAGGCATCTTATATAACATGGATGATATATGTTGGTCGATAGAGGAGGAGGGTACTAGATACATGTGGACATGGTGTATTTTTTCCAACCAATATGGAGATCTATACCTATTTATTCATGATGAGTATGGTAGTAGGATAGGAGCTACTAAAATTTTATATGATTGGTATTATGATCATATAGCTATGTTGAGACCAGTTAAAGGTCCACAAGGAAAGTGGGATAGGCCAGAGATATATCCCAGGAGGTGGATTAATATTTGTGGGTGTAGAATGGACACAAATATACACACAACATTTATAGATAGGATGGGGCTCGAGGAAGTTATATGGAGGCCATACCAAGACTATTAAGGGTGGCTCGAGGATGTTGTAGAGTTGCATGTTTTTAGAGGAGTATGTGGCTGAAGGATTTATTTCTAGGATTGGTTGAGCTATTTTAGGTAGAGAGAGTGTAATGATAGTTCGACATGGCTCAGGATGTGCCCTTAGAGCCATATATATTGTTGAGAGCTATCAAATCACCTAGAAGTAATGGAGATAGAAAATTTCCCACAACATAGAAACAAGTACTTCCAAGGTAATATTAAGTGGACGCAGTGATAGAGACGATAGACTCAAACGATGCAGGTTATACGGAGGAATACCTCACATAGTTAGTGGTACATTGGTGGGTATTGTTGTTCCAATTATTTGTAGGTCTAGTATGGTTACTTCATGGAAGAGGAAGAGATGGAGAATCATATACCCCTGACAATGTAGAAGCAATTGTAGTTGAGTGTAAGTACTTATAGATAGTTATGATGTGTATTTTGTGTGTTGGTGCTTAGTTTAATCTCACAATGTTTGTTTAAAACTTCTAAGTCCACATGGTTTGAAGTATTCTCTATCTCCTGGTATGGATGCGTGAAAGCTTTCTCCTTCATTTGGTTGCCACTTTCAGTCCTTTCCTTGGGTCATGGATCACATTGAGTCTGGGTTTTACTTACAGTCTTCATCTCCACGGGGACAGTTTTTGTTGTTGGGCATTTTCCACGAATGTGTCTCCTTTGTAAATCATGTCCCAACATACATGAATACGTGGTCCTTTCTGATTGGATGTGGTTTGATGGGTCTTTTTGGTGAAACTTGTCACTTTTCTTACATTTGTAAAAAATGCCAAATTGGTCTCGTGGCCCTGATAGTATGTAATTTTATATTCAACAATATGAAGCGGAAGGTAAAATTTCTTACTTTGACCCCGAAGGTGGACACGTGGCCATTTTTCAAGTTAAAAGTGGGGAGGTGGGTCGCCGGATCATTTTGAATATTTTTACCTTTTTGTGAAAAAGTGGAAAACTCTAAAATTATCTACATCTTCACAAGGGACAAATTAGTGTCACATGCTTGAGTGAGCATTGAAAATTCAAAGTTTGGAGGTAGGTCGGCAAAGCACTTTCGAGTTTTTAAGCTCTGATTTGAAATGAAGAAAAAGTATAAAAGTGAGCCGCGACTCTGCTAGGGCCGACATAAAAATTTCGAAGCAGAGAGGAGGGTCGCCAAAGCATTTTGAAGATTTTTAACCCACCTCAACTAAAAAATTTTCCACATGGAGGGCCTATGCTCACTTGAGGATGCACCTCTCATTCTGACCTTTGGAGTTGCACCAAGGAGACACGAGGAGATTTCTACTGGCTATACTCATACTTAGAATTTTCAAGCACCCGATGCAAATTTATTAAGTTTGGGACACGTGGAAGGCCTACGCTTGTTTGGGGACTTACCCTTGAAATTTAATTTTGAAAGAGCATCAAAGAGACACAGGGAGGTTTCCATTGGATCCTCCCATATTTAGACTTTTTCAAGTGTCAGGTGCAAATTTTGTAGACCCTAGACACATGGAAGGCCCACGCTTGTTTGGGAGTCATTATTTTGAGCTTCATACAAAAAAATCACCAAGGAGATACGTGGAAGCTTTCACTAGCCTTGCCCATACTTAGACTTTTCAACAGTTGAGAAAAATTTCTCAGACCCTAGGCACGTGACACCTTCCACTAGTCCTTAAACTTTTTCAACAATGTTTCTAGGCCGAGACACGCGCATATCCCGTGCCTATTTGGGGTCTCCACTTTTGGGCACCATATCAAAAATGTGACAAGGAGACACGTGTTGGTTTCCATTGTCTCCTCTTTATACTGATACATTTTGAATAGCTAAGGGCATGTGGAGAGGTTGCATGCGTTTGAGGTCCCGTCTCTACACTTAAAATTTGAAATTACGCTAAACAGACATGTGGAAGCTTCTGCTAGACCTTCCAATATTCTGAATTTTTAGAAATTGGTGTAACTCTCTATGGTTCTGAACATGTGGAGGGCCTGCACTCATCTCAGAACCTTCCTCTAGACTTCACCTTTGTAGTTGCACCAAGGAGACACATGGAGGTTTCCACTCACTCCTCTTTGTACTTTCCCAACTAAGACTCGTAACAAAGTTATGTGGTATAATCCATGCGAGGAAACTCATTTATGAGAGACATGAATGCAGGTATCCATGCGAGGGCACTCATTTCTAAAGGTGTATTCTCAAGGGTGAAAAGGATTGCTTGTCAAATCCAGCCATATGGAACCACCTAAAAATTATTAAAAAGGGGATTTCTTACATGAAAAAATAAAAGAACGATTAAGAATACTATAAAAATTATGATATGGCATCCCAGTCATAGTTGAGGGTATGAGAAATTTGTTCAGTTCATGATTTATCCACTTGGTAGCTTTTGGCTGTAAATTTGTTAAACATCACTTTCTAGATCAAACTTGTAACAAACAAAGGATTCCTTGAATATTATTCTTTGGGGGGGGGGGGGGAATTAGGGATGTGTGAGAAAGTGAAATGTATAAATGCAATGAGTATACTCTTGCAATGGTCAGGTGGTTAACTTTTCTGAGAAAGTTTGAGAGAAAAACATTTTCCTGAGAGACTATCTAAGAAACTAGTTTATTTTCTTGTGTTTAGGATTCAATTGTGTCAAAGTGGTTGCAAGTGTACAACCATTGAAAAGATATAATATTGTTCAAGAAAATTTCTTCTCCTGATGAATCTAATGAGCCTAAAAAAAATTTGTGTTGATCATGAGAAGAATTGTGTTTCTTATTATTTCAAAATGTTTTCAAATAGTTTTTCTTGTTCCTATTGCAATCTTATGTTAAAATATCTCTAAGTCAAACAAGATATTTTCTATGTGTTACTATTGTGGCATTTTCAATTGCATTATGAGAAGAGCCTTCATCTGGTAATGAAATAAATAATTTAAAATCACTTTACTCTCACTATATTGATAAATATTGTTTGTAATCCTATGAGTGTATCTTAGGTGTGACGAACTAGGGATTTATAATGTTTAATTGAGTCTTTAACACGATCCTTTGTGTTGAATTCATGAAGACTGTATGAAAACCGTGCATCTCTGGGATTCCATTGATATACACCTTCTAGTCGAAGGAATATTTTAGCTGTTATGAAGCATTCTATCTATGATTTTTCCAGTTTATGTAAAGGATCTCAAAGATCTGGTATAATCAAATCTACCTTCTTAACTTCCCACCAAAATTTTATCAAACGATGAATCCTACACGAAATACCCCTGTTTGTAATGTGTATCCACAAATGAACAATTTCCATTACCAATGTATGCAAGGACAATCAGGATTCGATCATTGTCTTTAGTAACCCGAACCTTGCGTAGGAAACATCTCCACTCTCTAGTGTGACAACTTGTGAGAGTTAGATTGTGTTGCATTAATCATATTTCCTCAAGGTTATCATTAACATTGTGTAGAGAAGGATCTCTTGATGTCCTTCACCAACACGGGTTACAGAACGGGTCCTCTCACCCTGGTTGAAGGCACAACCTAAAGTAGTGGGCGTATATCAAACCCTCAGTGAGGTGCAATCCACTTCTCTAATGCTTGAGTGACAAAGAGTCAGTTGAATCCCATCCCTAACTAGAAAACACCTCATATAATGGTTCGCCTATCTCTAAGCATCCTACCAGTTTTTTGATTCTGCTCGCCACTCGTAGGAGAATCAATTTGGATACTAACACCAAAGTGGTGCAATTTCTGGGGATTATTTGAACACCAGGACCCATTTGTGCAGAAATAACACTAAATTAGTGCCGTTTCTGGGGCTCATTTGAATTGCAGAGGATTATTTGAGTTCTAGAACCTATTTGTGTGACAAGAACATTGAAGTGGCACCATTTTCAGGGATTATTTGAGCTTTCAGACCTATTTGTGTGGAAACAACACAGAAGTGGCGCCATTGTCAGGGAATATTTTTACAAATGCATACACATGCTGACCCAGGTAATGTTTCTTACATGATTTAAGTGAAAATATGTTGTTTAAATTTCATCCTTTGTTAAGATTTGTAATATTTGTGCAAGATTACAAATCTATTGTGCAGTATTTCCAGTTTCTAGTACTTATTGCAATAAATTTACATCAATAGTGATAAATGTGGGTAAAGGAAGGCCGGATTTCCTAAGCCTTGTAGAAATTAAGCATTGATAGACACTTGGCAAGTTAATTATAGTGCATCTACACAACTAATGTGAAAATCCTTAGTGATGACTTCGTCTTGAATTGAAATTTTAATGATTATCAGTTCCTTAACCTGTGTCAAGTTAAATTTTTCATCAATCTAAGAAAATATGGAGGGAAGAAGATATTTCTTCTCTACTAACCTTACTAGAAAGTTATTTCCAGAACTGGGAAAAGTAAATTCAGAAGGAAAACAAGTCTGGAAAGTTTTCAGAGATTAAGAATCAAACAGGGAGATATTAGTCCTGAAGGGTGATCAATCAGTGGTTGAAGATTACCATACATATTCAATTGATTTTGAACCAGGTAATGTTTACATAAATTTGAGTTCCCCTACTGGAGAGGGGCCATCATTTGTTTTTGAAAAGTGTTCCTCTTAGTTTTCCCATGTTTCTTCCAAGGTTGATAGGGTTTTCCAAAATACTAAGTCTATAGAGAATATATATTTATAGAGTTATACTCTTATGCTCCAAAGACCCCTCGTTCCCTATCATTTTGTTTCTCCTGTAACATCACCTCCTCAAGGAAATATGGCCCAACCTCAACCTCAACCTCATATTTTTTTTCAAGACTTTTGGACCTATAGATTTCAGGGGTATGGATGGATATCCTAATAAAGGCCACAAGATATTAGAAATAGGTTACCAAAAATTGAAGGGAATAATGCCATCACTAGTGACCACAATTTAAGACTCTTTGTCAATATTATGGAATATTTTGAAATTTATTTTAAAGACGTGTATATAAAACTATTTATTCATACTCTTGAGGAGGATGCACATGAATGGTAGAAGGCTTTACCAGATAGTTCAATAGATTCATGGTCCGAGATGAAAAGTTCCTTCAGGTTGTAATATGGCGATAAGACAAATCTCAAGTTGCTTTTATATGAATTTGAAAATATAAAGAAAAATACAAATTAATCTGTCCATGATTTCAATACTCAGTTCAATAAGAACTTGAATAAGCTACCTGTAATCCTAAAGCTAAGTGATGTGTCATGTTTGATAAAATATTTTGATACTTTTGATAAAAAGATTGCTTATTACTTGAGAGATAAGAACCCTGGAACATTGACGTGGGATTTAACCATGGCCTTACAAATATAAAATAACATCAAAGCAGTTGGAAAGCCTCCTAAGAGGGAAGGTGTTAAGTTGATCAATCCTAAAAAGCCTCAGTCAAGAAAATTTGTGGATCTAGAAGAGGATGTAAAAACTTTGGCTAGAGAAGTTAAAGAAATATCTTACAAACTTACCAAAGTATAAAAAGGGATAGGATAAAGTTCACTTGGTCAGCACAAGCCACACGGTTAGGAAAGATCCATAAATCATCCCAGAGGTGATCATAGACTAGATGACCAAGGGAAATGCCCATAGGGAGAAAAAAACTTTTCCTCATCCTTTGACTGCCAAGGTTTCTACTGTGGAGGAGGCCAGTGTTATCGAGCGGTGTTATAGGTGTTTCTTACCATACTCCCCATGTGATGTAGATCAAGAAGTTGAGGAGGCAGATGATGATGAGACGTATGATGATGTGTGTATGATGTAGAGCCCTATGAAATCACAGTAGGAAACCTCAACTGAATTGATAAGTGTCAGAACTGATGAAGATTTCTGGGATTGTGTTCACCAGGTATTACCTCTTTCTCCTATTAATACTTTTGAAACTTATATGGTACAAGTATTTGATCTGCCTAATCATGAATTTGAATACTTAAGGGCCTTGATGATTAAAAAGTATGATGGAGGGATCCCTTCCAAAGAGGACATGCAAATGTATATGAATGCAATAGATTCTCAGGAGAAATAATATAACACTAGAAGTAAGGTTGTCAAAGGGGGAGGGCCAATATCCCTAAGGAAACCCCTAAGAAAGATACATCTGGCAAAGTCCCAACAACCCCAAATAAAACATGTGCTCCTGCCCATGCCTAGAATATGAAAAATCTTATATTATCAGATGAAAATGTGAATCTTCTTCCTAATATTGCCCCTACCCAAATATGTTCCTTGTGACATACCCCAAATCTTGAGTTAGATCAAGGTCATTGTTCCTATTGTTGAATTACTCAAGATCCCTGAGCATATGAAAAGGGCATTTGAATATTTGGGATTTAAGGAAAATAAGATTATTCATGAAAAAAGTGTTAATAATATAGAGGTTCCTCCTATTATTATAGAATCAAAAATACCACAAGCATTGGAGGAACTGGGTGAATCATGTAAGGTATATTTGGGAACTTCTCTAGTTGAATCTCAGCTTAATGTGGATCCATTTTTTATCAATTTGATGATTAAAGATACATTGGTACATGCTGGTGTGTGTGACATGCCTAGTCATCACCCACATCCCCTGGTGATTCATCTCACCTTGTGAGAGTCATAGGTCTTAGGAAGTCAAATGACAAGTTGCAGATTTTGTCATAGAATCTGTCATTTTCATTTGCGTCAATGTGTCATAGAAGTTACATTCCTTATTTGGAATTGTAACTCCTCACTTAGTGGCGTCATATGTGTCAGTCACGTCATATGTGTCAGTGGCATCATTGATTTTCTTTTCTTGTTTAGGTATGGGGGTTACACAACACCCCTTTTTTTACTTCCTATTTTCGATCTATGAGCATCAGCAGACATGTTTTCTTACTTGTATTTTCATTCCATTGTTTCGAATCTTGCTTATTGCGTTGGAGCTTGATGTTACCATCGGAGTGTAACTATGTTGTGGTGCATTGTTTTCGACATCGGTTCTCATTTTTCCCTCTTTCATGGTATCAGAGCTGGTTTCAGTAAATGTTCACTCTTCGTTTCTCAATTGTTCATTACTTCTAGTTTCTTCACATTTCCTCGTGCAAGTTTTTTTTATTATTGTTTTGGAATTTTATTACTCACCTCATATTGAGGGTTTAGCAGTTGAAAGTTTGAAGGTATTTGGTTAGTTTACATTATCATATTGCTGAGTTCGTGATTACCTCTATTCACATGATCTCGGTTTGTGCTTGGCATGGACCTTTGGTTCCTTCTTGATTCACATGTTCGAGTTATTTGGGTGTTTCAGCTTTGCATGAGCTGGTTTTTTCTATTACAGATCCATGTTTTTTCTTAACAGTGGTTTTAACGTTGGCTTGGTGGATTGTTTGGGTTGGCTCATTTTTGAGCTCGTGGGGTTGATCACTGGTTTACCAGATCATCCTTTGCATCGATTTGGAGGCCTTGCTTGTGGTTGTGCGTGCCATACTAGATTGGGTTTTTCATTCCTTCAATGCTGCATGTGCTATTCATTGCTCAAGTTTAGCTTGGTTTGAACGTATTGGTGTTTTTTTTTGGCATTCAGCGTGTGATTGAGTGTCTGATTTGTGCTTTTGCGTGGTTGTTCCTACCACAACTTGAGATCTTGTTGAATATGCTCCTGGATATGCTTAACCCATGCTAACCTCTACCCGAGTCTTGATCCTGTAACCAGTTTGTATGTGCCCATTCTTGCATTGGTTACCATTTGCAAAAGGCTTGGATTAAGCATTTTATTATTGTGGGGTCTACTCCTTTAGACTGTTTTTTTTGTCTTCTGCTCAAACTCGTGTAGACCTTCCTGACTGTTCTACGTCAAATCTTCTTCCTGCATTCAACATCGACCTATGGCGTTTTCTCCTTTGCTCAGTCGTTTCTTTACAACCACTTCCACATATCCACATGGCTTCCATATAGCGTGGCCACCATTTCCATCAGCTCCAAATCTGTTACATCTTACCTGTGTCGTTCTTCCCCACTTGGCAGTGGTCTCGTTTATTAGGATTTTCTTATCTTGGTCAACACTGCCCTAGCTGAGGTGATATTTCCTTTTTGGTATTGATTATTAAAATCATTATCACCTTTTTAAACTACTAGGGTTAAAACCTTTTTAAAAATGTTTTAATGTGTTAAGAACATTTCATTTTATTTGCATTATAAAATTTGGGTTTTTGGCTTGTATTATTTACCTTACTATGAGTGTCGAAGACGGAGGGTGAGGTCTGTGGTTGGTAGGAGGATAATCCCCCCCCTTGCAATTAAAACAAAACCTATCTAAAATTTTATGCCATTTCCAATGAGCATACATACGACACCCTTTACATGCGCTTAGGGCTCTTTTTAAATCCGTTTGCAGGCTTATTAGCATTTTTTCCATCAGTTACGGGAATTGTTTTTTGCTATAAATTTTGACTCATTTCTCGGTTTTGAGAACTTCTTTAGTCAAAGTTGCATGTTTTTTCACACTCTAGTTGAAGGGATTATCATTTTTGTAAATGAAATATTTTATAAAGTGCTGCATTCTTGGGGGTGTCTTTGTATTGCTTAATTCAGCTCATTGTTTTTAGCTTTGTTCTATCCCTTTTACTGCTTGTGGACTTGTAAGCACGTCCACCATTGTATTACAGAAAAATGGATTCTTTTGTGTGATGTGAGACGCTATTTCTCATAAAAACCTCTCTTCCCCTTGTTTTCTCTCATTCTTGTGCTTACTTGTGATGTTGATCTGTTGCTCCCAACGAACCTTGATTTTGGTCTCAACCATTGCGCGTTACTAAGTTGATTGCAAGGTGAGTGACAGACTTGTTCTTGGCACACAGTCACATCTTATTGTAATTAACACACTGAAGTATAAAGTGCCACAAAAATGGGGGGGTTAAAAATTGTGTTCTTTGGAGGATCCTCTCATCATGGACATTGAATTTCATCGTTCCATTGTTCAACTAGGACCAGGAAAATACCTATAATGGAAGAATGGGATACTCAATCATTGCATTATGTATAACTTGTTACCACATATTATTAGGTTGGAACTTGAACCTATTGACCATATTCATCACCAAAATTGGTTGAATGAGAATGACATGGCATACAGGATTCTTTTTCTTACTATACCGGAGGACCTTCAATGTCGAATAGAGTTCATAAAGTTTGCGCACTAAGCTTGGACCTTCATTCGAAATTTTCATGGAGACCTTGATCCTCCTTCATTTGGTTATGGATCTATTAATGATCTTGCATCCATGGAGGAAAGTGAGTTCACCGATACTTTTTCTTACGAAGGGGCCACCCACACCTATTTCTTCGTGTGATTGCAGTTCCACTGACACAGACTCGCTTGGTTCTACTTCTGATGATGAGGATTGTGCACCCAGTTTTGATGTCAAGAGTATTAAAGAGGACTCTTCTCCTCATTCTCTCACTATTCTAGAGAGTTTTGACACATCCCACATCTCATCAGGTATTGAACAGTCTCGTATACAACATCATACAGTGGTCACACCTGAATCTTTTCCACGTTCAGTGTTTGAGGACCCTTTCACTCCTCTACCTTCATTGGATGACTCATATCTATCTGAGATCGCTCTTCTATTTTTTGAGCCCCCTCATTGAGACAAGTATCTACCTGACCTTAGTCATCTTTTCACATAGTACACTTGTGATGTACTATAGGTTCCTCATCCATCTATAGGTATTTCAGAGGATTTCATCATCTCTGTTATTGGGAGTGCCCCTTCTAGGAATCTTACCACTTCCACTTTTCTAGAGATGTCCATTATCCACCCTTGCTTATGGATCCATTTTCTATCGTGGGGAATGTTTTATTACCTTCACTTTAGTTGGAGATACTTTCTATAGGTGTTCACCCTTCATACTCTGACAGTTCTGCACTCGTGACATTACCTTTGGTTCCTTTGCACTCACTTGCTAGACCTATGTCACACTTTCGTGGACCAGACTCAAAGTTCTTCGTGTTGCTGCCTTCAGTTTCCTTTGTAGAGTGGGTAGACTTCTAGCACATCATTTTTGTCCTTCCTAAGGGTAGGCACATTGTTCAGTGTGGATGGATCTTCTTCAGTCCAGAGGCAGAGGATCTCGCCATTGACATTCCTTTGGGAGACTTCTCATAGTTATAGAGTTCAGATCCATCCATGACATCATCTACATCCCTCTTGTCTCACTCTTCTCCTCTTATTTTTCCTTCTAGAAAGATGTTGTTTGTATATGGGCACCTGTTCAGGCCTTTAGTTGTTGGGCCCCATTGACACATATTTCTTAGTTTTCTAGGGGAGTCTTTTTTTTTGTTCTGGCTTACCATTACCTCTTCCCCGAATTTGATGAAGGGGGGGTGTTGGTGTGTGTGACATGCCTAGTCATCATCCACATCACCTGGTGAGTCATAGGTCTTGGGAAGTCAAATGACAAGTGGCAGATTCTGTCATTATCATTTGTGTTAGTACATCATAGGAGTTAAATTCCCTATTTTGAATTGTAACTCCTCCTTTAGTGGCGTCATATGCGTCAGTGGCATCATTGATTTTCTTTCCCTGTTTAGGCATGGGGGTTACACAACACCCTTATTTGTACTTCCTTTTTTCAATCTATGAGCATGATAAGACATGTTTTCTTACTTGCATTTTCATTTCATTATTTCAAATCTTACTTATTTCATTGGATCTTGACGTTACCATTGGAGTGCAACTACGTTGTGGTGCATTTTTTTCCACATTGGTTCTCATTTTCCCCTCTTTCAGTACATAACTGCATGTTTGATTCAGATGCCTCATGTAATGTAATGCCTTTGGAAGTCATGAATGAGTTAAATATCAAGATAATAATTTTTTTAAGGAAATGTACTGCTATGGGTTCAAGAAAAGTGCTAGTAGTTGGGTATGTCAATGGATTAGTAGTGTAGTTGGCATCTTTTCTAGGAAAGTGCTTAGCCATGAATGATGTTATTGTGGACTATCCTAGAAAGTGGGAAGCTAGTGTGGGTGGAAGCGTACAAATGGACATGTCATATGCAACCATACCAAATGAGAGGAACCTTGTGAAGTTGTACGGTGAGAATAAAATGTTATATCTTATTGAGGACCCTAACAATGCTTCTTATCAAATATTGTATGCAGACATTGATGTCGAAAAATTTGTGGGTTATGCTTATTTTAAGGAGCATAAAATTGATGAGTGCAAGTATCCAGAGTAGATTGGTTCTTTGGACTCTGACGTTTGATGGGGTTTTTTCTAGATCTAGTAAAGGCACAAAGGATAAACCTAGGAGAATATGGCTAGGTAGCAACTTAGATAGAGAAGAAAAACAAGCATATGTCCAGTTGTTAAAAAAGTATCAAGACTTCTTGGCTTGGTCATACTGAAAATGGTAGGCACTTGAAACATCTAATTGGCTGATTTTTTAGAAGCAAGGCACACATCATTGTACAATCTATTGTCTTTTGTTTTTGCTCTATTTTCACATTTTTTTGATTCAGTTTCTCCTTGTCCCTAGTGACCAGTTCTTGTTAGTTTCTCAGTTCGATCTTGAGAGGATAGGTTATTGATTTTATACGTTACAAGCTTATTCTTGACTCCTTTTCCCAATGGATTTTTGGCACATGGTCAATTTTTCTTGTGGCACTCATAGGGAGTGCCCATCCTTGAGTCGAAACCGATGTGTGCGCTCAATTTAATCTTACCTTTTTTATTCAAAACTCATCAGTCTGCATGGTGTAAAGTATTCTCTGTCTACCTGTATGGATGCGTGAAA
The DNA here is from genome assembly GCA_019776745.2 of Taxus chinensis. Taxonomy (NCBI): domain Eukaryota; kingdom Viridiplantae; phylum Streptophyta; class Pinopsida; order Cupressales; family Taxaceae; genus Taxus; species Taxus chinensis. The sequence goes on from CM034149.1 coordinate 809,745,425, forward strand.
GCTTTCTCTTTCATTTGGTTACCACTGTTAGTCCTTTCCTTGGGTCATGGATCACATTGAGTTTGGGTTTTACTTACAATCTTCATCTCCATGGGGAAACATTTTGTTGTTGGGCATTTTCCACAACTGTGTATCCTTTGTAAATCTTGTCCCAACATCTGTGGATACGTCATCCTTTCTTGTTGGACGTGGCCCAGTGGGTATTTTTGGGTGAAACTTGTCAATTTTGTTACATTTGTAAAAACTGCCAAATTGGTCCTGTGGCCCCGATAGTATATAACTGGCTATTTCAACAATATGAAGCAATAGAAAAAATTTCTTATTTTGACCCTGAAGGTAGACACATGGCCATTTTTCAATTTAAAAGTGGGGAGGTGGGTCACCAGAGAATTTTGAAGATTTTTGCCTTTTTGTGAAAAGGATAAAAGTTATAAAATTATCTGCAACTCCGTGGAGAACAAATTAATGTCACATTTTTGAGTCAGCATTAAAATGTCAAAGTGGGGAGGTGGGTCGACGGAGCACTTTGGAGTTTAAAAGCTCTTTGTTGAAATGAAGAAAAATTATAAAAGTGAACTGTGACTCCATTGGGGCCCAAATTAAAATTTAGAAGTGGAGAGGCGGCTCGCCGAAGCATTTTGAATATTTTTGACTTTCCTCAACTAAAATCTTTTCCACGTGGAGGGGTTGTGCTCATTTGAGGATTCACCTCTCGCTCTCACCTTTGGAGTTGTACCAAGGAGATGTGGAGGTTTCCACTGGCTCTTCTCATACACACAATTTTGAAGCACCTAATGCAACTTAATTAAGCCCGAGACATGTGGAGGGCCCGCGCCTGTTTTGGGACCTACTGTAGACAATAAAATTAGGTCACACTCCCCTTTCACCCTACTAATATTCATTTAATTAATTTAATTAAATTAATGCATGATACTCACTATATTTATTATTTAAATATCTTATTTAAATAATATCAAAACATACAGTTCACTTAGACAACTCACCAAGCCAACTCAACCTAAGACATATTCTTAGCAAGTTCTCATAATAAACTAAGACTTACCCAAACCCTAAAAATCAATGCCTACACTCCTTCTAACCATATTTCTGCATGCTCACAAGAAGCTCCCAGTCTAATCTATGGGATAACTATTATCACCAAATCACAACACCCTTATGTTTATAAAAGTGCATATACTTGAACTCACGGTGTGATTGGATAACATGGGTACTATCTCCAAGTTGTGGGACTTGCTACTTGAGATAGACCTCCAGAGAAAGTTGGTTCTTTCTCCTAAACTACCTGCCACAATCTACTCTAATGCAGGATAAGCTAACTGTTCCAATCTAAATTTCCAAGGGACCAGGGAGAGAGAATGCATAGAATGAAAGCATACACTAAAGTGGTGATACACTAGAAAAGGAGGGTGGGAGAGTAGTCTCCAAATGTGTGAAATACAGAGGCAAAGTGCACACTAGAAGAGGTGATGACAGTTCACCATAATCTAGCAAAATGCATTCAAAACAATATTCCAAGCATACAAAATGATAATGAATCCCTAAAAGAACATAATAAATAGACACAATATTCTTATAGAAAGATTAAAGGGGCAAGAAGAATGCAAGAAAACACAACAGGGGAAGATACATCCACAATCTGGTATTTTATTGCTTCATGATATGCACAGTTCAATCTATTACAAGATAAGGGCCTGGATCACCATGCAAGGAGTCCACTACAAGGGCCTGCAACACACTGGCTTCACAAAGCAATTTTGGCAGAGCTTTGCTACCCAAAAACTCTCCTCTTACAATGAGCCCAACACTCCAATTTATAGAAAAAATGAGAAGAGAGAGAGAGGGGAAAATGAAAATCCCGAAATCTGTCCTTCAACCACCTGTAAGAGGTATTAAATGGAGTGAAATGGTTATACATTACCTAAAAAATTCTCCCCATACTGTCCCATGTGCTGCAACAGAGAAAGAATGATGACCATACCTCTTAATTGCACTCCCAGCTACCAAATAAAACATTGTTCTGAACCCGGCCATGTTTTCTTAAAAAAATAATCAATTTCTAATCAAATATTGAATTTCTTGATTCCTGTGCATTGGTCTCAGAGCCACAATTCCAACGGTACCAAATTTGTGTGATTTCGTTGAGAAATGCAAAAGTTATGGCCTTTTGAGTGCGGGAAGCTATTTTGGGCCTGGCAGGCGTTTTCTGTCATTTGACGGGAATGAGCATTAACTGACTGGAGCCGAATATATTTACTTCATTTAAATATACCTACCCTCATTAAAAATAATAAATCTAGTTTTTTTGGCGTAGAGGATGCCGTGCTCATTCCAGAAAGTCCAATTTTGTGAAAATCGGAGCTCGGAGTCAAAAATTATGGCCGTTTGAAGTTTCCAGACCAAACGTTGACTTTTCTTCTTCTCCTTCGGCCGCTTCGGATTTTCACATCCCACGCATCCCTTTGTCCCATTTTTCCCAAATGCTACGTGGGAAAAATCCTTTTGAACCGCCCAAAATGGGCTTCCATGTCCCTTTTCTACCGGTGACACGTGGCGTGATCTGATTGGCTTTCGGCTCCTTCGGCTATCCGCGTCCTGCGCGTCCCTTTGTCCCATTTGTCCCAGTGCTGAAGTTCCCTGTTTCGGCCAAACCGGCCGGTTCACGTACTCTCATCCCAACTGTCCTAGACTTTAAGTTCTCATTTCGGCCGATCCAGCCGGTTCACGTACTTCGCGTACCTTCAGACCAACTATTCTGGGCTGCCTTAAGTCTTTTCGGCCGACTTGCATCCTCTGCGTACTCACTACCCAGATGTCCCAGACTTCCTGTTTCAACAGTTAGTCAAATTTTTCCATTTTTCAGCCAGTTCAGATTTCCACGTCCCGCGCATCCCTTTGTCCCAAATGCTGCGCAGACCACCTGGCGGCCTTTCGGGCGGTTCGCGCCCAGATGTCCCTCACGTCCCGACTGTTGCGAGGACTAAGACTTAGCCATTTTTCACAATTTTTTCTTGCCCGAGCCTGTTTTTTGCAATTTTGCTTACCTTTCCTCAGAACTTGCTCTCTTCTACTTGGACAGGGGAGTTAAAAAAAATATGAGGGGACCCTAGAAACATGACTTTTTTCCCTGAATCAATATAATTGCTTGGGACTAAAGAATTTGATGCCTGTTATCAAAATTACCTTGGGGGTGAATTTTGGATAACAATAACCACACAAGATCCGAGGAAATCAGGAGGATCTCCCTAAGTTTAGTAAACCTAGGAAATCCCGCCTTGACCGACGTTGGTTACCCCTAACCGTTGCTGGTTAAGCCAGACCACTATTAGTTACCCCCTTTTTAGCCCCAAAACAACTTAATTCTTGAGGTTGGAAGTGGAAAGAAAGTTTGCAAACATTGGGAGAAAGTTGACGAGCAAGAATGAGATCTTAGAGAGATAATGCATCTTCAGAGAGCAAATTCCAGCGAGAACTCACATCCAAGGAATGAGATTGAGCATCTTCTCCTGCAAAGCCATCCCTGCCACGTTTTGATCTATCTAAGAAAAGAAGAGTGTGCATGTAGCCCATGCAGAAGCTTTCTTTCAGTCGGTGATCACTTGCAGCCTTCAAAACCCATCATCAACACCTCCATCCTTCACACATAGACCTTCAGGAATGAAATCCAAGTACAATATCATACTTTCCTGGTTATTTCATTTAATCATTATTTTATCATCCATTGTTTATCTTGCTCCTTATTGACCATCTCCAACACCTTTCACCTCCATAGACCCATCAAAACCTTGTAAAATCCTACTCCAGTCATCCACTACCCCATCCCGACCAACGAAAATCCTTTGTGTATTCATAAAAGAGACCAATACCCCATTCTGTGATATTTCTAGATCTTACAGTAACTGGCGCCGGTTATACCTAACCACAGTCGATCACCCCTAAACGACGTCGGTCTCTGTGCTTTCCCACACACCCGTAAACAGATGCCTACCCACCTAATTTGACCTTACCCTCATTCACCTGGGACCTACCTGAGACCTTTTATTAGACCTGTAGAACCCATAACCAACCATTAAACTTGTGGATTCTATTCTAGCTTAGCTTGTTAGATTAGATTTGTTTTCTTATTGTGTTTTAAGTGAGATAGATAAATCATTTTAAAATAACAATAGGATTTACTTTGTTTATAGCATTAACTTGTTTAAACTAGTGGACTGAAAACCATCTAGGAAGTACCATGCTTCCCAGATCTATCTTACGCTAGGTAGTTCACTACCCATATTGTTTAATTCCTTCTGGTGGTCTTATGTTCATTACAGGTAGTTCCTCCTAGCCAAAAGGAAGCTCTCACAATCAGTTTTGGATTTGGAAGTCATACGCGTGCAACAACTCATCAACCAACATTTGAACAGGTATTCCTCCTATGCTCGTTACCCTATCTGTTTTGTGAACAATTCAAAGAAACAATCTAAGAAAAAGGTGAAACATTTTGGCACACCCGGTGGGACCCATCTAGGGTTCCTTGCATTTCATTCATTCCTAGGAAAAAAAATGTGTGATTGTTTCCCTTCTAAAAGTGTACACACTAATTTTCATCCCTGGTAATCCACTCCTTTCTATTTGGCTCTAAAGGAAACTTTTCTTTTGGTGTATTTAAAAAGAATCATTTCTTCATGTTTTCTAGATTTTAGTGAAAGAGCATCCCTGTTCCTCTTCATCTATTTTTGTCATCGAATACCATACTTTCGATTTGGGTCTAAAATCATTGCATTTCATTTTGATTTTCTGCACTTGCTCACATTAATTGAGGGCAACCTATACGCTGGAAGTCATTACCAGTTGATAGTTGATAAATGAATCATAGAAAAGCACTTCTATCCTTTTATCTTTCTCTGAGTCTTACCAAACCACACAAAATTTCAAATACATACATTCTTAAACAACATCTTACCTAGGAGAAGTTATAGGTGATCACACAATCACGGCACAGTGGGCACCCAAGCTACTTTTTCGACTCATACTTTAGAGCGAAGCCCTCCCCCATCATAACAAACCTGAAAGCTCACCCTTTAGATATCCTTCTTTATAGGAAGCCATCCTCACAAAAAAATCTATTTCATAATTCATGTGTCAGTCCCTAAATAGCATAAGCTAAACAAACATAATAGAAAAGAGAACTCTTAGAATTGTATTTTCTTAGTGTTTCTGCTTGGTTTTTGTTTTGAGGTGAAAGATCACGTTCATCACTTTTTTTGGTTCATCCTTACATGCTCCTCATCATAGCTAGTGTATTCTGGCTTCACTTGAGTGTGCTTGGGCCATATCACCATCATTCCTAGAATTTTGGGTTTGATTCCACATCAAATGCTAATTCACAACCACTTTTTATCATAATTGTTTCAATCTCACAGTAACCGTCATTGGTTACCTCTGACTGCCATCGGTTAAACTCAACCGACATCGGTTCAAACTCCTTTTGCTAACCTATTCAAAAGGAAATTTTCACTTCATTTTCTTCCACTTTCCATAGTCTCTGTCACTGTCATTTTTCCCATTAATGTTTTACACATCCTCAGATTTCACATACTTGTCATATTTTGCCTTCTACCTCACTATTTCCTCGCTGTCCATTTTCCACAGTGACCAGCAATGGTTACCCCAGACCAATGTCAGTTTTCCCTAACTGGCATCGATTAGCATGTTTCACATTTCACCCAAAATTTGTTACTTCATCCATTCTTTTTCAGTTGTTCTCTATACCATTTACTGAGAAGCAGCCCCACTTGATCAGTACTGGTTCACATGGTAATGAACCGAAGACAAGTGAACACACTTGTGTTCCACGCTAGTCACCAACCACTCCCACCTAGTCCTTCACCACCCTCTATTTTATCACCAGCCATGGATCCTATCTAGCCTACTAATATCACTACCAGAGATGAGGAGTTTACATGACTCCTTGACTAGAACCATGCTGCCTTGCAGTTTTACCTCTCTCATTCGTCTACTCGAAATTACTCAGGTCAGTTGATATACGGCATGCCCATATCTATCCCCCCAACCCTCATACCCACTTCTACCTCAGCCCCATATGGCTCCATGCTACCTGCATCTACCTTCTCCTCAATTGTTTCACAGTTAGGTTTCATACCCCCCATGACTGCCACGTCTGTTAGCTCTATGGCACCTATTACATCCACCATATCCTCAACGATTACCCAAAACACAACCTCATGTCTCACACATACCTACAGCTATGTTCCCACCTCCAATGTTGGTGAATCCTACCCCATTTCAGAACGTAGTTCTTTCAATTCCACAATCTTTAGCTGCTATTGCCACTAGGGCTACCAAAACCCTTCCTCCCCCATATACGTACTACCAACAACCACCTATTTAATCTACTGTTCATTCTAGGTACTTACCCCCTATTTCATTGCCCTCTTCTCCACCACCTTACATGGCAGCCCCATACAATGGAATGCCACCCCCATTATACACCCGAAACCAACCTCCTCACATTATAGGAGGCACCCAATCATCACAACCCACTAATGACCTAATTAGATTAATGATGGATAAGATACAAACACTGGAGGCATTGGTTTTTGGTTCTAGTAACACTCTCACTTACGATGAGATTTGCAACGAGCTTATTCACCCATCCATCCCCATCCGTTTATACCCTTTACATTGGGAAATGCCTAAATTCAACCGCTTCAATAGTAAGGAAGACCCACAACAAAATTTGCAATTGTTTAAACATGGATGTTATTTGATTTCTCATGATGATGCCTTACTTTTGAGAATTTTTCCCATGTTCCTCACTGGACCTACATTAGAATGGTATAGTGGGTTACCTAAACACTTCATATTTTCATTCAATCAAGTAGCCCAAGTGTTTTTGGATCATTTTTCTAAAAATATTGCCAAGAAAGTTACCATGACCAATCTATATTCCACACGTCAATACAAGGATGAATCTATCGTAGATTTTATCACTCGCTAGCACAGCCTTATCAATCAACTTACCTTTCAATTGCCACAAACTGAACTCATTGAGCTCTTCACACAAGCTTGTGCCAGACATATCCGAAGGCGTTTGTATATTGCTATATTCCAAATGGTATAGAGCTCACGCCTTTATATAGGCCGAGAGGGAGGCAGCCGTGAGAGAAACGGTTATACAACTATCCTTTAACAAGTAATAACACACAAATGTATTAATTTGCTAACATTCCCCCCCTTAATACATTGCTCTTACAAATGTACCCCCTAAACAAATAAAACTTCACCTTGCCGAGAGGCTTGGTGAGAATATCTGCAACCTGAAAATCAGTAGGGCAGTACTGGAGCTGAATTTGGTGGTTCAAGACCTGTTCACGAATGTAGTGACATTCGACCTCAATATGCTTTGTTCGTTCATGGAAAACAGGATTCTTCACAAGCTTCAACAGACCTTGATTGTCACAGTGAATGATGGGAGGTTTCTCTTTAGGAATCCCTATATCTGCAAGAATGCGACATAACCAAATTGCTTCACACACAGCTCCTCGTGCAGCGCGGTATTCAGCCTCAGTGGATGAGAGATCAACAACAGTTTGCTTCTTGCTGATCCACGAGATAGGTCCAGATCTGAGATGAAAAACATATCCTGAAGTGGATTTCCTGTCATCAATGGATCCTGCATAGTCCGATTCTGTATATCCCTGTAATAAGAACTGAGTTTTCTTCTGATACTCCAGACCAAAGTCAACTGTACCTTAGACATATCTCAACACATGCTTTTCTGCTATCTAATGACATTTCTTCGGATCCTGCATAAATCTGGCGAGATAGCTCATAGCAAAGCAAAGATTTGGTCTGGTATAAGTCAAATAAATGAGACTCCCCACAAGCTACCTATAGTGAGTGCCATCTACCTGTGGTGAATCCTGGAATCTAGATAGTTGCAAACCTTTTTCCATAGGTGTGGACATTGGTTTACAATTTGACATCCCATACTTTTCCAGGAGTGTCTTGGCATATTTCATCTGGGAGACGAAGATATGATTCTTCTTCTACCATATCTCTAAGCCAAGACAATAGTGAAGTAGCCCCAAATCAGTCATGTCGAAGGATTTCTTCAGATCATTCTTTACATCATCTACAAGATTGTCAGAACTTCCTGTGATCACAAGATCATCTACGTATAAAACCAGAATGACAATCTCTGTTCCTACCTTCTTGATATACAAATTTGTATCTGAGGGGCTACGAGTGAATCCATGCTGCAATAGGTGATCATCAATTTTTATATACCATGCCCTAGGTGCTTGTTTGAGTCCATAAAGAGACTTTATCAGATGACATACCTTCTGTGGTTGATGCTCATCTACAAACCCTTTAGGTTGGGCCATGTACACTTCTTCTTGTAGATCACCATTTAGAAAAGCACTCTTGACATCCATCTGTTGAAGTTTCCATCCATTTTGTGCTGCCAGTGCACATACAACTCTGATGGTTTTGATCTTCGCAGTGGGTGCAAAGGTCTCGTTATAGTCAATTCCTTCTTGCTGAGCATAACCCTTTGCAACAAGTCATGCTTTGTGTTCGTCTATTGAACCATCTACCTTATATTTTGTTTTGAAAATCCATTTGCAGCCAATGGATTTCTTACCTGGAGGCAGATCGACAAGTTCCCACGTCCGATTCTAAATCAGGGAATCATATTCAGCATCCATAGCCTATTTCCACTGTGGTTGGTCTAATGCCTCACGAACAGTGTCAGGCTCGGTGCTCTCAACAACTGAACTCATGAGTGAAAAATTTACCTCATGTCTAGCTTGAATTCGTGTTCTAACTCCCGTAGAAGTACTAGGAAGTGACTTCAGGTGAGCATCCCTGATAGTACTCTGGACCCATTTCAGACGTTGGTGCTGCTGATGTGAAGATGTGTTTTCCATTGTCCCAAGATCAACAAACAAGTATCCACTCAGCTCTTCTTCTCTCTGAGAAGAATCATCTTGCTCATCATTTGGATGTGTGAGCAATCTATGTGACGAGGTCGGTATTGGATCTCCATTGTGTGGTAGGGATTCAAAGGACGACTCATCACATACCACATCTCGACTCTCGTAGATCTTCTTCGTCTCAGGATCCATGAGACGATATGCTTTTGAGGTAGTACTATACCCCAAGAAAAGACATGGCAGTGTCTTTGGATTGATCTTCTTCCTTCTCTTAGCTGGAACATGCATATATGAAGTACAACCAAAAACTCTTAAATGATGAATAGAAGGTTTACGACCAGTCCATACCTCTTCCGGTGTCTTGTTCTGCAATATATTCGTGGGTGCCCAGTTGAGTAAATACACTACTGTCTAGACTGCTTCTGCCCAAAACTGATCCTCCAACTTGGCGGTCGAGAGCATACAACGAGCCATCTCCATGACAGTCCTGCTGTGGCGCTCGGAAATCCCGTTCTGTTGGGGTGTGTAGGGAGCAATCAAATGTTGCTGAATGCCATGTTGCTTCAGGTATGCTAAGAACTTCTTTGACACAAATTCCCCCCCTCGATCTGAGTGGAGGAGAAGAAGAGGCTTCCCAGACTGCCTGGTGGTTTGCTGGTAGAAGGTCTAGAAATTTGCAAGTGCCTCACTCTTCTACCGAAGGAAATATACCCACATTTTCCGTGAGTAATCATCAATGATGAGCTAAAAGTACGCAAAACCTTGAAAGCTAGCTGGCAAGGGTCCGCACAGATCGGTGTGAATGACCTGAAGAGGCTCTGTAGAATGATAAGCACTCTATTTGAATGGACCTCTATGTTGTTTTCCCGCAAGACATCCTGAGCAAACAGGTAAGGAATGGGAGAGTGGAGGAAGCCCTCTTACCATTTCCTTCGCACTGAGTTGATGCAGAGCCCCGTCAGAAAGATGACCATATCAAAAGTACCAAAGTGCAGTAGACTCTGTCGTTGATGCAGAGAGAGCAACGCTAGATGAAGTGACCGCATCCAGTGCAAATAGACGGCCCTTCAGAAATGCTTGAGCAATGACTGACTCTCCCTGGGAAATGATGCAGGACTTGACCCCTTTTTCAACAAAGAATTCAACCTGCATTCTATGGTTAAGAAGTTGACTTACAGACAAAAGATTTGAAGTCAAACCTGGAACATATAGCACCTTTGTGAGTGTACATCTTCGTGTTCCAAGAGGAATTATGACATCACCAATCCCTGCTGCAATATACTCTTGATTGTCTGTAATCGTGATCCGATCTCCAGTGGGCCGGTCACTCAGAGTATGGAACAACTTCTTGTTGCCAGTCATGTGTTTACTGGCGCCTGAATCAATCAACTAGACATCTTTTGATGGCTGTGAAGTTTGTGAGACTAAAACAATGTCAGAATGAGTCGTATCTGGTACCTCTTCATCAGAGGTGGCATCCTGCTGAGCAGCAATGTGGCCCTTCTGCCTCTGATTACGAGCATGCCATCGGGATTTCTTAGAATATCCTCAGCCAGAAGTTCTCTCTTCGCCAGAATTTCCATACTTGTGACTGTTGTAATAACAGTTCGCAGTCGTGTGCTTATCCATGGAGCAAATGTGGCACCATCGATCCACTTTGTGATTATGCTACTTCTGGGTTGGCCGTTGTGGTGGCCGCTGTGAAGATGGCTGCTGAGCATGCTACTTCTGATTCTGGGGGGCAGATTGCCCTTTCCGAGGCTTATGTTTTTGCCTCGTGATGAGAGCCTTATCTTCGAAGGCTTCTTGTATGTTTTACATGGCTTCTTCCTACTGGAGATAATTCACCAGGGTTACAAAACTCACCTCCTGTTGAGTGATTGTCAACGTGGTGATCAGTGTTCGAAACCATGAAGGAAGAGCTCGCAAGGTGAGCGAGACAAGCAACTTGTCGTCCACTGGTTCACCAAGTGCAGAGAGTTTTGCACGTAACTCAACTACAAGCTGCAAGAAAGCTTCTACTGATTCGCCATCATGCATACTCATCTTATGAAGCTTTGTCTAAAGTTTCAACTTTGTTGTCAGATTCTTAGCTTCGTATATGGTACACAATGCGCTCCATGCCAGAGAAGAAGCAGTTGCTTCCCGAATGTGTGGCTGCACCTCATCAGAAAGACTCAGGGTGATGAGCATTAGCGCTTTCGCATCAGTCTTTTCATATTTTTCCAATAGATCAGCGTCTGTGGGCGGGGCGTCTTTGCTAGAGACAATCCCCCAAAGATCTTTGAATTGAAGAATTGTCCACATTTTGGTTTTCCATGCGGCGAAATTTGGCCCTTTCAAGAGTTGGGCATCAGATAGCAATATTTTTGGAGTAGACATTTTCAAAAACTCAAAAATGTATTTTATTTATTTATGTATTTTTCAAAAATGGCTACAATGCTTACTGAAAGAATCTATCCCAAAGATGGGCTCTATAGGCTCGTGCAGTGAGACGCCGACGCTCCTGTGGGCATTCTATTTCACGTTCGTCATCTGCATCATAACCACGTTCAAGTTCTGCACGAATCCACCGTGCTTGACATCGAACGTTGAACCAAAAGTATTCCAACAGTCCTCGGCGCACAATATCATCAAAGAGAATGTTCCCAGTGTTGTGTAGCTCGTTGACCAAGGCAAAGAACAGCCCAGTGGTGTCTTCGTTGTCATTCAATGCCCAAATATTTGGTGCATTGCTTGCGGTGCTTTGTGCAACCGAAAACTAAGACATACACCCACACACAGTTTTTCAATTTGCTGACTTTACTTACACGTAGCAGTCACAAGCACGACTCTTGCTCAGCAATCTCTCCTTTCGTGGGTAGAGGACGGATAGTTACTCTGGGCTCCAGCAATGAGTCTCCTCTCTGAATCTCCATGCACAACCAACAACAAACAACAAAGAAGGTGCACCAGGAATGAGTCTCCTCCATGCACAGGTTCAACACTCCTTCATGCATGCACAGTAAAAACCGGGACACAGGTTCAGCACTCCTTCACGCTACGCACAACAAAAAAATGGCAGAAGAAAATTAGTTTTATTCTCTCCACGCTCTGACCAGCTCACAGCACTCTGGAATCTAGGTGAGACCTCCACACACAGCAAACCAAGGACAGTCTTTTCTTCACGAACTCCACGCACGAGACCTCCACGCACAGCAAACCAAGGATAGTCTTCCACGCACAGCAAAAATGGCAGAACAGTCTTCCTCTCCACGAACTCCATGCACAGCAAAAACCCACTCTGTTACCAATGAAGGCATTTGTATATTGCTATATTCCAAATGGTACAGAGCTCAAGCCTTTATATAGGCCGAGAGGGAGGCAGCCGTGAGAGAAACGGTTATATAACTGTCCTTTAACAAGTAATAACACACAAATGTATTAATTTGCTAACAATATCTCCCCAACCTTGTAGGTCCAAACTTTTAGAACATTTGATGAGGCATTCACTATGGCATGAAATTTAGAGATTTGGGCTATCGAAGAGAAGAAAATCCAATTACGAAATAAAAATTTGACATTTAGGTTGAATGAAACCTCTTATTCTTCTAAACCACCAACCAATTATTCAAAGGCTAAAGGTACCACTAATGCAGTGGTACTCAAGGCCGACCCAACTCATCCATCCAATCAAGCTACACCCTCATCTAATCTATTAGTTGTTCAGCCTTTTTGATTCAGACAAGAGCAGTAAAAATATACCACAATTGGGGAACCTTACTCTTATATTTTAGAAAAGTTGATCAAATCTAGAGGCATCACCCTTCCACCCATAAAACCACACACTGGTTTTGACCTTTGCTTGCCTCATGCCCGCATGGTATAAAGGAACAATATTTTTGCAACTATTACCGAGTGAAAGGTCATAGTGACAACAACTGTATTACTTTCAAGAATATTTTCCAAGAAATGCTCAAGAAAGGTGAGCTAATTGTGGATAATCCCAATGACACCCTAACCAAAATCTCCAAATATTTTAAAAACCATTTCCCAATCATGCCCCTTCATCTAATCAAACAGGTGTAGACATCCACTCACGATACCCATACTCGTGAGGTTCATGCGATCTTTAACGAGGTACCTATTGCATCTCAATTACCTCACATCCCTTGCATATAGAAAATCCTAGCCCAAAATCCTCCTTCCACGTCTAAACCAACCGTCACTTTTCCTTCACCAATAGAATAACACCCTTAATCTCTTGCATCACCTACAGAGGAGTCTCCTGCTGACATTGAGGCCATCTCACCCCTAGCTTCTCCACTTAGCAAACCTTTACGTACCATACGTCCTCCACCCGTAGAGGAGCACCCATTATGTCCTCCACCCAAAAAGGAGCACCTATCCATTTCTTCACTTATTGAGGAACTCCCATCATCTCTTCCACTCATCACAAACCCAGTGGAGATACCTTTGCCACTTGGTGAGCATTCTACATTAGTTACCCAACATCCAATAGACCTACTTTCAACTCTCTTACCCATAGAAGCTAAAGATGGCCAATTCCCTGTCTCTAAGATGCATTTTATGGGAATTCCCATTAATTCCTCACTAACTTCACCCACAGACATTCCATTCTCACATTTGGCTGATCACTTAGAGTATGTGGATAGAGCTTTGTTATGGGGGCACCTCTTACTGCCTATCTCAACACAAATGCAGAGATCCCTCGATGACACATCCACTATCTACCTAAGCACATTTCCACCCATCAAACCAGATACAACCACTACTTCCACAACCCCTTCCACGATACCCACTAGTACTCAAACCACACCTTTACCCATAACCCTACCTATACCTAAATCCAACCCCATACCCATAACATTTACCTTCACTAAATCTATTACCACTTTAGGGGTCACCCCGACCACCAACCTTACTCATACACCTATTAAATTAGATTTAGCTACATCCTCCAACATCAATACCAAACCTACTCTGACACCTAAACCTAAGAAAAAAACTCATCAACCTCATACCTCTACCGCACCAATCACACCTGCACTTGTCCCATCTGCCTTAAGACCTTAGCAACCGAACAAGGTCAAGCATCCTTCACCCATCTATAAACCAATAACACAACCAAAAATTATTTCCTCAAAAATTTATAACTACCCTGTCACACAACATGACTCATATCTGCATCGGTTGTCTCTTTACCACCAATGCCTCCAATACCTTAAGCCATTTTTTCACTACCTACTACACTTCAGTCATTATCCCTCACACCCCAAGCATGACCTGCGTCATCTACCTTCATAGCACCACCATTATCCCCATGGGTAACTCGTCCTCTTCCTCCATCTGCTTTTCCTTCTACACCTTGTATACCCACATCACCTTTACCCAAGAAGGTGCATCCTAAAAACAAAACTCCACTACCCCACATTAAGGTAGTCAAAACAAAACCACACCCTCCTACCCATCCATCTAGTATACCCCTACCCAAACGAACCTAACCGATACCTCAAACCACACCAGAGCCTAAACCCATAGCTTGACCTATTCCTACTCTTCCAAAAATAATTCCTAGACAATCAACCATACCTACACCCAAACCCACATTCACTTCCCATTATGATCCACTAGCAGGGTCCTATGCCAAAATTTTAACCAACCTCCTTAAGACTTTTGTTATCTCATTACCACCACTCCAACCTTATGACCCCCTCAAACCCAATCCAAAAGGGTTTGATGATACCAAATTTGCACATACCATCATGTGCCAGGGCATGATGTGGAGAACTGCAAGGCCTTGAAAACCATCTTTATCCAATTGTGTCCACCGAAAACCAACTTTGATGATGATGACCTTATTTACGAGGACATTGCTTCACCTACACCCATTCCCACACTACCCACTCAAAAACCACAACCTCCACTATCATAGCTCCTGGAACCACGCACAAAATTTGAAATTAACATGGTTCGCATTAGAGAACTTGCCACGCCACCACCCAAATGTCGCTACACTGAACTGACCTCAAAGGGATTTTCTTCTCTTGTAGGTTTTTTCCCTTCATGTCACTATAGCACTTACCCTACACCTTCTCCATTTGACAAATTCCCTCAAATCAACATGGTACACATCACTACACGTGCACAGAAGGGTAAAGAAAAGGAAGCTAACCCACCAACCAATCATATACCCAACATACCATCTGCACCCATACCTAAGATAACTATCCATGGCCCTGCATACCCCATTTCTAATGGCATCACACATCGCACTATGCTCAAACAATTACACCAATATCCCCTCAAAATTTCCTTATATGACCTCATCCAAACCTCAGAATCCCATCGTCAAGCCCTCATGGAGGTTCTTCAATCTATCGAGGTTTTACCCAATGACCCTACACCTGTAGCCTCCATTATCACACCCCATCCTGTTTCCTCTCTCACCAAATTACCACCTTCATATCCACCTCACCTTGTTCACCAAGTGGCCTCCCTCAGCTTCTCAGATGCAGAGATCGCACCATACCAAACCGATGACCTGAACCCAGCCCTCTTCTTCTCTATACACATTGATGACATATGGTTATGCCATGTGATGATTGATGGAGGTGCTAGAATTAACATCATTTCCTTCCATGCATTTTCTCAAATGTGCATACCTGACAATTACATACACAAAAATCTGGTCATGTTACATTCATTCAACGATGCTATCACCTCCACACGAGGCACTATCATCCTGCACATTTGCGTGGGCCCCCACACTATTCTAGAATTGTTTTATGTTTTGGAGGGGGAATTCCAATATAAATTGTTTCTTGGTAGACCTTGGATCCGTGTCATGGGTTGTGTTCCTTCCACTTTACATCATTATGTAAATTTTACACACGAAGGACACACTTATACCATTCCTGCTGATCCATCACCTTTCAAAACATGTAACATGGTTTACCAAACCAACGATGTACTCATACTGGTCAAGCTGTCTACTTCCACAACCAATACTACTTCACCTACACCTACACCCACACATACCAGTACAACTGTTGCTTTCATTGCACATACTTCCTCCACACCTACCGCTACTATAACCTCCATGGCTGACTCATTAGCTTCCCAATCCATTAACACCACCTCCGCATTGACCTCTGACACATCATCCATACTAGATACCCACATACCAACCACTGATCCCTTGGAAGGTTTTTTTCAACGCATCACTCTGGGGGAGTACTACCTATATATTCTCAACACCTTCCTTACTCCACACGAGTATGGAAGTCTTCACCAACACCCTCACTATGATCACCGTATAGGAGAATGACTCCTTTATGGTCCTCCTCACCTTCGTACTAGTCTCACCTATGGGGGACTTGATACTACCACTTACACACCTGAACAACCATCACAACCCTGCCCATTTTTTGCTGACTTCTAATCACTTACCAATCATCATTTCACCCACAACTTCCTACACCATTGTATGTGGAAGGGTTTTGGTTTTGGATTCTATGAGCAAGGTCGCCATACTATTATTCCATGTACCACCCACAAACATAATGATTGTAGTGGTATTGGCTTCCCCAAACCTCCTACCAAATAGGCCCACATTCAACTCACTGTAGACCCTAGCCCTTCTCCACCTTCATCACCACCCTAACTGATGGAATTGATAGATCCTAAATCTGTCCCTCCTAACTTTTTTTTTTTTTTTTCATAAACACCATTTCCTTGGGGCATTTTACCTATCAACACGAAGGCAAGGCCCCTTCCACTCTTCCATTCCTATATCCTGAGATGATCGACAATGACACACCAACCATTAACATCGTTTAATGTTAGGATGATGACTCCATACTCACCTGCCTTGGTGCAGAAGACTCGTATATTCATTAGTTGTTACTCTATGAGACACAAACCATGTTGAATGAATCGACTATCAAGATCAATATTCATACTCAAGATGACCCACACATCCTAAAGATTGGAAAATCTTTAGATGCTGCTGAATAGGAATCCATCACTTCTTTTCTCCGAGATCATAACCACACTTTTGCTTGGTCTTATGCAGACATGCCTGGTATTGACCCCACCATAGTGGTCCACAATATCGTAACCATTCCCGATGCCAAACCTATAAAAAAAAAGATGAGAAAAATGCACCCTCGCATTGCTCTTCTTGTCAAAGAAGAACTTTAGTGCCTTCTTTCTGTTTCCTTCATCTTACCCATTGATTATCCTCATTGAATTTCTAACATTTTCCCTGTTACTAAAGCAACAGGGGGACTCTGAATTTACACAGAATTTTGAGATCTCAACCTCACCTACCCAAAATAATATTTTCCCTTTCCCGGTATTGATCAACTGGTTGACCTTACCGCGGGTCACGAGATGCTCTCACTCATGGATGGTTTCTCGGGTTATAACCAAATTTTTCTTGCCCCAGAAGATCAGCATAAGACTTCATTCATTACCCATTGGGGAACCTTTTGCGATCGAGTCATGCCTTTTGGCCTTAAAAACACTGGTGCTACATATCAGTGTGTTATGAATTACATCTTCCATGATATCATGCACCGCATATTATAAGATTACGTGGATGATCTCTTTTCTAAATATAAACACCGCACTGAACACCTCACTATCCTTAAAACCATCTTTGATCACCTCATTAAATATTACGTCCACCTTCAACCTGAAAAGTGCATCTTTGCGGTTCTCTCAGGAAAGCTCCTGGGATTTATCATTTCCTTGTGTGGTATATAAGTTGACCCTGTTAAATTCAAGGCCATTTTGGAAATTCCTCCACCCAAGAACCTTAAACAACTCCATAGCCTGCAAGGTAAATTGCAATCCATTCACCGTTTCATTTAACAATTATCAGATCGGTGTCAACCATTTCCTCTTCTGCTTAGGAAAGATGTCTCCTTTAAATGGGATGACGATTGTCACAAATATTTTGAGGCCCTAAAACGATACCTTCCTCAACCACCTGTACTCATTCCACTGAAATATGGTCAACCTATTTACCTATACATATCAACTACCGATCATTCTTTGGGAGCCATCCTCACTCATCGCGATGAACAACATAGGGAGTAGGTGGTTTATTACATAAGCCATACTCTTTTGGACTATGAAACCTGATACAACCACCCAGAAAAGCTTTGCTTAACCTTAGTTTTTGTTGCCACCAAACTCCGCCATTACCTACTCAACCAAAAAACCTATGTTGTGACCAACACCAACCCTTTACACTTCATGTATTCCAAACCATATCAAAATCAGCGCACCATGCGATGGATTATGCTTTTAGCTGATCTTGACCTCAAATTCATTCATCAAAAGTCCATTAAGGTCCAGGTTATCACTGACCAACTGACTGATGCACCTATTACCGGGGACCAACCCTCTAATTTTGAATTTCCCGATGAATCCATTACTACTCCTTCCCTAGATGAACCCCCTTACCAAATGACACTGATCTTTAATGATTCTAAGTGTCAGTGTGGGGGTGGATCTGGTGTTATCCTCATCCCTCTGGATGGAGAACCCATGCCCTTGTCTTTCAAACTAGAATTTGAATGGACCGACAATATGGACAAACTAGGTCTCCAGACCACCTATGCCCTTAATGTCAAATAAATCCACATCTTTGGTGATTCAAAATTGGTCATAAACCAAGTCAATGGTATGTACCAATGTCGTAACGAGATACTTCGAAAGTATAAACATCATGTAGACATACTTTTGACCACCTTTGATCGTTACACCCTCCAAACCATCCCATGGTCAACCAAAAAAATTGTAGACACCATGACATGCTTGGCTTCCCAAATACCCACTTCCCCTACTGATTCAAAAATATTTGTCACTGTACAATACCTCCATTCACCTTCTTATTTACCTCACAATGTTTACTCAATTATAACTAACACCCCTGACCTGAATGACCTTTTGTATAAACAGTACTCCAACTACCTTTCACTCTCCATCTTACCTCCTGATCTCACCCATAACGGACAATGCGTCTTCTTTAAAAAGGTCTCCCATTTCATCATTCTGGGGGGACTCATCTATAAGCATGGATTTGATGCTATGCTCTTAGGATGCCTCACAAGTTTTGAAATTCCTTATATCATTAAGAAGGTTCATGATGGCATATGTGGAGGTCACTTTAGTGGCCTTGTTGTTGCTAAGCATATTCTTCACCTAGGCTATTATTAGCCGACCCTTAACCATGATTGTTGCAACTATGTCAAACACTGTGTGAAATTTAAACAACATTCCAACCTTCATCATACACCCAATCATGCCTTACAAGTCACTCATGACCTTTGGCCTTTCTCTCAATGGGGTTTGGATCTTGTCAGCGAGATCAATCCTCATTCTTCCCAATGCCATCAATAGATCATAACTGCTATCGAAGACTACACAAAATGGGTAGAAGCCATACCAATCATTTCCACGAAAGCCAAGAAAATATGTGAGTTCATTAACCATCACATCCTTTGTTTCTTTGGTGTCCCTCATCATCTCATCACTGATAATGCAAAACAATTTAAAAACAAAACACTGCAAAAACTTTGTGATGCCTTCGACATTCAGCTTAGTTTCTCCTCACCGTATTACCCACAAACAAATGGCCAAGCTGAATCCACTAACAAAACCCTCAACAAAATTATCATGAAAGTGGCTGATGATACTGGGAAGGATTGGCATACGCATATTCCTTTTGCTCTATGGGCATACCGCATTAGTATTCGCACTTCCACTCCAGCTACACCCTTTTCACTGGTCTACAGTACTGAGGCCATTCTACCTCTCAAAGTGCAAATCCCCTCACTTTGAATTTCTCTCCATGACATGCTTACTGATGATGAATTTTGTCAGGACCACTTAGCACAAATGAAGTTATTAGACAAATGTGATCTTAACACTCTGGATCACCTTCAAGTTTATCAACAACATATCAAAGGTGCTTATGACAAATGTGTTCATGAACGAACCTTCCAAGTCGGTGACCTTGTTTTGAAAGAAAATCAGCACGTAACCAAAGTAGAGAAAAGCAAACGGGTCAAATTTTATCCTAATTGGCTTGGACCTTACATCGTAGCTCATACCTATGGATCGGGTACCTATCATTTGTCCTCACTTGAGGGTAAACCCAAACCTGAGCCCCTCAATGCCTTGCATCATCAACCTTTCTACTATTGACCTCTATTCCTACATCACTATTTTATCTAGTTCATGCTCGTCCCTTGAGAGACATGTACCTTTTCCACACCTCATCTTCAACGATTAAACAAGGATCATGGGATTACCCATCACCCTTTTTCCTTATCTTAAATATGTGCACCACAGCTCTACAGATGGCATGATTCTTATGTATACTTTTCATCTTATTTTAGATGAGATCACATGGTCATTCACCCTTTCCTTCTCAACAAGAACCAAATGCTTCCTTATAGTCCCATCCATGACTTAAAAGCCAAACAAAAAGCAAAAAAAGATGAATCCCTCAAAAGGAAATATTTCAAAATAAGGGATCAACTCCTTGAGTAAAACTTCCAATATAAAAGATGAATCCCTCAAAAGGACATATTTCGCTCTCAATTTTCACTATAAGTAGATTTATCCCTCGAAGGACAGCTATAAAAATCTCGCAACTCTCTACATAGTCTTTCGAAAAAAGAAGAAGACTATTTTCTCAAAAATCAAAATTCAGAAGCTTCCTGCATCAATCAACTTCCCAAAGACCTCAAGGACACATATACTCATCCCGTGTAGACTTCTCACATCAATCAGTCTATCTACAAAGTCAAAAAGAAAAGAAAACAAACAAATAAGATTTTTCATCATGGACTTGCCCATTGTGATCTTGTCTCTATTGCCCAAGGCATTCTACTTCCCATTTTATGACTCAATTACCTGCACCACTCTACCTTTTGTCTTTTCAATTCATACCTCAAGGGACCTGCTAAACCTACAAAATTTGGTGATCATGTGACTCTTCGACACTCTTAGAATTATCAATCATGTAATGTCTTTAGGGTCTTACATTCATTAGCTTATCTATAGATGTGTTTCATACGTTTTGATCATTGCCAATCTAGTGGCTTTCTTGCTCACTCTTATCTTTTCTCTTCTTCATCACCTTTTTCTTTTCTTATACAGCACTTAGTCCTCGACGCTTAACTTTTGGGGTCATCCTCCCCTTTCTCCATAGTTTCCCTCACCTGCAACATTTTTACAACCATCTACCCCCACCTATTAAACCCAAACCCACAACATGACCACAAACCTACCAACTCATTTTCATCTTTTTTCCCTAGCTTATTGGAGAACTACATCATTATGAGGTTCCTTTTCACTGAGACTATGTAGGTAGCGCTTCCAGTACATGGGGACCTAGAAGGTTAGCTCGGCCACTCTTTACCCTAACCATTTTCCCCACCTTTTACATGAGTTCCTTTGATACCAAATTAAAAAAAAAACCTCGACATCTAAACCGTAAACCACATAAATTTTACCACTTATATTATTTCACATTTTAATACATAACCAACATTTTCCACATTTCACACTATCTCATGCATTTATATTACCATTTGTTATCAAAATATCAAAATAACTCAACCATGCCTAACAACCTAACTCAACCATGCCTAAGACTGACCTGACTTGATCCCTACCTAACAACCTAACTCAACCATGCCTAAAAGTGACCTGACTCGATCCATGCCTTAACCAACCTAACTCAACCATGCCTAAAACCGACCTGACTCGATCCATGCCTAAACTGACTTGACTTGATGCATGCCTATGACCTGACTCTATCATGCCTAACTCATCTATTTTTCATCTGTATCATAATAAAGTAAAAACTCATAGACATCATAACAACGTCAACTGAATATCATCTATCTCCTCATATATACATGTGTGTATCAATACAATGTACACCCGTATCACATAAATGTGTATCTTAATAAACATGCATGTCTCATCATGGCTATCATCTCAAAAATGTTAGCATGCAAGATGATATACTATAAAAAAATCATCATCAGCTCGCAGGCCGGTATCGATTACAAAATATTGCTTCAGCTCGCAGGCTGGTATATATCCAAAATCCAATAATACAAAAATAGGTGATATACTATCTCACATTTGTTGAAACATATCTTCCTCATCTATAATGTCGATAGTCCCCTCTGACCCAGAGAAGTGGCTCTCTACTCTCAATCTACCACTAGATGGCCCAGCATCTGATGTTGACCCCCATGCCCTGATAGATGTCCTCTACTCTCAACTTTGGGCTCACCGGCCACCTACACTCTCGACACTATACATGCGAGGCTATGTCTACTCACTCGAGGTTGTTTGTGGTGGTCTCATCACACCATCCAATAATATCTATAGCTTGGGCTCCTCCTCCTATACCTGTACCTAAGGATCTTGTCTCTTTACCTATATCTACGTCTCTGGCCTCTTGGCCTATACCTATGACCCCTGCCTCCCAGCTATCCCTACCTGACCCTGCCTCTGAATAGCCCACCACTGGCTATATGCCACTGTCACCCCCTGCATCATCTGTGCAATGGTCCACATGCTCCTCCTCCTCCCCTGTCAAATCTGCTGGATGGGGTGGAGATAAAGGTATCTCCACCTCCTCTCTCCTATATTATGGGAAGGGCGGGGGAACATCCTACACTAATCCAAACTATCACCTCACTCGGTTGACATGTATCATCTCATTCTCCTGGCACGTCGACCCTCTATCCACCTCCATAATTGTAGTCCCTCCAGATCTGCATACATCCCTTTGTAAGAGGGATACGTCACATAGGGTCTCCAGACTATATCTACACTAGACAGGCTCTGCAGTCTCTATCTATAATATGTTATGTCGTATGTTTCCTGGGCTCTATGTACACCACCCTCCGGCACTAATCACCTATAACCAATTCGAATGACTCCCTGCTCAAATGCATCTAGCCGGAGAGAGCCTGTTGGTCACACACACATAATGTGCTCATAGGCCCAATAGTGAAGAAGGAAAATGCAACATAGACTATACCTCTGCAGTTTCCCGTAGGCCCACAACTCTCTATATAACTACACCAAAAAATATGGTGTACATGCAAAACTAGTATGATCAATCATCATGTCCCGAAGGACACCCGTAAGTGACTGTGGGAATCTCCCACCTTGTGAATCTGGAAATGTGTAGCACCTGATCACTTCCATCGTCAAAAATATCAACCTCATCTCCTCAGGATGGGCATCATAAACCTCTTTGTAACTCAAGCTGGTGCTGTGGAAGAGCAGCTTGCATGCTCTCTCTCTAAACACCCTCCTCTATACACCTTTTCGTGACCTCGGATGTCACTGAGTAAACCTGTGCTCCATTAATTGGTAGCCTCAATATCCTTTATATATCCTCTAGGGTGATGGTCATCTCCCCTATTGGCAAGTGGAAGGTGTTAGTCACCGAATCCCATCTCTCAATGAGTGTGACCATCAAACTCTTCTCTCTCACAACCCACCCATAACGGTGGGTCCCAATCAAGCTGACATCATCAATGTGACTCCACTCCTCGAATGTCACCTATCCACTCCACTCTAGAAATATAAGTGGCTCCCAGTCCCTCATCCATAGCTCATCCCGGGCCTGCATCAAACCAACACTATGTATTAATATACGCTTTCGTAACTTACCCTATGTTCACCCCCTAACCACCTATTCTTCCTGAAACCCCTCTACCCTAATCCTTACCTAACCCACCCTCAACCCCTCCCCTCTGTATTACCCTACACCTTTAGATATCTTACCCCTACCCATTGCCCATCCCTTTCCACTGCCTAACCCATTTTTGCGTATTTCTGGCCCCATTTCATCATTTTCACACCGACTTCGGTTACCCATAACTGTCACCCCGGTAGCATCTAACTACCATCAGTTACCTGTATCCTGACTGATGCCACTTTTAACATTACCAACATCGGCCAACAGTGACCGACATCGGTCATTGTAGTGCCAAACGATGCTGAAACCCCGGACCCAATATTTTTAATTTTGATGAAATTAACCTAACTACCCACCCGAACCTACTTAAACCTTCCCTATTTCCCTTCCCACTCTTATTTCCCTACATTCCAACCACCCTCACCCCAATTATATCAAATTTACCTCCCAATCCCAAATTCAAAAACCTCCCTCCACGTTTTTATTATAACCCATATTTTAACCTAGTTAATCAATCAAATTATTGAGCTATGGTGTGGAGCTTACCTCATCCCTCTGCTGATGTTGTGGCGGTATATCTGGCCACTTTATGGGTGGACCACCCGACCCCTCTCCAGCCTCTACCATCCTCAACTGAACAACCACTCCTGAGCCACATGAATTGTGCCACCTGATCTCGCAGGTCCCACCCCTCTCTCAACCACTCTCACCTATGTGGCTCGCTAACCAAGCTCTCTGTTGTACTCTTTTGTCCTATTCCTCCTTTTCCATCTTCTTTTCCTTTTCTCCTTTTCCAACATCACAAATGACTTTTGAAATGTGGGTTTTCTTCTTTTTATACCCTACTTGACCTGACTGACGTCAGTTAACCCTTGACCACTGTCGGTCTTCTACCCTAGACTACCACCATCAATTCCCCTACACCGTCACCAGTTCATTATCAACCAATGTTGGCTACCCTACCTACTCATTTCCCTCACATTGACCTCATTTTCCTTAACCCTCCCTTTCTTTTTCCTTTCATACACCTATCTGGACCACTTTACCTTCACCTCTGGCCCTCCACCCTATTCTACCTCCTCACATCCACTATTGACGCCATATTATTTTACCCATGGATGCCATGATCTCAATATTTGGACCATGACCATCGATGGTGACCTTTGACCTCATGTGTTTGCTATACCTTGTGGTATTGTTACCTGTGTTGTTGACCTAATGACCTTACCTAACCTATTGCTATGACGATTTATCCTAACCGTACCTTGGGTGTACCAGAACATACCTAAACATTCCTGCACCTACCCTATGTTGTGTTTCCTGACCTTATCCTATACCTTGGATACCAGATTCACTTCACCCTTGTTTGGATAAACCTATCGACCTTAGATGATGTAGATTTTTCCTTCTCTTTAACCTGGTAGCATGCTGTAGTTTATATATGTTCGTGCATTTGACTATTGCTACCTTTGACCTTGACCCATTACCTAGATTGCCCAAGTAGACCTTTCACCCATTTCCCTTACACCCACTTGTCATTTCCCTCACATTTACCTTTTATCAAACCACTCATCACTTTAGCCTGCTGCTTCGTCAGTTCATGGTTTGAAGGGGATCACCATCACCCACACATGGGGCAACCACATCTTATTTTTGTTAGTGTTGCTTACCAATACAAGCTACACAAAAAAAAATGGGCAAAATGTAGACACTAAAATTAGGTCACACTCCCCCCTTCACCCTACTAATAATAATTTAATTAAATTAATGCATGATCCTCACTATATTTATTATTTAAATATCTTATTTAA
Source organism: Taxus chinensis (assembly GCA_019776745.2). Lineage (NCBI taxonomy): Eukaryota > Viridiplantae > Streptophyta > Pinopsida > Cupressales > Taxaceae > Taxus > Taxus chinensis. The sequence continues at coordinate 809,770,960 of CM034149.1, forward strand.
ATAATATCTACACATATAGTTCACTTAGACAACTCACCAAACCAACTCAACCTAAGACTATTCTTAGCAAGTTCCCATAACTAACTAAGACTTACCCAAACCCTAAAAGTCAATTCCTACACTCCCTCTAACCACATTCTCGCATGCTCACAAGAATCTCCCAGTCTAATCCTTGGGATAACCACACAAGATCTAAGAAAATTAGGAGGATCTCCCTAAGTTTAGTAAAGCTAGGAAATCCCACCTTGGAAGTGGAAAGCAAGTTGGAAAACATTGGGAGAAAGTTGACGAGGAAGAATGATATCTTAGAGAGATAATGCATCTTTAGAGAGTAAATTCCAGTGAGAACTCACCTCCAAGGAAGGAGATTGATTATCTTCTCCTGCATAGCCATCCCTGCCACGTTTTGATCTATCTAAGCAAAGAAGAATGTGCATGCAACCCATGTAGAAGCTTTCTTTCAGTCAGTGATCACTTGCAGCCTTTAAAACCCATCATCAACACCTCCATCCTTCACAGATAGACCTTCAGGAATGAAATCCAAGTAAGTACAATATCATACTTTCCTAGTTATTTCATTTAATCATTATTTTATTATCCATTATTTATCTTGCTCCTTATTGACCATCTCCAACACTTTTCACCTCCATAGACCCATCAAAACCTCGTAAAAGCCTACTCTAATCACCCATTACCCCATCCCCGACCAACCAAAATCCTTTGTGCAATCATAAAGGAGACCAATATCCCATTCCGTGATATTTCTAGATCTCACAGTAACCGGCACCAGTTATACCTAACCATGGTCGATCACCGCTGACTGACGCCCGGTCTCTATGCTTTTCCAAACAGCCTTAAATAGAGGCCTACCCACCTAATTTTACCTTACCCTCACTGACCTGTGACCTACCTGAGAATTTTTATTACATCTGTAGAACCTAGAACTAACCATTAAACCTGTGGATTCTATTCTAGCTTAGCTTGTTAGATTATATCTATTTTATTGTTATGTTTTAAGTGAGATGCCTAAATCATTTTGAAATAACAATAGGATTTACTTTGTCTAACACATTAATTTTTTAAAATAGTGGATTGATAACCATCTAGGAAGTACCATTCTTTATGGATCTAGCTTATGCTAGGTAGTTCACTGCCCATATTGTTTAATTCCTTTTGGTGGTCTTATGTTCATTATAGGTAGTTCCTCCTACCCAAAAGGAAGCTCTCACAATCAGATGTGCATTCAGAAGTCATACGTGTGCAACAACCCATCAACTAACATTTGAATAGGTATTCCTCCTATGCCTATTACCCTATCTGTTTCATCAACAATTCAAATAAACAATCTAAGAAAAAGGTGAAACACCTACCCCTAAATTTTACTTTTGAAAAAGTGATAAAGAGACACGTGGAGGTTTCCGCTAGATCCTCCCATACTTATACTTTTTAAGCGTTTGGTGCAACTTTGACATACTCTAGATACGTGGCAGGCCTGTGCTTGTTTAGGAGTCATTCTTTTGAGCTTTATACAAAAAAATATCCAAGGAGAAACGTGGAAGAATCCGCTAGATCCTCCCATACTTATACTTTTCAATGGCTGAGGAAAATTTATCAGACCCTAGGCACGTGGCACCTTCCGCTAGTCCATAAAATTTTTCAACAAATTTTCTGGGCCTAGAAACGTGGAGAGATTGTACTTGTTTGGGATCTCTACTTTTCGGCGCCATATCAAAAATGTGCCAAGGAGACATGTGGTGCTTTCCGCTGGCTCCTCTTTGTACCAAGACTTTTTCAATGGCCGAGGGCATGTGGAGAGCTTGCGCTCGTTTGAGATCCCATCTCTAGACTTCAACTTTGATGTTACGTCAAAAAGACATGTCAAAGCTTCCAATGGACCTTCCCATACTTTTAATTTTTAGTAATCAGTGCAACTCTCTAGGGTTATAAACACAAGGAGGGCCCGCACTTGTTTGGGAACCTACCTCTGGACTTCACCTTTATAGTTGCACTAAGGAGACATTTGGAGGTTTCTGCTGGCTCCTCTTTACTCTTAGCTAACTCATACTTGCAGCGCAGGTATGTGGTATAATGCATGTAAGGAAACTCATTTCTGAGAGGCGCGAATGCAAGTATCCATGCAAGGGAACTCATTTTTCAAGGTGTATTCTCGAGGGTGAAAAGGATTGCTTGTCAGATCCAGCCATATAGAACCACCTGAAAATTATTTAAAAGAGGATTTATTACATGAAAGAATAAAAGAATGATTAAGAACATTGTCAAAAATTATGATATGGCATCCCATTCATAGTTGAGGGTTTGAGAAATTTGTTCAATTCATGATTTATCCACCTCGTAGATTTTCAGTGTAAATTTGTTAAACATCACTTTCTAGAACAAACTTGTAATAAACAAAGGATTCCTCGAACATTCTTATTTTGGGGGAAAAATTTGGGATGAGTGAACATTATTATTTTGGGGGAAAAATTTGGGATGAGTGAACAAGTGAAATGTATAAATTCAATGAGAATACTCTTGCAATGGTCGGGGGGATAACCTTTCTCAGAAACTTTGAGAGAAATCCATTTTCCTGAGAGACTGTCTCAGAGACCAGTTTATTTTCCTATGTTTTGGATTCAATCGATTCAAGGTGGTTGCAAGTGTACAACCATTGAAAAACTCTAAGATTGTTCAAGAAAATTTCCCTTGCTAAAGAATCTAATGAACCTCAAATTAATTTGTGTTGTTCATGAGCATAATTATGTTTACTTTATTACATAATGTTTTAAAATAGTTTTTCTTATTCCTATTGCAATCTTATGTTAAAATCTCTCTGAGTCACACAAGATATCATTTGTGTGCTAGTATTGTGGCATTTTCAATTTCATTATGAGAAGAGGCTTCATATGGTAATGAAATAAACAATTTAAAATCACTTTACTCTCACTATGTTGATAAAAATTGTTTGCAATCCTATGAGTGCATCTTAGGTGTGACGAATCGGTGATTTGAACATTTAATTGAGTCTTTAACACGAGCCTTTGTGTTGAATTCTTGAACAATGTTTGAAACCGTGCATCTTTGGGCCTCTATTGATACACACCTTCTGGTTGATGGAATATTTTATTTGTTCTAAAGCATTCTATTTGTGAGTTTTCCAATTTATGTAAAGGCTCTCAAAAATCTAGTATAATCAACTCTATCTTACTTAACTTCCTAAAAAAAATTTCTCAAACGATGAATGGTACATGAAATACCCCTATTTTTAGTTTGTATCCACAAATGAACAAATTCCATTACAAAAGTATGTCGGGACAATTAGGATTCGATCATTGTCTTTAGTAACTTGAATCGTGCCCAGGAAAAATCTCCACTCTCTTTTGTGAGAACTCATGAGAGTTATATTGTGTTGCATTGATCATGTTTCCTCAAGGTTCTCATTATCATTGTGTAGAGAAGGATATATTGATTTCCTTCACAACCATGGGTTACAGAATGGGTCCTCTCACCTTGGTTGAAGGCATAACCTAAAGTACTAGGGGTAGATCAAACCCTCAATGAGGTGCAATCCACTTCTCCAATGCCTGAGTGACAAAGAGTCAACCAAATCCCATCCCTTGCTATAAAATGACTCATATCATGGTTCACCTATCTCTAAGCATCTTTCCAATTTCGTGATGTTGTTTGGCCCTCGTGGGATAATCAATTTGGATACCAACATTGTGGTTGGTCTCTATGATAGCAATGGTTGTCTAATGTGTTGTTGCATTTTTTTATAGGCGATGCTTAATTGTCCCTGATAGTGGACACATCCATCCAAGAATTGATGCGGAACGTGCTGACCAATGTACTTGGTAAAGGTGTACTTGAGTGAGTTGATGATATAACAAGTGAGCATACCCATTTATTTGAGCCAGTAGCCATAGCAATAACGACATGCATGTTTTTTCTTGGAGAAATAGACGAGGCACGTGAAGAGATTGGATAAGCCCAATAGTTTGTAGGTGGTGCTTCCTTTGCACAAGATGTGCTTGCAGAATATGTGGATGTGCCCAACAATAATTCTACAAATATTACCTTATTACGTAGGTAGGTTGATAGTTATTGATGACAAGATCATCGACATCGTGTTTGTGGTGACACCTCTAGTTCGAGAGCTCTCGCAGCTCCTGAGAGTGATAGTGATGATGATGTTTGACTTGTACTAGCGTATATGATGTGGGTGCATTTCCCTTAGTGATGATACATTTTTTGTAATGATGACTTGTATTCGATATGTATGTATGGAAACTTATTATTTTTGTATGATGAGTTTATTTTGTTTTGATTAATGATGTATGATTTGTTGTTTATTACAATAGTGTACGTAATGTATTATATATGTGTGTGTGTGTGTGTGTGTGTGTGTGTGTGTGTGTGTGTGTGTGTGTGTGTATTTATTAATGTATACTCAGAGTATAATATTGATAATGGAAGACAAAGTGTGTAATTTGAATGATGCTATATAACAAATGTAAGGTGATGGAATGTGTAATGCATAATGTATGTAATTTCAATTAGTAAGATAGATGCAAAAAATGGATAATAAAAAAACTAACATGTTAGGATGAATAATAATGTGAGGTAAATGTAAAATTTAAGCATGATGAAACTAAGAGGGGAAGATTAGTGATGCCCCCTAGTGTGTAGATCAATAGTATCATTTAATTAAGACCCCTCAACAGTCAAGGGTGAGCCACATAAACAAAAGTGTGTTATAAAGAATTGATGGAGTGTACTAGATGAAATGATAGAGCATGAGATGAGAGGTTCTTAGAATAAATCCCTCAATAGTCATGTAATAACTGTAATAACACAAGTGCGTCATCGGGGAATAAGGTGATAAGTACCACCTACTAGAGACCAAGGCAACATGAATCAATGAAACAATGTGGGATCAAAACATCATGCAAATATGTGCCAAACTGAATGTCAGATGGAGTTACTGTGGGATACACAAATGAATATCAGCTTCAAAACCAATGTGAGGTAGAAGCATCATGTGGTGGATGAAGTGGATGCAATGGATGTGATGATGCAATGGTGTATGGATGCAGTGGAGAGCGTGCATGAGTGAAAAATTGTGGTTGTGGATGACCAATGACAAGAGTACCAGATGGAGGAGAAGGCTCAACTATAGTAGAAAATATTTGACAAGGTCGAGGTGAGATAGGTCATTCATGCGAGTGAGAGCCAAAGGACATTATTCTATTAACCTCTAATTGTACCAATCTATCATGAATAGTTAAGCAATCATTATCCCCATGTCCATTAATATAATGATAGTTACAATAAATTTGATCATACTGATGTTATAATCGATGTTTTGGATGATGTTGTTAGATGGTATGCAAATGAGATGCTTTTTATGTAAGGAAAATAATACATCATGAGGTCTATCATGATGAGAGAAATGTAAAGGATCACATGAAATAGGCGTAGAATAAGGAGTAGTAGCTTGTTGTGGAGGAGGAGAAGAAGTATGCTATGGAAGTGGAGTAAGTTGAGAATGTGTGTTTTTATTGTGAGGTAAAGGTGGAGAATGTGTACCAATTTATATGGAGAACTTGATGATATAATAGAGGTAGATGTATGTGGAGGATCAATGACATTTGTTGAAAGAAGATCTCAATCTAGATCTAGGACTATATAATATAGAAGAATAAAGGACTCACATGTATCATATTGTAATCTTTGTTTGAGCAGAAGAATCAAACCACGATAGAAACTGAATTGATTCTCAAGGTCTATAGGTAGGAATACTAGCTGATGCAGACAAGCATTAAATCGTAAGATATAATATTTAATTGGTTCCAAGGAGCCCTTATGTAAAGTAGGGATGTCGTCGTAAGTAACCTTAGGACAATTATTAAGGATGAAATGATGGAGGAAAGTGTCCTCTATGTTATAGTATGTATGAATAAACCAAAAGGGAAGATGAGTGTACCATTGGAATTCCTTATCAATCAAACTGTATTGGAAAGCCTAAAGTAATAAACTATCATTAGAATAAAATATCGTATCCATGCAATAGTGTAGAAGATGAGCATGAGGATCACTAGTACCATCAAATCAAGTGAATGTAGGCATGATAATTTCCTTAGAGAATTCTAAATTATGAAACTCTTTTCAATAGGGCTACTATCTAATGAGTATTTATCAATAGAAGCATAATAATCCCTACTTTTTACTATAAGAGACTTAAATTTACATTGTAATTGATCTATGACATGCATGAGAGAGATGATATCCTATGAAGGAATAGTGGAATATGGAAATAATGTATTAAGATGTTGTAATTTGCAAATGTGAGTGATCATAGGAATATCTAGAGATGACAAATAATATTTTGAGGCTAAAGTTACATTCGTAGTAGGTGCCAAAGAATCCATAGTAGATGATGTAGATGGAATATCCATATCAATAATAGGAATAGCACCTGAAACATCGCTAATAGGTGAGGCATCCGATGGAGATACATCTATATGAGAAGATGAATTAATGGGTGTAGATGATGTAATGAGAGAAGATGAAATGGTAGGAAAAGAAGAAATAATAGATGGAGGTGATTCACGTATATTGATAGATGTAATCTCATGAGAATGTAATGATTAAAGATGAGATTGACAATAAGATGTATGAAAAAGAAGGATAATCATGTCTATCAATCATCACATCAACATACGATAAAGAATCAAAAATTAGAATGTCACTAAGGATACTATTAATAGGATCATCAACATAGTATAAAAGAGATGTATTATGAGAAGAAATATTAGAAGTGGGAGAATCCTAAGATGAATCTCTAATGGTGTTTTGAGTAGCAGAAGAATCAATATGAACATGTGAATGATGATCAATAAAAATCATATGATCAATAAGGGATTAGTCTAAAATTTCCTTAGAAATATTAGCATGAGGATCACTAGTAGCCATATAGCATGGTGTACAACAATTGAAGGCTATCAGATCCTTAATAATACTAATGTAAATAGGAGAATCTTCAAAACAGGTAGGCACATGTTGTTGATGATCTAGAAGTTGTCACTTGATATGAACTGGCATAAGGGTAGGATTACCATATAGAGCTATGAGCTCAACGATGGAAGCCTCATCATAGATATGATTTACATTAAATTGAGACATGATAGGTGAAGAAGATGAGTTATCCTTAGCCATTAGGCTTGGAATCAGATCTTATGGAAAAATATTCTAAAGTTTGGGTTCACCAAAATGATTAACTAAAATAAGAAATCATATCTCTATCTAATTTAATCTAAATAAGCACAGTAATGTAATAACTATTATAAGATGAAATACTTATGTGAAATCATTTTATTTTATATTTAAATGAAATGAAATAGAAAGGACAAGGTACTAACCTGAAAAATGAATTACCTTGCTCTATGTTAGCACATAATAGTATGATGTGCAAACAGAGCATTATGAGATCAAACAACCCAGGAAATTGCAATTTTTGAAGATTTACCCAAACTCGGTCACCTGGAGGAGGATTGGGGCACTTATAGGCACCGTGTTTTGTAGTATGGGTGCTCTAGTTTGGAGAAGAACTCGGCACCTTAATATGGAAGTATTGTTATATCTTCACAATGTCTCGATATTTTTAAGTTTAATTTCGTAATGCCTTCATTGATGGCACCATAAACATGTAATGAATATTCACCTACAGAAAACCATACAAAGCATCAAACCCCTAGAAAAGATAGATGCATATGAAGGGGTTGGACTATCCTTAGAGGCCAAAAAGGTGGACTTACAACTAGGTGACACACTACATTCCAGACCGAATGTAGTTTTTTGTGCTTTGTGTGTGTAGTTATGTGCCTAGGGTTCCCTAGAACCAATGAAGTAGAAATAGGGGGAAATAGCTAGATGTAATGCAAAATGTTGGATGGAATAGAATAGAATCCCATTTCCTATACACTGTGTGTGATGTAATGATTCCCAAATGCAGTACCCTACCATAGTAGATAGCTAGCCCTTAGTAGTAGATAGTCCGCCCATAAGATAGTGAGTATGTTATATTTATATACAAATCTCTTGTTCAAATTTCCTAATGACCCGACATGCTAACTAGTACCTAGGGGAATAAGAGGGAAAATTACAAATTCCAATCTCGAAACTATAAATTAGACGTAAGTGGTGCTGTTATGAGGGTGCATAAAATAAGGCTTGGGGCACTCCATTTCTACCCTAGGTGCCCTATTAAAAGGATAGAGATGAAAAATAACTAAATACCAACACCTGAGACTCCCTGAGAGACGCCCATAACTATGTAAACAAATGACAACTGTGTAGGACAATTGACGATGAAAAATGACTAACTGAAGACATGACTAGGGGATAGGTCATTAGTGAATCCTTTTATTATGTGAGATCCATACATAAAACAACATATTTGGCGGTATAAATGAAATAGTAAGTGTGTGATTTTGTGACTACATTTTCGAAGCTTATTTGTCATCTATATATGGTATCGCCATTTCTCATTGTTTCTGAAAATGGATTGTTACTAAATTTGGAGTATTTTTTCATCTCATAAGTACCTTTTATAAAAATTTAGTATCATCTTATTTGTCTTTTTATCCAAAAATTGACTAAATGAAAAATTAGCCTCTTAAACCATTGAGACCTATTAAAAATCTTGAATTCCTGTAAGCTGACTTGGGATCCTATTGTCCACTCAAAATTCCCCGCTCTGATAAGAGTAAAAATTTCAAAATTTTGAGTTTAAGTGTTTTTCTCTGAAGTGCCTAAGTCGTGAAATTGAAAAAATCTGTGTTTTGGGTCATTTTGTGTGATTTTCGGGCCTGTCGGAACTTTTTGTCCCAACTGTCCCAAGTACGAAAGTGCACTCTGTTCCCCGATCGGCCGAAATCCCCGAAGCTGTCCCATTTTCGGGCCCGTCGGAAAGTTTTGTCCCAAGTGTCCCAAAACTTATTGTGCGAGTTGTTCCAATTTCAGCCGAAACACCCAAACCGCGTACTACGCACTTTCATGTCTCAAATGTCCCAAAGTTAAAAAGTGCGAGCTTTCCAATTTTCAGCCGAAACTCCCGTGTCGTGTACTTCAGAGCTCCTTGTCCCAAATCGAAAAATGCAAGATGTTTCAATCTTTCCCGAACCGGCCAAACCGCGTACTCCGAAACTTTTTGTCCCGAATGTCCCAAGTCCAAACGGGCCCACTGTTCCAATTTCGGCCGAATCACCCGAACCGCGTACTACGCACTTTTTCATCCCAATCGTTCCAAAAAGCATTTATGCATCCTCTCCCTGTTTCAGCCGAATCGGCCGAGCCGCGTGTTTCGCGCATTCGCGTCTCACATGTCCCAAGCGTACCAAGTGTCATTCACACTTAGTTTTTCCCACTCACTCCGAGTATGATGCTATTCAAATTGGTGGTTGTGTATTCAATGTGCATTAAATTCATTCCTCTCTCCAAACAGCTATATAACGAGCATTTCTAGTTTGTATTTCTCACATTGCTTCCATGCTATCTTTGCTCGAACCCTTGTAATTTGAAAACCTGCGCAAATATCCCCTCCCTTTGCAAATTCCTTCTCGAGTCTAGGTTGCAGCTCCGAGACTATCAATATGAAGATCAAGTTTCAGGGACAAGAGAAAATTTCTCCACTTGAGTCTGCTGTTAGCAATATTGGGGACAACGAAGCTTGTCATCTCAACTTCAGTGATTTTTGGGCAAGAATGGCAGATGCAAACCCTACACTAGTAGCACAAACGATTCATGATAGCGGTTTGGCTTTTGCCGGTGGTTTCCCAATCTCAGTACAGTGTGCTGATACTGTGCTTTCATGCGGAGCTCACTTCGACCCCGCTTCGAGCGAATTGACAAATGTACATGGGGAACTCATTGCCAAGCTGGACGCTACCACCATTGGCGCTGCTCTGAGGATTCCAGAGTTGGACAATGCTATAGTCGTCTCCCGGGATCAAGCACAGACCCTATTCGATCAAGACAGTGACAAATATAAGGCGCGAGTGGCGAAGTCTTGGTTGAAGAATCCTAAGAAAGGTGCTTCTCGCCTAACCAAAACCCTTTTCCGAGTAGATTTCAATGAAGAATTATCGAACTTCATAATCCTGCTGGCTCGGGTTATGGGTTTGCCCTCCACCAATGAGTTTCATTTCTAGATGTGCCCGCTCATCAGCATGGTGTGCGAGGGAACACAAAACATCAACTGGTCAGAGATCATCAGTATGAATTTGGCGGAGTAGCTATCCAACGTTTAGCAAACAAAGAAGTTCTATATGACTTCATACCTGATGTATACCCTAGCAGCATCAAGGCAATGGTTTGGTTTCTCCTATATAGATGCACACAAAGATGATCCAGTGTATGCCTATTGCCCATAGTTCACCCTGGAGACCAAAAATCGGAATTTCAGAAGGGTCAATGATGCTTTAACCATGTACGTGGTCAGATTGCTCGAAGGTGATACTGCTAGAAGGTTTTCAGATGAAGCCATGAACTTGATATCGCAGTATGGAGCCTATTTCATCCAATTCAGGAAATTTTCCTATATCAGGCTTGCTGGCTATGAAAGCACTCCTCTACGGCTTCCCATGTTCTGCAATGATAAAATGGCCTTGATAGAAATATGCAGGCAACTAGACAAGTTGCACAGAACTTGCAGAGACAAGAAGATTTCTGGCTTGCACTTTCCCATCTCTCTGGGAAACTACACATGCAAAACAGCTCTGGATGCTCAGAACATAGAAAGAGCCCTGGTCCCTATCACTGTTCATTTCTTCAAGCCAAGAACCTACTTTGACTTGAAGAAGTTTATTGAACAGAACATCAAGATAATCTACCATCATAGGGCAGATACAGAAGACTACTGGGCTGACTGTGCAGATGATTTTGAAGCCAGGAGAAGGCATTGTGGCAGGTTCTCCCTGTAATTGATTTAAGAACTCAGTCTGTACCAAGTTCCTAAAGGTCTCCAGGATGACAATTCTGACCTATACTCGTATGAGTATGAAAATGTGACTAAGCACACCCCTCTGGAGGACCTGGATTGGAACAGGAAAGAGAGGGATGATTTGGCTGAGATTCTTGCTCCAGTCTTAGTCAAGACTAAGGTCTGGTTCAGTAAGAAGATCTGAGAATTCAAGAGGCACTCAGGAGAATCCTCCTCCAAGGATGATTCGACACCAATAAGAGAGGCATCAGTTCCAAGGTCTGAAACACCAATGCAAACCCCTCCTGCCTCATCAACACAAGGACCTGCTGAATCTACTCCCTCTCCATCTACCCAGGTATGTAAGAAGAAACTCAAAGAGGTAAAGAAGGAGCCTGCAGAGAATGTCCCTCCAAGAAAACAGGCAGAGTTTCCTATAGGGCCAGAGAACATCATTGTTCTCAGTGAAAGTGAAGAAAGTGAGATGCCAACTCCTGCAAATGTTCCTGAAGATCCAGCAAATAAGGACAAGGAGGTCCAGAGCACTGAACTTCCAGGTGCTACTGATTCTTCTACCGCTATTGCCTCCAGTGCTCTACTCACATCTCAGCTTGAGTCAACAGCTGCGCAGACCCTGAGTGTCATGGGCTCCCTGTCTATTGGTCCCCTTGCTTCCCCTGCAAATTCTTCTTCCTCTTTTGCTTGGGTGCAACCTTTGGTTGACAAAAGGAAGAGAAAATCCTCCTCTCAAAGCTTGGGACCAAATTTCGATGCTGTTGTAGCCTTGTTGGACACCACTCCTTCTCGTGCCAAGAAAGCCAGAACTACTTCCAGAATAGTGTCTGATGCCCAAGGTCAGCAATTCTTGGAGATTGCTAAGCCTACAGTAGACAAATCAGAATCAGACTTGCTGGCATCTGACTTGGAGCTTTCAAGAATCCCTATGGGAGAGTCTACTCCTGAAGGTGAAATTCACAACCTCCAGGAAACAGTCACAAGAGTCATTGGAAGGGTAGAGAAAGGGCAGCAAACTATTGAACAGTTGGAAGAACAAGCCCAGATTCTTACAGGTTTCATCAAGTCTCTTTTATCTAAGGATAAAGTCTTGGACCCTACCCCATTGACTACTCTTCCACCTCCTGTAATTCTAAGCCAAGATGAAGTGCAAAGTATCAAAGATATGCACAAGTATTCTGTCTATGGCAGAGCTATTGAAGCCATGGTGGATGACATGCTTGTTGCTGGATTAAACTTCATCGATGAAGATTTCAAACTCCACGAAAAGGTGAGTAATGTGCAACTAAAGCTCTCCTCCACTATCAATACCATGGATAAAGAACTAAAAATCTGGAGCAGTTGTATAGTAGACCTTCGCCTTATGGGACAGACAGATGAGAACATCTTACTGGCGAATAAGATTTTCGATGATGCTAAGGACAATCTATCAAAATCCTGGGTCTACAGCGTGGAGTGGAAGATCAGAGTTTTGGAGGAAGCTGTGGGAGAAATGAAGAACAGCTGGCAGAAGGGAGAAGCTTTCAAGACACTGGCTGTTGCTGCTTTCAAGGATATACATTGTCATCTTCAAGATGAAAACTCTGGTGTTTCCCTGTCCTTGCAAGAAATCAAAGCTCAGTTCAGAGCTTTTGTCAAAGATAATCTATTCAAGGAAAGCTCCATCTCTAAGGAAAAGATGAAGGAAATTTACTCTCTTCAATCTGCCATTGAAGAAGCAAATAAAGATTATCATACTCACGTCGAGTTTGATAATGAGATGGAGAAGTGTCTGGGATTTTGGACTCAGTCTGCAGCCAACACGTCAGTTCCACGTGGAAGAGACATAGCTGAGGCATTGAAGAAATTCAGGTAGCGGATTCTGAAGACAGTGGGTCCCTCCCAGTAGCTGGCCACCTGTCTCCTTCTCCTTTCTTTTCTCTTCTTCCCATTCTTTTCGTATTCTTTGTAATTAGTTAAGGTATTGCAATTGGCGATCCTTAACTATTCTTTAGTTAAAACAAACGATTACGAAGAGTAACGGACTTGTAAACTATATAATGGCCTTTCCACGCCATTTTGCGAGGAGGAAGAACTTGGATATTTGCTGAAAGTGTAAATAGATCTTAAAGAAATCAATACAAAAGGGCTTTCCATTCTTTGTCTATCTAATTCTTGTTATCTTTGTGTTTTCCTTTAATATTGTGAAGATCATTTTGTTCCTAACTCATTAGTCTCTCTGATTGCATACTGTTCAGTTTTGCAAATACAGTGATCTTGTATAACCAAGAAGGAACTTTGTGTCCTTGATTAATAAATCTGAAGAAGGTTATTTATGGAACTTTGTGTCTTTAAATTTAATCTCATTCAGCCAATGCAAATGATCTTGTCTTAAATTCTTTGAAGCTTCGCATACACAAAGAATTATTCTGCTATCGATAATTCTGAATGTTGCTATTCTGCTCATCTTCTTATTCCCTTTCCTTAGTCCTTGTGTAATTGATGATCCTGGTGGAAAACACTTTCGTAATATCCAAGTTTGACCATAAAACAATGTTCTGTACATTTGTAAATAAGTTCGTTTCTGAATAAGGGAACCTCTCCCATTAAAGAGGAGGGACTTCTTGTCCCCTGACTGTTGCTCTTCTAAAAAGTCCTATTTGACGACCAACAAATCCCATTCCATGTATCCCTTTGAAATACACCATTATTCTCATGTTCGTGATATGAAAAAATCACAAAATTAAACTCCAATACTCTATATATGATCCCATCTCGATCTTGGTTTCTTAACACCTAGATATTAAAAACAACAATTTTGAACAAATGGATTTTGAATACTATTGAAGATATCTATATAAGAAGGAAAAATCATTTTCTAGCTTGAGTCAGTGTTTAGAGGAGGATTATTGAGCATGATGTATCTAGTTGAATCATTTAAAGGATTTCATGATGGGGACCGCATCCTTCGTGTAATATTGACCTCTTCATATTCTCAATTAAAGAGCCATGACAAGAAGTTCTCATATTCATCAACAAGTTATTTTCATTTTAGTTAGTGCTTGATTCCATCTCACAAAGAACATGTGTTTCCATTCATAGCATTTCTATGTTTTCCCTGTGGATTCAAAGTAAACTATGATACTATAAGATCAAAGAAAGCTTAGGATTTCCATGTTTAGGGAATGTATGGTGTGAGTGTTTACCTCATGATAATTTCATGATTAATTTTTCCTCATATGGGAGAGAATATATGATTTTCATGACAAGGATTTTATATTTACATTCTATTATCGCTCAAAGAGATGAAGAGTCAAAATAGTGTATTTGAAGCATGAGAAAAGATGATAATTCAAGATAAGGTGTAGAACATCATTTCAAGGCCCAAGAAAGGACATACTCTAATTAGATAAGTACCTAAAGAAGATATTATCTAGTTCTAACATCCATTTCCACTTGTTGGTGAAATAATTTTTCGAAACTAAAAATTAGTGGATTGTCACCAACAATTTGGGGCTAAGCCCCTCATTCTTTTATATGGGGAAGCTCACATTGTTGAATGTAAACTACCTAAATGTTTTGGATATTAATTAGGGTGGGGATCACAACAGAATAATCAACCAAACCTATGAAAAAGTTGTTCTCCAAGGTATAATGGAAAAAATTGCAGTTAGGGAAATAAGGAGAGAGAGGTTAATGTTGTGAGTAGGATTAAATAATTAAGATACACGAACTAATGTAGGTCCATATTCAATTAGAAGAACAAAAAAAACTAAACAATAATAAGAATAACAAATCATATACACATAATTCTATTAATTCATATATAATAGAGAGAGAGAGAGAGAGAGAGAGGAAATTAAACATATAAATAGAATAATTGTATCTTTTATTACTTGATGTAGTAGTTGTAAATCTCAACAACATATAATCAATCAAAAACATTCAACCACTTGGAATGGATAAGCCATTCCAATTTATAGCTTTACAAATGCGTCTCTTCGTGTACCCCCACATGACTTTTCACCTATCCCCATCATTTATGACCTTTCATAATCCTCAGAGGTGAGTACTTTTCTTATTAGTGAAAAATTAGTCTTATCATTTCAATGTTGGAGGTCACTTAAGTCAATAGAATTAAATAGAAAAAAATACATTCTTCATCAAAAATTAGAATATGGAGAGAGAATAAGGAACAAGATAGAGAAAGAGAGAGAATGGTTAAACAATCTAATGAAGATGCAGGAATTGCTAATGAATATGAATTCATTTCTGATCCTTACGGAAGATTTTTTATAATGATCTCTTATCCTTTTAAATCTATACTAAATCAGACTACCATAGGTGATACCTTTTCTTCTTCTTGAAAAGGTATGTAACTTAACACTTTGATCCATGTCCTAAGAACCTCATTGATATCCTTGAGCTAATTAAACCATTCCTTGTAGTCTCTTACAATATTATAGATAGATTCTCTAGCGTTGGCAAGGGACTACAAAGTATACTCAGTGAAGGAAAAAGGATCACTTGCTTGCTTTTTTACTAACTATTGGAAAGAACCGATGTGTTCCTGTGATGATGAATTCTCAATGAGTTGAAGAGATACAATTTTGTGATAATAGTAACTAACATTATAAAAAATATTTAATCCATTCCGTTCACTACAATAAAGTTTGGAGATAGGATATTTTATCATATCTTATCTAGCTTTCATAGCACAGATTCAAACTGTGGACAATTTCTCGTTAATTGATGCAAACACATTCCCACTCATGAGAGTGTGGGAGTCATGGAAACTCATTTCAGGCATAAGCCGGAATACACCACCCCTATGTATATTTTCTTTTTAAATTTCTTCCCTTTTTTTCTTCACTTCTGAAAGGGTGGAAAGAACATATTTTAATAAATATATCCTTTAGAAGAAACATATTTCCTTCCTCAAGGATATTATTAGTCCAATTTTCACTAGGTTTCCTTGCATCATATGCCCTTACATTTATTTATCATCTTGAGGTCTGTAATGTCCCATTTTCTATGCCCAAGGCCTAAGGGCCAAATCGATTCCAGGCCTTGGTCGTACACAAAGGGATGTAGATGCTGCGAGATATTGGGAAGGGCCCACGTAGTACTAATACTCAAGTTTTGTGTTTGGGGATCACTTTTAGACCATCATGATTTAAAAAGTAAAAAGTAACTTTAGTTACTTTTATTTTATTGGCCCTTCCATGGAATGAAATGTGTATAGGGTTTATTGGGTCTCTTTTTCCTTGGAGAAGTATATACGGAGCTGGGGGAGAAAGGAAACGGAATTTTGCAGACATTTTATTTTCCTCCTTGTGCAAATATTGTTTACAAATATACAGCTTGTCGAGTGAAATCCCATGGAAACCCTAGCTTGGGTGGTGAGAGATCCATCCCTAGCTAGCAGGGCATTCTTTGGTAGTGAGAGATCTACCGTAGCTGTCATTTTTGGAGCCACTTTTTGGGTTGTGTTATAGAGATATTATTAGAGGTTTCAGGGTAAGTATTTTGAGATTTTTGAGGGCATTTGGGGGAAGATAACTAGAGGGATTTCAGATCATATTTACGATAGCCATTTGGGCAGATCTTAGCACCACTTTGAAGGAATCTTCATCAATATCCAACCCTTTTCCAAGCTAGGTGACTTGCAGCTTTTATTTAGAGGGTTTCTAGTTGGCCATTTTCAGATCTGAAGGTTGAAATATAATTTCCTATATTTGTTAATATTATTTCCAAAGTCTCATAATTTTTGCTCTTGTATTTGGAGAGTTATGAATTTTAGAAGAGTTCTAGATGTCTAGGGCATGCTGCAATATTCTGGCAGCATTTTAATTTTTGTAAAATTCCAAAAAATAGTTTTCTTATGTCCTTTATAATAATAGCAAGATCTCTTTAAATTTCCAAGTAATTCGGGTGGATATCTTGGGTGATATTAATTTTGTTTAGTTCTCTTCCCTAACTATAAAAATTGACAAAAATTAGTATTTTATTTGGCTACAAATTTTCAACATTTTGTGCTATTTTTAAGTGGTATGCCACAAGGGATATTTCAATTGTATCAGAGTAGTTTCTTCTCTAGCCTGTAGGGATTGAAATATGGGGGATAGCGATAGTGAGGATATAGGTGTAGATATGATGAAACAATTGTTCACCAACATGGTAAAGCAATAGGAAACTACCAATCTCTATTTGATCTAGCTCACTGAGAGATTAGCACAGGAAATGATTAATACTCATGAAGAAAGAGGAGAAAATAGCAATAGGGGACAACATGGTCAAAGAAGTGAAGGTGGACATTTAGGGCAGTGGTATCCCCATTCTTCTACCTGGCCTTTGCGGTTTCACGAACCTTCTTTCTTGAAGGATCCAGAGTTTTCACAAGTACAACAGCTAGTGGATATTATAGATGAGGAGTCTTTTTGGGAAAGGTACCAGACCTTAAGTGATGGATATCGTGACAACATGTCATTCCAGGAATATTGTAAAATGAAGATTGACATCAGGCCTAGGAGAGATCACCGGGTATAGGTACTTGAGATGCAAAGGAGGTTGGGACAGATTTCTGTTCCACACTTTGATGGTTCTAAGAAGGGTACTACATAGTCCTGGGTCCAGATTTTGAAGACATACTTCAAATTGAATCCTATGCATGAGGAAGATGCAATTAAGTTTGCAATATTACATCTAGAGGGAGATGGTCATGATTGGTGGCATCATGGGTTGATTACACAGGGACACATATACATCACCACTTATGTAGAGTTCACAAAGAGGCTAGTGAGAAGATTTGATAGGAGGGACCTTGACAGGTATTTTAGAGAGTTGACTCATTTGAGGCAGACCAGTTCCTTGGACTAGTATATCACAGATTTTTAGAGACTATCAATCATGGTACCTAATTTTATAGAGATGAGGTTGATTTCCCTATTCACAACAGGTTTTATAGACGCTCTTCCTAGATTTGTGAAGGAATTTGAGCCTTCTTCTTTGCATGAGACTATTAGGAGAGCTCGTGACTTGGAGTTATCCAATCCTAAGATGAGGTTTCCACCTCAAGTGCAGCCTAAGGGTTTCCCTTCTAGAATCAAGGGTTCACAGCTGAAGGTACCTCCAGCTAGGAAATTTACATCCTGGAGACCACTAAGATCTAGAGAGGAAAAAAAGGAATTAAGGCAAAAGAAACTATGCTTCGATTTCCGCACACCATTGGTTCCTAAACTTAATTGCAAGGGTAGAGGGAGGGCCCAATTCTTAGAGGTCTTTGAGGAGAGTGATGGTGACGAGGATTTGGAGACATAGGGATTAGAGGATGATGATGATGAGGCATTAGATAGTGTGGGTGTTGAGCAAGATAACGAGACATTTCCCTAGGAGACTATCACCACCTTGTCTAGTACCCTAAGGTATAAGGAATTCTGAGTTAGGGGAGTTTTGCAGGGATAACGAGTAGTGTTACTCATTGATAGTGGGGAAACCCACAACTGTATTGATGCCTCATTGGTTGAGAGGCGAGAGTTACAGACAAAGGAAATTGACAGCTTCAACGTGGTTGTACCCAATGGAGATTCTATGAGATACACACGACGGGTTCCCCAATTGAGCATCATGATGGGTAACTATATAGTTACCAATGATTTCTATATTTTTGGTATTGGAGAGACCAACATACTGCTTGGAGTTTAGTGGCTCCATTCCCTTGGTGATTTTCAAACTAACTTAGATAGATGAGGGAGCTAAATTTTAAGTCCAAAGGGATGAATGTGATCTTGAGGGGCTTATCTTCATAGGCACCCCGAATTGTTACGGACAAGAGGATCGAGAGGATATATAGGAACAATGGGGTGGAATGTGAAGTACATTGTTTGGTTTCGACCAAGAAATCAAATGATGGAAAACAAGAATATTATGTGGATATACAAGGCTTATTGAACAAATTTAGTGTATTTTTTGCTGACATACCTCTAGGCATACCTCCAGATAGGGGATTTGAGCATGTGATTGAGCTCGAGGATGATAAACTAGTGGTTACTTCTTCTTACTGACACCTCAAATGGTTTAAGGATGAGATAGAGAAGATTATACAGGAGCTCATTGATATGGGGCATATTAGACCGAGTTCCAGCCCTTTTTCTTCTTCGGTGGTATTGGTGAAGATGTGTATGGACTACCATGCCTTGAATAAGAAGACAATAAAGAATAGGTATCTCATACCACACATTGATGAGTCTCTGGAGGAGCTACATGGTGAAATCTATTTTTCAAAAATAGATATTCCTTCTAGATATCATTAGATCAAAGTCAGGGAGTAGGATGGGCATAAGACAACTTTTAGATGCCGTTATGGTCAATTTGAGTTCTTGGTGATGCCTTTCAGATTGTTTAATACTGCAGTAACATTCTAGTCTTGCATGAATCATGTGTCCAACTGCCACTTGTGAAAGTTTGTATTGGTTTTATTTGATGATATTTTAGTCTACAACAGTACTTGGGAGGACCATATCAGGCACCTGGGTGAGATATTGGGGATATTAGAAGATAATTCATTATATGTGAAAGCCTCTAAGTGTGAGTTCAGCATGACCAAACTTCTATACTTGGGATATGTGATTGGTGGGGGTACAGTGAATGTGGATAGAGAGAAAATACGTGTAATTCTCGATTGGCCGCCACCTAGGACATTGACACATTTGAGAGGATTCATGGGGTTGTACACATACTACCAGAGGTTCATGAATAATTTATCTCGGTTGACTACTCCATTGACCGATTTGACCAAGCACGGGGATTTTTCTTTGTCATACGCATAATATGTTTTTGATCACCTTAAGGAGGTGGTGAATTTGTGTTTCATCCTCGCATTACCAGAGTTATGCCGCCCATTCATTCTAGAGTATGATGCATCAGGAGAGGGTGTTGGGGTAGTTCTCATGCAGGATAGGAATCCCATCACCTATGAGAGTCAAAATTTGATAATCGTGGAGAGAGGGTATTCAATTTACGACAAGGAGATGTTTTCCATTATGCACGCTTTGGCGAAATTCAGATAGTACCTTATGGGAAGAAAATTCCTTGTTCGTATGGATCACAGGAATTTGAGGTTCTTCTTGGGACAGAAGGATGT
The DNA here is from genome assembly GCA_019776745.2 of Taxus chinensis. NCBI lineage: Eukaryota > Viridiplantae > Streptophyta > Pinopsida > Cupressales > Taxaceae > Taxus > Taxus chinensis. The sequence continues at coordinate 809,791,074 of CM034149.1, forward strand.
CAACTTTTTGGCAAAGATGGGTGAACAAGCTACAAACATATGACTTTGACATAGAGTATACTAGAGGTAACAGTAATATTGTTGCTAATGCTTTATCTAGGAGGCCTTACCTCACTTCTATGCTTAGTTCTATGGTTGAGATTTCAGTGGATTAGAAGGCTCATATACTTGTTGATTATTCTAGAAAACATTTTTTGTTTGAGATCATGGATGGCATTATACAGGACTATCGATATAGAGTAGTGGATGATCTCATTTTCTATAAGGATAGAATTTTCCTTGCACCAGGATCCAGAATGAAGGAGAAGATCCTTCAAGAAGTACATGATACACCACTAGCTGGACATCCTGGGTATTTCAAAACATACAGGTTTATTAGGGAGAGATTTGCATGGAAGGTGATGAAGGAAGATGTCCTTAATCATGTCAGAGAGTGTATGGTTTTCCAGCAAACCAAATCCTAGCAGTCTTTTCCTACAGAATTACTTCATCCTCTCCCGATTCTAGAACAAAAATGGGAAAGAATATATATGGAATTTATCTTAGGGCTTCCCTTAGTGCATAGCCATAGCTGAATTTATGTTGTACTTGATCAGTTAAATAATTATTATAATTTCTTTTCCCTACTTAAGGGGTACGAGGCAATGGATGTGACCCGGATCTTCTATACTAGTATTTTTAGGCTACATGGGTTACCTAAAAATACTGTTAGAGACAGGGACAGGATCTTCATGAGCACCTTTTGATAGGAGATCTTCAAACTACTAGGTATAGAGTTGACTCCTAGCACTAGCTACCACCCACACATAGATGGGCAGACAAAGATAGTCAATAAGTGGATAGAGGGCTACTTGTGGAATTATGTTATAGGACATCAACAGGAATGGATTAAATGGTTACACAAGGGTGAGTATTTCTACAATACCACCTACCAGATGAGCATAGGTATGACTCATTTCCAAGCCTTGTATTAGTACAACACTATGACATTTTTGGATTTGGTATTACCAGATAGCCGAGCTCCCAAAGCTCGTATTTGGTTATAGGAGAACCAAAATATTCTAAAGGATATTAGAGAGAACCTTCAGAAGACACAAAATCAACTGAAGATATATGCAGATCGACATAGGATAGAGAGGTATTTTGAGGTTGGGGATCTGGTATTCCTACGTTTACAGCCATATAGGCAATCCTCACTGAAGTAGAAGGGTGCAGAGAAATTCAAACCACAATTTATTGTCCATACCGGGTAGTTCGTCAAATTGGGGTAGTTGCATATGAGCTAGAGCTACCAGAGCCTAGTAAGATACATAATGTATTCCATGTTTCATGCCTAAGAATGCACTCAGATAGCATATTGTACCATCTACAGAGTTACCACCACTACATGAGGAGGGGAAGTAGGTGTTGGAAACATAATCCATTATTGAAGAGAGACAGAGGGGGCTTAGGAGTAGAGAAATCATCGAGTACTTGGTGTGATGGAAGGGACTGCCACTTGTGGATGTTACTTGGGAGGGAGAGCAGATGTTGTAGCATCCTAATTTGCATTTTCTTGAGGAAAAGCAAAATTTGGGAAGGGAATACTGTAATGTCCCCTTTCCTATGCCCAAGTCCTAAGGGCCAAGTCGAGTCCAATCCTTGGTCATATTCGAGGGGCTGTTGACGTTGGGAGCTATTGGGAAGGTGCCACGTGGTACTAATACTCAATTTTTGCATTTGGGGGTCACTTTTGGACCATGATGACTTAAAAAGGAAAAATTAACTTTAGTTACTTTTATTTTATTGGCCCTTCTATGGAATGAAATGTGTCTAGGGTTTATTGGGGCTCTTTTGCGTTGGAGAAGTATATAAGGAGTTGGGGGAGAAAGGAAAAGGAATTTTGCATACATTTTATTTTCCTCCTTGTGCAACTGTTGGTTGTAAATCTAGAGCTTGTGGAGTGAAATCCCACAGGAACCCTAGCATTGGTGGTGAGAGATCCATCCCTAGCTAGTAGTAAATTCCTCAGTAGTGAGAGATCTACCCTAGCTATCATTTTTAGAGCCACTTTATGGGTTGTGTTATAGAGATATTATCAGAGGTTTCAGAGGAAGGATTTTGAGGGTTTTGGGGCATTTCATGGAAGATAACCAAAGGGCTTTCTGATCAGATTTACGACAGGCATTTGGGAAGGGATTTGCATCACTTTGAAGGCATCTTCATCAATCTCCAACCCTTTTCCAAGCTATCCGACTTGGAACCTTTATTTGGAGGGTTTCCAGTTGGCCATTTTCAAATCTGAAGATTGAAATATCATTTCCTATATTTGTTAATTTTATTTCCAAAGTCTCATAATTTTTTTATGTTGTATTTGGAGAGTTATGATTTTTAGAAGAGTTCAAACTGTCTAGGGCATGATGTAATTTTCTAGCACCATTTTAAATTCTTTAAAATTCCAAAAAACAGTTTTCTTATGTCCTTTATAATAATAGCAAGCTCTCTTTAAATTTCCAAGTTATTTAGGTAGATATCTTGGGTAATATTAAGTTTCTTTAGTTTGCTACCCTAACTATAAAAATCAGCAAAAAACAATATTTTATTTGGCTGCAAATTTTCAACATTTTGTGCTTTTTTTTAAGTGGTATCCCACAAGGTATATTTCAAGGTCAAAATTACTAATTAGATAAATGTTTTTCATATTGGGAGGATACATTCTATTAGGTACTAATAAATGGTGAATTGTAGGCAGTGAGAGTTCTCACATGCTCTGTCTAATTTATCAACCATTCATTTATACTCCTCAATTCAAGAAAGTATGATGGTAATGGATTCCATAAATAAATGAGCATCACATTTGTCCATAGATTAACCATTGATGAGATATGGATCAAATCATAGTCCTCATGAGTCATTTCTTCTAAATGTTTTATAGCTTTCGGTTGATAAACCTCTACATACTGATTACTGGAAACTCCACTCAACAAGAAAAAATTTACCTATTATTTATTAACTTGTTTGGTGTTCAATATATTTGTGATGGCTCAGAAGTCAAGAATTATGACTTTTTGATTTTTCCTTGGTTCATTCACGAGTACTTATTGAATCCATGAGAGTGGCTCTCTTTGAGTAGACATGATGTTAGACATAGAAACACTTTGAGGAGCCTAATGATGTATCACATTTTTCTCATTATGGGAAGGTTTTTCCATTGAGAAAGAAATATTTGAATGTTGATGAAGAATGGGAGGTAGTGATGGATTAATTCATATGGCTCAAGAAGCTCTATAGGACCCTCAATGATTATAACCTTTTCATGGAGCTTTCTAGAATAGGTATCCTCTCTGTGCCTTATTTTCATTATATTTATTTTTGAAGATTCTTTCCCAATGGCCTTTGGTTATACTGGAATGAGGCTTGGCTGCAAATTTTCTTCCTTTGAGATGTGATCACATTACCATGTATTGAATGTATTTTGAAGAACACTATTATGCACATGGTATCATGCGAAAAAGGGTGGTTTATCATTCTTGCATATATGGTTATTAACATGAAGACCACTCATTTAACTTTCTTGAATCCAAAGTACTTGAATGAAATCAGATTTGGGGATGCTTACGTACCTTATTTCTAATATGCCTCCCATAGGAAAGCATGATTTCTTGATCCTTCACATATGATGGCTTTGATTACCTTGATAATTTGGTCAGCTCACTTAAACTTGATTCTCAAAGAGATGACGACATATTAAGGATATGATGAATCTTGATTTACTCTATGAGATTCAGATTTCACTCTTGAACATGATGAAATCATTTTTCACTTCAAGATTCACCTCCTCGAATAAGATTTTACCTAAATGAAAAGATTCATACAACGTCTAGATTCCTTTGGTCATTTAGCTCATCGTGGAAATGGATTTCCTTCTGCATACGGAAGGATTGACCTTTGAATGGAACTTGAGGATGAATAATATTTTATTGAACTCCAAATTACAATGAGCTTATCACCAAACACCTATTAAGTTTTTAGAAACACTCTCAGAATGTATGCATTGATTGCGAGCTTTAAATGATTTCTACCATCACTCTATGCTGATATTTTCTCATAATTCTTGCTTCTTACATGAAGTTTTTCCTTGTAGAGATCACCTCTGAAATGATGTTTTGAGAGTTTGTGGAGGTATATATTTCTTTTTTGGGCCATGAAACAATTTCTTAACCTTGGCCTGATGTAAAAAATAACAATATAATCATAAAGATAACTATCACAACATTCTGGGCTCAAATCAAAAACTTACTATTTTTTAGACGGTAGGTTTCAGGACTACTATGCTTAGGAAATCACCACTATTTATTATTTATGATGTCCTTAACTCACTTGGATTATAACAATTGATGTGGGTTCACCATTTTAGAAACATTATATTTTAACATGCCCCTTTTCTCGAATATTCTTATTTTTAGAAAGTTCCCTCAGTTACGTTTTTTGATGTTTCTTACCCTTTTAGGATATTTCAAATGAAAATATTTCATCACTTTCAAAAATTAACTAATTTTATAAACCTATTGTTAAAAACACTCTAGTTATTTTTATAAATTGGCGATACAGGTGTCGGATTGCAATGAAACCACCATCAAAATGTTTTGTTTTTCACCAAGATATTCTTCTATGCAATTAACCATTTTTAATCTATTGAATCTTTTGGAGATAAAAAAGTGGGTTTTAGCTTTTACGATTTCAATTTGTTGTAGAAAAAAACTAGTGCTTCATTGATTTTGCTGTCACATACTTCCTAAAGGCATTCTGGAGAGATATTTTAGCGAAATTATCGGGAAATATGATGTCTGTGTGATGAGTTATGAGAAAATCCTTGTTTTGGTGGCTATAGATATTTGAGGAAATATTGGTAGTACCTTCGGTACAAAAAATGTGGTTTTTGATGGTGTTAGAACAAAAGTAATGAAGAAACGACCACCTGTGGAGACGAAATGAGTTGAAATGGTGCTTTCATAATATTTTAAATCTCTATGCTAACCATGGTTTAAATATGGGTTGAAACAAATTTTGTGTGTGCTTAAAAGATGGTTCAAATGACACAATTGGGACAATGGGGGCTCCAAATTACTCCATGGAATGGTATTGTGAGAAGTGTTAACATGGGAGGAGTGGTGGATGAAATGAGGGGTTGCAAAACACACTTATAGAGCTCGGAGATGTTGTATGGGGGTCAAGGAGATTCAACTGATCAACTAAGCATTTTCTTGATGCTCTTGTACCTTAGAGGCATAAGAGAAAATTGGTACAATGGGGACATACAAATGTGCCCATGGTGATGTTGGGAGAGCACACTTTTGTGTCCCTCATGTCCCCCTTGCACTTTGAGGGAAATTGGCACACACAGGGATCCAAATTGCACCTTGGGGAAGAGGATGAGAGTGAACGTTTGTGTCCTTCATGCCCCATTCCGAAGAGGAGCGATTTTTTCTTGCCAGTGTTGATGGAGCTTACACATTTTTTCCATTGTGGAAATATTTCACCAATAACTATAATGTTGGTTTGATACAATCAATTACCCTCCCTATCATCAAATATACATAGACTTCGAAAATAAAAGCAAACGAGATGACATTTAGTGCATTCAATTGTAAAAAATACATAGAATAGAAACGCTAACTTTAATGGAAACAAAATAGTCTTAAGTATGGAGGCCATGCAAAACTCACAAGATATAATATTTTTCTTTGGCATCCATATCCATGTCTATCATTAATTGAACCCAAATTAAATATATGATCTATAAAGCTGGGACAAGACAACTTGGCCTTCCATTCTTTGTGATAATCAAATTTAACAATTGCACTGACTGGACATGATATTTTTTGGTCCCCTCAACGTGTCCTTGTGTACATAGGTTGTTATAGCAAGTACACGTACATTCCTTACAAAATGGCATAGGCTCTAACTATATGGAAAACAAAAGGAATGAAATCACAAATAATAATTGTTCACATTGGTAGTATTCAATGACAAGAGGTTACTTTCAAAGCTATATCTAGAGTACAATGTCTTGAGAATTTGTGCATAACAATCTCTTTCTCCTTTGATCAATTCACACAAATGAGATGTTGTCCATGTTTGACTTTTTGGAAGATATAGGAGGATCACGTGTTCCCTCTAATTGAATCCCTTCCCCTAATCTTGATGTTCATCGTCTGTCTTCCTCCTACATAATTTCACATTTGTTGCTTCAACTTTAACTTCAATTCCTCCATATCATTGGCCCAATATTGTTTACCCTTGATGACTTGCATCAAAGTTGGTTTTTAAAGATGGCCTATGCCCAATAAGATCTTTGATCTACGTTAAGATACTAATAAGAAAATGTAATAAAAATTTAAAGGGGCCAATAAAGCTTGAAACATCGCATCAAGCTCATGCAGAAACTGAACGCCACATTGAAGTCATTAAGGCACTCCCCAATAAAATGTTGCTACTGTCGTAGAGAAAACGACAAGTCTATACAAATTCCAGGTCGTCAAAAGCTGCACAGTGCCTTCCGATTTTCGTTCTTTTTTATAAAGAAAATTTGTTCTCTTGTCAGTGCCAAGATGTATAAAGCTGCCAGAGGTGGGTCTTTAGTGGAGTTTGCTTTAGGATATGCTGTTTGGATCTTTAATAGATCCGACCTTCTACAGGCATTAATAACCTTTCCGCTCGTAAAACAGCATAACCGCTTTCGGATTCTGGTTAAAATAAGTGCTGGTTGAAGCCAAATTTCCATGAGAAGGGGTTCAATGATGTTTGTGAATGAGGTCCTCTCATCCAGCAGGGGGGATATCTCATTGATGAACTGCATGGTGCCATTTAAGTATAAATTTCTGCTGTAATGAATGGCTTTGACACGATATAAGTCGGCTTCCCCTGATCCGAATATTTATATTACGAGGGCAACTCGAATGCTTTGGCAATATGTTCAGAAATCTAAAATATGGGTTCTCACAAGCATACATTTATCTATCATAATTTGGAGTATGTTTTATTTAGTACAGAATTTAGTATATAATGTCCTCATGTCCTCCACTTTGTTGTTTTTTGCCTGTATGCCTCCTAAATAAGAAAACTAGTGTTTAGTGAGGATTCATGCTTGAATTCTCTCCATAGCTTAAGCTTTTTCAACTATATATTGTAATGGGTATTGTTTGACAGTAAGAAATGTTATGTTCACAATCGAACTAAAATCTTCAGTGGAATCATAGTTTTGTGGACCATCTCTCTTGTATATTGGAACGTAACATTTATTAACTGAACTCGGGCTGTGTATGGGAACACCATGCTTAGTGGCTGTTGGATTTGAATCTTTTGGACCCATAACAGTAGGGCTGATGTGTAGTAGGATAAGGCTAACCTTCTGGTCAGGTACTCAAAGGTGACAGTAATATTCAGTTGTGCAGGGAAAACCCTCTTGTGGAGTAGACAGATCAGGTGACAATAATTATGGGTGTTATCCGTTGCATGTTTCTGGTGCAGTAAAGTGGATGTCTTATGTACCTGTCTGTGTATTAGAGCATTCTTTGGAAAGTAGGATTGCCAGTAACATAATTAAGACCGTAGGTATTAACACACATTTGGAAAAACCCCTAAATGCTCGAGGGAGATGAGTAAATTGGGGCAAGTATAGTCCATAATATCACTCGCTGAAAATCCAAATCTTTCTTATTTTTTTAATGAGGGGAGGTGGGGGGGCATTTCAGTGAGAGAGAAATATTCAATTGGATAGGAAAAGCCCTCTTATAGAATACGCAAATCAAATAACAATAATTATGGGTATTATCGGTCTCATAATTGTAGTTCAATAAGGTGGATGTCTAATGAATAAATTTGACAAAAGTATCGTCACGGCAGTCGCAACTTCCAAAATTATAGCATTACTAACATAAAAGCCACTCAATAACTTTCAGTAGGGTTTTAAATTTGACGGCCACCAATTAAACAAATTTACTTATTGTTAATTTTTCGGTACTCCCCCTTTAAATTATGTTGAGAATTGTACTTTTAAAATATTGATAAATGTAAAAAGAAAGATATCATTTATTTCAACATTTGTAAAAAAAAATTAACATATATTATATAATTTGTATATTTATTTACATAAAAATGATAGTTATATTTCACGTCATTAATTTTGAATAGAGGTTATCTATAAATTTTGCAACTATTTTACTGCTAGAATACCTATCAAATTTCACTTTAAATAAAATAATATTGTTATCTATTTATATTTCTATCTCACACTAGAATAATGTGAGAACAATGGCTCTTAGATATTTTCAACTCCTAATTTGATGTGTTATTTATGTTGTTGGATTTTTTTCCGCGAAGAGTTAAACATTTTGACAAAAAGCAACAGCAGCTACATATTATGTTCAAGAATAATAGAATTTTTTTTTCTTAATTTCCCTTCATTAAATACTTTATGTTTGCTTCTAGCAAGCATGAACGGTCCCATTTAAGAGTATATAAACCAACGGTCTCACTTAGTGTATATACTCTTAAATACATTATACCATCTTTATGTGTTTTTGTCTTACCAACATTTGTTGTTGAAAATTTCTATTGATTTTTTATCCAAAAACGTATAAAAATCACCTTCCGTTTGTAACGGCCTCTAAAATCTCCTATTTGAGACCCAAGAACAACCTAGGTTTAGTTAGAAAAATATGGAATAAATTTTTATTTTTATTTTCATTTTTTTGTAAAGTGTTCACAAAAAAATTTACAAAGTGCATTACAACAATAATCAAATCACCTTACAAAATACTAAGAGAGTGAAAGTTATCCCGAGCATAGTTAGATTATCTTCTCGCGGGGCGCGGGAAGAAATTTCTCCCGGGCACAGAAGGAGGGCATGGGAAGAAACTTTCTCCCGGGCACGGAAGAGGCATGCGGGAAGAAATGTTTCCTCTCGGGCGCGGAAAAGGGGTGCAGGAAGAAATTTTTTTCTCCCGAGTGCAGATTAGGGGCGGGAAAGGAGCACGCGAGAAGAAAATTACCAAGCTCTTTTTTTTTCGAACTTAGATCATTTTCGAAGCCAAATGAAGTAAAAACTTCTAGAGATCATAACTTTTCATAGGGAACTCGGTTTTTGGAAAACGAGGACTTTATGGAAAGTTCTCGACGTCCTCTTTGCACCAAAACCTTTGAAATTTAATTTGAATAAAGTTTCAAGTGTCAATTTTGAGAAAATATTTTCCTATCACTAAACTGGTGAACTGGTATTTTTAACTTACTCAATTTTGTTTAGATCTTCCATTAATTCTTTCTCAACATCCCAAACAAACATGGAGGATTCACTTAGAAGAATTTAGGATGGATTGCAATGGTTAATCTATTTGATTGATTATCATTTCAAAATTACCAATTTTGACAGCAAATCGACTTAGATTTTGGCTATGCACGATTTGCAAAATTTTATAAAAAATTCCTTAAGAGTTACAGTCTATTTCGGATCGTTTTATCCATACTATGTCCTATTTAATATAACATTTCATTTTCCCAGGTTGCAGGGTCATTCTTTACATTTTTTATTTAAAATTTACCTGTTTGAAAATTATCTAACAGAGCTCTACAACTTCTAATATGAATTGATACATTTACATTTACCAACTTTAAGATATTAATTCATTCCATGCTAGTTTATTTCATAGCTCCTCTCCCTTCAACCAAAGCTTGAGAACAAGAATGCATTTCAAAATAGCAGAGTGATATAATTGTAGTGCCCACATTTTTCACACACAATTACGATAGTAAAATACCAAGATAATTTTATTTTTTTGACTTACATTGCTCACTACACACAACACAACAAGGGTTATAGGAACAGAAACTCGACTCGCATACAACAATTTCATAAGTCATCGACTCACATAGATACATAGAAACAACATAGGCATGTGGGTGCCACACTTTTCCTAGTGAATGGTTACTAGAAGTGACCCAACCACAAGAAAAAATGACTTCAGGAATGGCAAACCCATGACACATCATTTCTTTAATTGTATTTTAGTTACGATTAACATTCTAAGAACATTATTGAGAAAGAATAGATTCCTCCTTTTTCCATCTATAGAAATTTTAAGTTCATTCCACATATAATTTACAGTTCAACCATTTTAAGTTAGCTTCTTATTCTTTACAAAATTTTCCATAACTTGCATACTTATTTGACATAATTCGAATGCATATAAAATACTTAATTATCTTGTTCTTATGTTAAGAATATTTTTCTCAAACATACATTCATTGTCTACCCCCCCTGTTTTTTTAACTCTTACAGCTCAAGTGAATGAGACTTGATGTCCATATAGTGATATTAGGTTTTAACGGAGATTAAGATGCGAGATATCTTTTTTTACCGAAAACATACCTCAACCATGGGTTTGTTATTTCCCTACCATAGTTATTCCAATTCAATGACTTGAGGAATACCATTTTGATTTATATATGTATTTTGTTTTCTCGAAGGTTGAACACACCAAGGCAATTCACATTCCTTGAAGCAAAAGAATATATTTAATTGAGTTATAAGGTCTTCAAGGGTGGCATTATTCCGAACCTCAAATCTCATTTTTTTTTACTCTTATATACTTTATTTTCTACGTCACAAAATGGGCTTATTTTTAGCATTGTCTTGTAACAGGAGTTACAAAGTGTGTTTCTAACCTCTTGAAGACATAAATGATTAGAAGACTTGAAGCTACACACGAACCCTAAGTTAGCATCCAAAAAAACTGAGGTTTATATTAATTTCAACTTCACCTAAGGGTCTACCCCTCAACTATATAAGAGTTTTAAGCAAGAGGACATATTTATGCTAAACCAGCTTAAGAAAGGACCAAGGTGTAATGTTGGGAGAAACCAAGGTAACACATTTAGCTGAGCGCAGCTAAGGGGTTCATTAATAAGAGTTTAAGACCTAGAATCACTAATTCACAACCTCAATCTATGTCATCTAGATCCAACAGGGTTTTCACTCGATGAAGAAATTTACTTTTGAATCTATCTTCGTAAAACAAGGTAATCCACTAGGATACAAAGGAAGAGTTAGCTATACTTACTCTAAATGAAGTTTGATTATGTCACTCCTATCAGACGGGTTTATGAAAATGTCAGTAAACATACTGACTAAGATGATAATCCCATTCTTGGGTTTTGATTTACTCAAAACTAGGAGGTTCCATCAAGTGTAGAGTTTAATTTCATCCTACGGTTTTAAATGTCTTCTAGGGTAAAGAGTAACACACATGAAAACAAGGTATGCTCTGATATTATACAAGGTTAGAGTATTTCGATTAAATCTCTTTATTACATTTACAAAATATGAATGCACAAGATGACTCATTAATCATTTATTGAACACTAAATATGCA